>JAPEKO010000005.1:44434719-44448370 GCA_027576075.1 Cathorops hypophthalmus
AATAAAAATGCGCCAATTCCCAGTAATTACGGAAATCACGCCATCTGGTGGAAAATTGCCAAATCACTTCAAATCACACGTCTCACTCGAGTCTCGTGAGAAACAACAAAAATGGCGCTGCCCTCGCTATACTTATGCAGGAAGCCGATTTTCGGTGATTTATGACCCTTGCAGTTACAAGCCATCAGGGCTTGTGCTTTGTGTTTTCTGACGCCTGAGGCAAAATTTTGACGCCATTGGCGTACGGGCGTCCATCAGTTTCCAGCCCTGCACAGGGACTTGTATGTTGGATGTTCTACATGTGCTAATAATAATAAATGGATTTGAAGACATGTTTATGAAGAAAGTTTCTATAAGGAGGCATTTATGAGAGGAGTAGCCTATGTCAATGCTTCATTTTATTATCTTCAAGACAGAGAAGACGTCCATAAGAGAGGCTGATGGAGTAATGTTTTATCGCCCTAAGCGATATCACAAAGTAACTTGTTTCATAGACTTGACACAACATTCTACATAACTATAAAAAGGAGTTCTTTGTGACCTGCTGTATAAGAAAATAATGAATTCAGGTTGGTAACAGTAACACTGTCAGTACAGATATGTGTATTGTATTATGTATTGAAAGTTCCAGATATAACTTTGACCCAAGTGTGTGTGTGTATGTGTACATATATATGTGTATATATGTATATATATGTGTGTGTGTGTGTGAATATATATATATATATAATGTGTATGTGTTTCCTTTTGTTTTGTGAAGCTTGATAAAGGCTTACCGACAGGATGTTTATTTCATTTCAGCTTGTTGGAGTATAGTAGGTTGCATCTTTTTCAATGTATAATGGCTTTTGCATTTCCACCCTAGCTGTTCAAACTCCAGCTTATGGAAAGTAAATCATAGACATTCCACTGCCTCTTTCATTCAGAATTGAGCAAGGGATATTCAAGCAGCATATTTTAAATAGGCTTTTCCGAGTAAAAGTCCTGATTGGTGCCTCTTTCTTGCAGCTTCACGAGAGCAGCTACGATGCCGGGAAGGCACTGCAGCGTCTGGTGAAGAAACCCGTTCCCAAGCTAATTGAAAAGTGCTGGTCCGAGGACGAAGTGGTAAGAGATGAGTTAATTTTCTGAAAGAGAGAGGTGTTTTGTGCAAATAGGCCAGTGAGGAGCAGTGAAATCTCTGAGAATATTGCAGCTGCAACCTGGTTATGGTGTGCAGAATAAATATTCACTATCAGACCGAGGGTAGAGAACGGTGCTGAGAGAAAGCAATAGACTCGTTTTAAAATACTGGAGTTGAAATCGTTGTTCTCAGTGCTCGGGAGCCTGAGAGCTGGAAAAATGTTTTGCTCTAAGGCGTTTCTTGAGGTTGGTAATGATTCCTTGATTTGCGGCCTTTTTTTTTTCTTTCTTTTTGAAGGCACTCCAGCCTTGCGTGTTTTAAAGGCTCTGTGACATGTGGTTCTGAGTCCACACCCAATGTTACTGAGTCAGTTCATTCATAAAGAAGGCCTGAAATACCGTCTCTCTCTCCGTCTTACCACTTGTGAAATGATTGTTGGAGGATCTCATTTAAAAAATATGGCTTTCCATTCACAGGGAAAGTACCTAATTTTTTTTCTTTGTCACTGAGGGTGGTTTTCGGGTCGAGCTGCATAAGATGTGGTTTTGTTCACAATCAAGCTACAATGGATGCGAGTTAATAAGTTTTATGATTTTAGCATGATGGCGACATTCGAGTAAAGATGATGCAGGCGGAATCTTATCTTTTCAGTAATAGACATCAATACTTGTAACAATTCTTCCGTCCTCTCCTTGGGCAGCGTGGAAAAATGTGCATCGTTTCCTAGTGCCAGCAAGTCCATTAAAACGAATCACTGTCTTGTCCATATTGATTGAGACCCGGGCGTTTTGGAATGCACCGTAAACAGTCATTTTTGGATGTATGTCGTGTGGAGTTTGTGTGAAGCGAAGTGTGTAACAGTCTGTCTCAGATGAATAATACAGGGAGGAAATGAATAGTGTATGAGAGAGGTGGCCTCGATTACTTCACTGTTGGTCTTTTATGTGTGTGCATGTGTTTGTGTGCGCATGCTGCCGGAGGGGATTGGAGACAGGAGGCCAGAGCCACGTCGCACACACGCACACCACCTCCCCACTGCCACAAAAGCCAAGGACACCACTCCCACTGATCTGATTTCAAGTTGTGCCTTTGCAGCTTCGAGAGCCTGGAGGGACAGGTGTAAATGTAGCCCTGACCTTGGCGCTCATACCAGCCCTGCCTGCTGCTCCTCATTTATTTATTATCAGCCCCTGTTTTCTGTTCACTCTCCCACTCTCAAGCTCTCTTTCATGAGTCTCTCTCTCTCTCTCTCTCTCTCTCTCTCTCATAGCCCTCAGGACCCAGGCCTCATTATTCCACCACTCCTTTTTGAAATGTGAATAAAAGTGACAGTGACTGGCTCTGAAATGACAGAATTACCCCCTCTTCAGGGTCACCTTTCACCACTCCCCTCTCTCTCTCTCTCGCTCCACCCCCTTGAGCAAGCAAGCGAGCAGCAGCTATTTTTCTAAACTCTGCGCCTCTTTTTCTAGGCTACCCGCTGAGCCGGTTTAATTTGCATTCTCCAATATCCCTCTGTAAGCAGAGTTAAATATGGCACCTGATGCCTGATGGCACCCTTTAAACTTAGTAATCGTTATTTCACAGGCTGCTTCCTCTAATGCCCAAACGTCTTGGTGTTTTTGCTTAGTGTAAGTCGTCGTCATTTACCCATCAAACACAGTGGAATTTTCTAGAGGAAGTGCACAAGCTGGAATGGCGGCTGTCCTGTCATTGCACTCAGTCTGAAATCTGAGCCACTACCCACTCAATAGTTTGGCTGTGCATTATCACACTGCTTGTCAGGTGGTGATGAATGGCAGCGTGAAGTATTAGATTGCACAAGTGCCCTGTGAGGAGGCAGGCAGAGCCGTCATAGCCCCCCTGTGGTCAGAGCAGGGATCTGCACATCCTGCTCACCAGCAAACCCCCCTCAAAAAAAAAAAAAACCTCCATCACAGTATCTGTTGATGGAATACAGAAAGAGAGACACTGTTGAGAGAACACTTCTGGAAGAGAGCTGGACAGTGTGGGTGCATGTTTTAAATTGCAGGCACAATTGCAATCTTGGAACACTTTCCTGTGGCCTGTGAAAGTGCCCACCCACTCCAAAGTTAATTTTGCCTTTTTCTAAGAGGTGTTTTCAGTCCCTCACGCACCCTCAAAGCAGGTTTTGTTTGTGCTGTGATAGCCAGATTTAGTGTTACTAAAAACACTGAGTTAGGTAGGGCAGGAAGGGCATGTTACCATATTTCCTGTCACCTTTGCTTTTACTCAGAAGCTGGTTTTGCTGAGTTGTTGCATATTTATACACCGTGCACAAATGCACGCACTGTGACTGGGCCAAAATTTCTGTTTCCACTCTGAAGTGGTATCATACACAACCTGGTGAATGTGATTTGTTTCAGACAGTTCAGTAGGTTGCACACTTTTTTTTTTTCTGTTGTGGTTTGTTTATTAAATAAGTTTCAGATAGGTAAGATATGGGCGGTCTTGTGTTGCTTTTGTGGTCGCTTTGTGTGTGTGGATGTCATTATCACTTCTCTCATGACACCTCGTGGTTTTGACTAAATTTATCCTGTAGTCTTTGCACCTGGACATAGTAGGTCAGCCTTCACAAAAGGTCAAGTGGTGATTTCTCAAGCCTGCTGTGTATTTAGACAAAGTTCACTTAGAGGCATTTCTTTGAAAATGTTTGGACCACCACCGCCGCTGTTGTGCATCTGAAGCACACTCATCTTTATCTCTGACGTCATACTTTTGTAAATGCGTGTATGAACCAGTTTTTCAGCTTCCAACAATCATTGTTTAAGCCGGAAGTGTGCTTAAGACCCATTGGCCTTTTTACTTTTTTCTTTCTTTCCATGATCTTTCTTTTACAATAGTGTACTGTTGAGCAGTGAGAGAAAGGGAGGGTGTGTGAAGCAAAACCAGGGGAAAAGAGCCAGCTCCCTGGAACAATTTCTGAGTAAAAAAAAAAAAGCAGCCTGTTGTTTCAGCAGAATGCGCGCCTGGCGATTTGGTAACCCTCCCCTCCTCCTCCTCTCGCTCTCTTTACTCTCCCTCCCTCTTTCCTTCCATCTCTCCCCCCTCAGCCCCGCCTTCTCTTTGCCTGGTCGCTTAGCAACCCAGGGCTGGAGCAATCGTGGCAGGGCCAGAGCGATTCAGCGAGCAGATTGGAGGATGATTTATTAGCTGGGCTCAGAGAGCAGCAAGCCCAGGCAGCTGAAACGGAGCCTTAAAGCGGAGCCGACATGCACAGCACAGAGCTTCGAGACCGAGAGAGAGAAAATAAAGCGGTGCGCACAGCTCCCACAGACACCCGAGTGGTGTAAATGCTACAGTAGGCATAACATAATTACGGCGACACAATCAGGCCAGCCTCAGCACGCGTGTGCAGGCCTGGCAGGTGTAATTGGTGTTGGCTCACCGGTCAGGAACTGAGACCCCAAATGACAGTGGCAGATTCTCTGTTAATGTGTTTAACAGAATACCCAGAGACAGACCTGTGATCTGCACGCCTCTGTTTTAGGGTCTCATTAACACACATTAGGCACCTGCATGTAGAAGAGCTGTTTATCCTGCTCCTATTGGTCCAGTTCTGATTGCCAGTTGTTGTGCCAGATGTTAGCCAGGCTTGTGGTAGTCGGGGCACAATGGAGCAGTACACCTGTGAAACCACATGCTTGATATCCTTTCGTCATTTCTGCTTTTTTTGAATTGCCGTTAGTGTAAGGCAAAGCTTAAAAAGTCTACGTTTGTTTGTTTCTTTTTAGATCCACAAGTCTTGAACACTGCTCCACCTACTGGTTAATCGACTACACCTCCCACCACATCAGATCAATTAAATGTTTACTTTGTCACTCTCCCCGTTTGTCAGCGTGTTTATCTGTTTCTGCTTGGAAAAATAATTTTAATTTGCTGATTATTGTTTTGATTATCTCAAAGAGATGCAAGTTTGAAGGGGACATATTGTAAAGAGTGTTGTTTAGAAAAAGAATTGCCCCCACCCTGTTACAGATTTTTCTTTTAAAAGCCATGTGTAAACATTTCCTTGGTTACATAACCAGCACAGACTGTAAGTGCTAACAGGCAATAGGAGCTCCATTTCTGGTTTTCTTGTTGGCTCGTTTCTGTTTATTCATCCCCTGAACCTTTCTGCTCACACACACGACACACTCCAGTCTTCTTTTCTGGTGCTTTTAGCTCAGGTGGTGCCTTTCTTTTCGTGCTTTGACTACATTTAATAAACAGTCCGCTCTAAAACAACCCCCCCCAGCGGAGGTGGTTTAGGTATTCGTGAGGGAGGCAGATGTGAAACTGCAGAGCTAACATGTATGCCCAAACGTACACATAAAGGCAGCTCAAGCAGCATGATTGCACTCGGAGCACGCTTGAGTGACACAGAGCCACCATGCAGCACAGAACTCCATTCCAGGTTTTACACACTGCTGCCAAACAGAGGCTCCCTAGCAGAAAGATCACATGTAAAGCCTTCCCCTTTGTAGTGGAGGAGCAGAGAGTGACAAGCTATTTCTTGCTCATAAAAAAGCGTCGCACCTTTGGGGACTCTGTGGATTTGCGCCTCAGATTTTCCTCTACCTGCGAGTGGACTTAGTCAATTGGAGCGTGCTTCGAGCGGACTTGAGCAGGTTTTATTCGGTGGAGTTAGTTGGTGGAAAGCATTGGCTGAGATTATTGTGGAGTGGAGCCCGTCTCTGGAACAAGAAAGTAAATCTGCTGCTTGTCTGCTTCGTTGATTATGAATGTTTTCTGCCTCCGCTTTTTTTCTGTATGGCTTATGGCTCACCGTCTGTGGCTTTTAAAGAAATAGAAATGTGTTTAAGCCAAAGAAAATCTTCTTTTGTGTTTCTCTAGCTGTTGTAATTACACCGAGTGAAGTTTATTAGCCAGCACTTGAACTGTTGAAAGTTTTTTTTTTTTTTTCCTTCAAGTAAATATTAGACATTTTGAAACCTACTAAAAAATGTCCAAATAATGCTGATGACGTGTTCTGTGATTGTATGTAGTTGAGCTTTTTTTTTTTTTTTAACTTCTCACCGAAACTGAGCTCCTCTTTGAAGTGTAAGTATGAGAATTACTCGATCAGGAAAGGCGTGTTGAGATTCTCCGTAACTTACTGAAGTTCACTTTTGAACTTCAGACACCTCCAGAATGCAGTTAGAAGTTTTTGTTCTGTTTCAATTGAAATTGCCATCACGTTTGCTCTTTATTGCGGATTAATTTGAGGTCTTGTTCCTGATTTTGTTGTCGTTTGCCTCCCCCCCACCCCACCCCACCGTCATGCTACCCTTTAGCTTTTAAGCAACAGACAGCTATCAAAATAGCTTTCTTCTGTTTACAGTATAAGGTAGTTGTGTATACATTAAAATGGTTATCTGATTTCCCGTCTTTTTTTTTTTTGCGTGCTTTTTCACAAAACAGAAACGGTTCATAAAAGGACTGAGACAGTACGGCAAAAACTTCTTCAGGATTCGGAAAGAGCTGCTACCAAACAAGGAAACGGTAAGCCATTTCCCTTTAATTGTAAAGCTTTTTTCCCCCCCCTTCCTTCTTAGTCCTTTAAATGAAGTCATGTTTGCTTTTGTTGCCCCCCCCCTTCCTGATGTTTACAACCGATATGCTGAAGTCAGATCACACTGAACCTGGGTTAGTGAAAGAGATGAGATACAAGTAGCTCACAGATGGACATGGTGCATGGATATTAGATTTAACAGTAAGCATATTAGGTTGTTGGATGGATTCCCGAGAACAGTGAGCACACTGTGTTTGCAACCAAAACAGAACGATGACTGTTTATGCAGCGCTGCTGAGGAAGGCATTCTTTGTCTGTGTCTCACAACTGATAACTTCACAGTTCTACAAAGTTCATTACCATCTTCTTCCACACAGTTGAAGAGGAATGGTATTGCCAAAAAAAACCCAAAACCGTATCTTAATTTTAACTGTTAGATATGTTTAATGTCATGCAGGCGTTGTACGTTTGAGAGCTATATTCACCCAACTGTTTTGCTTAGTGAAATATTAAAGTAGTGCTGTTTTACATTTTCCCGAGTGCTAGTGTCTAGTCAGCGTTACAGCATTTGCATATATAAAACAAGTTGAACTTGGTTCCAGAGTAAACGTTGTTTAAGCACTTTCTAACTTAAGTTTCAACTTGTTTTTTAATTCCATTTGCACAGTTCACTGTTTATTCCAAACGTGTGATTGGAGGCTGTACCACAACTGACAGATTCATTTCACTGGGATTACAGAAGATTTAGGCACAGAGATGTTGAACCTGAGGAATGTGTTGTGGTTGACGGTAGACTTGATCTACATTAACGCCACTGATGTACATCATAGCTTCTGTTTGTTGGCATGTCATTTTAACTAATTCACCAATTGACAGATGTAATCCTGCACTCTTGAGTGTGATTTAGTGAGTATAAGCTGTTGGGTCTTTATCAGCTTACATGATGCGTCACTTTATGTATAACTTCAACTCGAGTACAGTCATTTAACAACGCATCTGACCGTTTTTCTATAAATATCTGGTTTTTATGAGCTCTAATGCCTGTAGCACAGTTTGAGAGAAATCCATGTTGGCTCTGACATAAACCATGTTTGTCATTTAAAGGTCAGCTGTTTGCCTTCTCCGTCTCGATATCTTTCTGGATCCTGTGCAACACAAGCGCGTCTAAAACGCATGTTCGTGTATTGATTTAACAAGGGCGATTAGGCATTAAAGAAAATCCTGGGTACAAAAGGAACTAGTGCTTCGATGTCAAATAAATATTAACCAAAGGAGTGTTGACACAAGCAAATATATGTTTGACCAAGAGTAGCCGTTCAGCTTCATGTTCAGATTCATTACTCGTTATTGCTGTGTTTACTCACTCAATGTACGAGAGCAAAGAAAGAAACATTGTCCTGTAATTAAAGTCTGCTAATCGTAGAGTTAGGGTTTTATCAGAAGGTCGTAAAGCAAATACAGCAGTCTTAGGATTCTTACTTAATAGACGGCCCAAACCGGACACATTAGGCAATTTGTTACTGGCTGTTGTTGCTCACATTTGATAAACCTATGAGTAAGATGGCTGTAATAATAATAGTTCAGGAAGATTTAATAGTGTGATGGAGAAGGAGGCGGACAAATTGAAGTACGGAGTTGTGAGGTTAGTTCAATATAGACACAGAGGAAAAAGCCAACAATGTCTTTCAGCTAAAACCTTTCTTTGCTTAAGCAAGAACTTGCTTTTGTGTTGAAAGTCAGTCCTCCGTGCCAGTGCCAGTCAATGCCCTGAGGAAAGCTTGATTTATTTTCCCAGCAGGCCTTTCTCCCTCTCCTCGTCTCTCATATTGTTTTTGTTCATAGGTGACTCTTTAAGTGCAGGCTTGTAAATGTTTAGTGAGAGTCATATTTGCTGCTCTTCAAACCTTGCAACGCAAAAGTATATCCTTTTTTGCTCAACACCAGTTTGTCGCATAATGATTTTTGTTAAGCACTGTCCTTCCCGGCGCAGTTGTTCTACAATTCATGACTTGTACGCAGCTTGTTAAAGTGCCGGGCCTACAGCCAGGACTACAGAGGGCGATACAGTGCAGCGCATCTGTCTCTGCCTCTTCCCTCAGCTCTTATTAGCTGGGTTTCTCATAAAGAGCTGGTGCCAAGAATAAGCGCCCACTGCTGTGCAAACACACCAGGCCTGACTAGGTCTCAGGAATGCTTTATATGAAGGCAATAAAAAGGGAAGCTGGGGAAGTGGGTGTGTTGCCCGACCGTCGTTGTTCTTTTCACTGCCACCATTTCCTCCACTCAAAAGACAACGTCATGGAATCATTTGTATACCAGCACTAGAAATGTTCCTAAACATCCCCAATGTGCTTAGTCTACAGATAGCAGATAATTCCTTTTGCGTTTTGTTTTTCCAACACAACCCCTCATGAGGCCTTGTGGGAGAATCAAGTCTCACTGCCACTGTTACTCAACTCTGCTTTTATCGATTCAGGTCTGAGTGGTATTGGCACGTGTCTTTTCATCTTGCAGTGTGTTGTGTTATCACATTTACTAGACACTGTTCATTCTGTTGAAGTTGCTTATTATGATTTATCTGTATACTTGAAGTTAATGATGGATCCCCAGCCTATATTTTCCTACTTCAGGCATTAAGAAAAGACAACATGGTATATGATTATCTTGGGAAGTAAACACAGTTTTGCTATTATAACATATTCTCCAGTTACCACTCAGCCCTCCTTGAGGTGCGTCTCAGCCTGTCGATCGTATTTAGATACCTGCTCTTCTGGAGGAAGAGCTCAACCTAATTGGTCTGGTCAAATCTGAGGTAGTTAAGGTAAACGCTGAAGGAGGAGGGACAGGCTGCAGGAAGACAGAACGTTTTCTTCTCAGTCAAAAACATCAGCTTCTGTTCAATGCCCTGAGGCTATAGAGCTTCCAGTAGCACAAGCAGCGCACAGTCTCAGGTTCTGCAATTTTCAAGATGACCCAAAATTATTTTTATTGGTTCAGCCGTGGAGCAGATGTTTGCCCTGGTGCGATCTGCGTACGCATCAAATTAAATTCATGGCAGTGTCTTCACCCGGCTGCCTCGGCCCCAGAGAACTTGGACACAAATGTACATGGACACATACATGTGTGAATGTATGTCTCTCTCTCACACACACACTCTCTCTCTCTTAAATCTAATTATGCAGCAAGGGTTGAGCACAGATAGGAGCAGCTGTCTGTGACAAAATAGTTTGCTTGTTTTTGGTAAATGAGGTGGTTGTTTATGGAAAATGTCATTATACTAGAGATCTTTGAATTCTATCCAGCAGCCAGTAGTTGTCCTCCTCCTTCTCTTCGCCTCCCGTTTGAAGAACAAATACATGATCTGCAGTTCTGACAGTCCTTTTTGAATACGACTGGCTCTGGCTCATTTAGTGCAGTTTTGTGAACAAAGCCATCGCGATTCGTGTTGATCTTTGGGATTAGACTGAACGGCCCCTGTCAAAGTCGCGCCATAGCTGTATATTTTCTTCTGTTGCTGAAACCGCTTACAGCAGGGAAACACAAGTGCTGATTCTTGCGCTTGTGCATCTTTGACCTGTGAAAGCAGAGCTTATACAGTCTATCCCAACAGAACCCAGGGGTGCAGCAGGGATTAACCAGCTAACATTTTACTCTGTGCTGCACCAGCCAAGGCCACTCTGTTTTCCTCTCACCTTTGCTTGGTTTAACCTCAAAAGTGGGTGTGTGTGTATTTAAGTAGAACCAGGTTTCACGATGTAGATCTGAGTTTTGCTGTGTCGACCTTGAAGCAAAGATGGATTAATGCCGAACCTGCCTGCTGATGTCTATTCAGGACAATTTCCTTAGCTTTTCACCTTCGATGACATTTAATGTCAATAAACGCTGTGATTTTTTTAAAAATATTTAAAAGCTCAAGGCTTTTAAATAATGAGATGAAATACAGAATAAATGTGTGTGACTGGACACATAAAATATCAGGTTAATGTCAATGGCAGATATTTTAGATTCCTTCAAACGAGTATTTAATTTGAAAAGCAATTATTAATGTTCATTGGCGTCTTAATGTTTTGGGTCATAATGCAGAGAAAATGGAGTTCATCAAACATCCAGAGCCAGACTGTGTAGTTTAGTGCAGAAACTCTGAGTCAAATTTCTGTCTCACTTTTTCTGCCATCAAGGCTAGAATTACATTCCAGATACTCCCCCCCTCCCGCTTCCTTCTTCTACATGGGCACTCTTTGCTCTGCATAGGGACAGGAAAGTGCAGTCCAAACTCAGCTAATGGATGTTTACAGCTGCAGATTGACTGCTTGCACCCAATCACCGCATGTTCTTTTTTAGCCTCCAACACATTTGGCTCGAGCGAGCACGCTCTGGAGACATTTTCTCTGCGCAAGGTTGATTGTCCATTGTTATCTTCCATTTTCTCCCTCTACTCACTCCCTTCGGCGCTCTTTCCCCCTCACTGCCCTCCCCTTGCATTCTCTCCCCTGCTCTCCTTGCCTTGCTTTTGCCAGCTCCAGCCTTAACCGTTTGGCGCCCTGTCAAAGCAGGGGCCTTTTGTGGCTTCATCACAAATCTGCCAGGAAAAACAGAAACCATCTGTTCAAGCCTGGGCTTGAGCACGGATGAGTGTATAAATACAGGAGTTTAGCCTTCGCGCTCATACTGCGCACGCACGCACACACACACGCACACAACTAGAAGGGTCCAGCAAATGGCCCAATTTCCCCTAACGCTATGCCAGAGCTGTTTCTAAATCACAGTGAACAAGGCATGATCTCTTGGAAATTGCAGTTCACACATAGAACCTGCTCGCAAACACCCACATCGACACTTACTTGGGGCAGAAATGAGATGGGGGGGGAATCCCTTCATGTGGTGATAGGAGGTTAAGCCTCTTCCTTGTCAGATAATCCACCCTGCAGAAATATCCTGCAGATGGAAGCATTCTCAAACAACCTATAATTCAGAGCTTAAGTTATCTTTTTGTTGTTGTTGTTCACCAGCATGTTCGTGCATCTCTGCTTGTAGCAAGTGCATAAAGGAATACAAAAACATGACTGGTTTATTTCTTATTAAATACATAACGCTGCTATATTTTAAAATACCTTTTTTGTTCATAATGCAGATTTTCAGCACTGTATTAGGATATATTTATATAAATATGATTGAGTTATTTGAAAGATAGCAGAAATGACCGAGATAAAGTTTCCTAGTAAGTAGTTGGGAAAACAGGACAGATAACATGGTTTAAATGCACAAAGATATAAACAGTCAGTTGACCGGATCTAAAATTAGGATTCTGTTTATCGGATTAAAGAGAGCAGGAAAATATCACATCCTCAAGCACAGCTCAAAATGTCTCCCACATACTGTAGGACTGTTTGACATGATGTTCATGAAAGTGACTTCAGAAATGTGGGTGTGGGTCCTGTGCAGGACATTTTCCCCCCTCAGGGGTTATCTTTTATTTTTGCATCACTGCTTGATGATGAAGAACCGCTCCTAAAAACTACTCCTGTTGCTTCCCTTACAATTTGGCGCTATATAGGGACGCTTTTTGTTTTTCTGACTGTGCTGGAAAAGGATGGGCAAGAGTAAAGAGGAAGGAAGATGCGGATTAGACCTAGGAAGTGTGTCTTAGCAAAGCCTCTCGGCACTTCCCTTCGAATCATATTTCCTCTCCCAGACTTGAAAAGGGGGTTTTCTATAGGTCGTCTTCACCCAAGGAAATTTGTCTTCAGCGCATACGATCCACTCAGAACATTTCATCAAGGCCGGTTCAGCCTCATCTCCACTCCTGCACATATTGCCCAAGCAGGACATATTAAGCACGGCGTTTTCGCAACGCTTATGAATGTCTGCTCTCAAGCCGTTGTCACTTGTTTTTATAGCTCATGAACCAAATTACTTTTGAATGACCGCAGTGATTCCTTTCCTAGCAACAGCATTGCTCTAGTAATTGAACTGAACTTTGGAGAATTTTATCTATGGCAATTTTAGAAACATAAAATTCTGTCTTTATAAATGGGCTGACTTTTTCTCATCATCTTTCGTAAGTCTGGGCTTCATAGCTGAAATCTAGCTCCAGAAAGAAGAGAGGGGAGGGTCTGAATGTAGGGAGTGTGTTACATAGTGAAGAAAGCCTGCCCTCTGTCCTCCTGAGCAGTTTTGATCTGCACATTTCAATTAGATTTCACATCAGGAAGTCTGCCATCCCTTGGCCCGCACCTGCGCCCTGTTCATCCCCGCCAAAGCCTCGCGCTTTCCAACACACACACTCGCCCCACACGCTTACACAGCCCATTATTCCTCCCAACATCATATCACAGCGAAATGACCCAAAGGATTTCAACTAATCACGTATTGTACATGGTTATCGCGGTACATGAACCTATTTTCCAAGGCCGTGGAAACAGCACTGGCATGCTAGTCTCTTCTCCTTGTGTTTGTTTTGAAAGTGTGGTGAGAGGCTAAGGTGGGTGGGAATCTCAAAGTCAAAGAAAAGGATTTGTCACACTTGTGTTTCTCATTTGGCTAACGTCTCAGCCGCCCACAAGTAATTGATGTAATTGTGATAATTGATATTTCGCCTACTCATGTCCGCCAGTGGGCTCCGAGGGGAGGGAGTTACTCTGCCTGTTCCAGTACTATTGCGTTAAGCCAAAAGCATTTGGGGAACATTTGCGGAAAAAACACATTCTGAGGAAATCTTTATTTCTCTTGTGGTCACCAGCAAAAAAGCTGTAGGAGCTCCTTTGATATATTTATTACTACTTCGTTTATTTCAGTTTATTAAAAGCTAACACTTTTTTTTTTTTTTTAGCCTTCTTATTAAACACAGCTCCGTCTTGTATGTTGTTGTGCCATTTCAAAGATTAAAGATGAGCATTTTAGTTATGCACAAAGCACCATATAATCTATCTTTTAAATTGCCCCCCCCCCCCCCCACACACACACACACACAATTTTGTTCAAAAATGCACCGCTAATTTTAAAAGGGACTGCGC
>JAPEKO010000005.1:46489233-46511154 GCA_027576075.1 Cathorops hypophthalmus
GTGTGCTGTGAAAGTTTGAAAGAAATCCAATAAGAATTGCAAGTTGTAGAGCGTTTACAAGCAAGTGTCTGCGGATGAGGCGACGGACGCGCAACCGACGCAAATCCACAGGATCCGAAGAGGGAACTGAACATTAACCACTTACTGAAAGTATTACAAGGGTGATTATAGGTTACACCTGGGATGTGCCGATTGCTAGCGTTTGTAACATTGTGCCATCTACTATTAGATAAAATGAAAATAAAATCTTACAACATTGAAAGTCTAGAGTAAGATTGTTTTATTTTACCAATAAACACTTCAGATATTGTTTTAACAATAAGTATCAATCTATTAAATGACCGTGCAAATAGCTCTGTAACTAGATGTCCTTGGGGTTGTTGAGACATAGAGGGCTGGGAATACTGTCGAGCCCACAGTTCAGCTAGGAGTCCTTTGAGGGTAAATGCTTTGGTTTTCGCAGCATTCTGTTCCCAAAAGCTGTTGTCAGGAAAAAATTATTTACACAAAGTAGCTTTTTCTTGCTTTTGTAGTTTTTTTTTTTAAACTGTTCTTCCGTGTCAGGACCCTTCAGGGGGAATTCCAACATGTAGCTAATGCACAGCCACAAATCTACAGTCACTAGTTGTTTTGAGGAATTTTGTACGGATCAGAACCGCAAATAAACTAGGCTTAACCGTTGCGCTGTGCAATGGCAAATGTATCCCCTGTACGCACCGTCATTTTGAAGGTAAACGGACAAAAGCCCACCCGGACAAAACATTTTTGCACAAAAATGGCCATCAGAGTCGAGAATTTTAAGATATCGCCACCATTTTCGACAGGCATTGAGCCCTAACGCATATAACTGTGCTGTGAAAGTTTGAAAGAAATCAAAAAAGAATTACAAGTTGCAGAGCATTTACAAGCGTCTGCGGACGCGCAACCGACGCAAATCCATAGTATCTCCCTATGCCGTACGGGGGATACAACTAATTTCTGCGTACATCTATCCTTTGCTTCTCTCTGAACACTACCAGATTACTTGGATAATCTTAGAGCTTTTTTAAGCTATAGTTTTCTTCAGACAACTGCAACAGACGTTGGACATCTTCGCTTGGCTTCAGTACGTAAACAAAGTTCGCTTGTCCCCCAGGTCTAGGGTAGCAACGGTTGCTAACAAATGTGACACTGACACACACACACGTAACAAGTGTTTTACTGGGAAATACGCCACTTGTATTTTTAATATGAACTACAACCGTGACATTTTTCAACATCCTCACTCATGAGGAAATCAATCATTTTGATAAATGCGGGTACTTTGTGAATGTGTATATAATAAGAAAAATCACACGCTGGCTTGAAGATACAAAGCATCACCTTGTGTTGAAAACCTTGCATTTTTCATACAAAATACATCATGGCTGAGTGACTTTTTCCAATATTTCGCTCCGATAACGTAATTTGTTTTCTCCCGCTGACTAGACATGCATCGTCAATGGCGAAACGGTCCAAATTTACAATTCCTTTGATTAACTTGCATTTTTTTTGTGGATGGTGTCCATACAATAAAACATTACACTGCGACATGAAGTTTATCTTCATGTTGCATACTGAAATATACATTCACCACTCGAAGATAAACTTCATATATCTGTGCGCAACCATGTAATATCCTTTATATAAAATTATATTTAAAACATTCACGCACAAGTCCTGTTATCTTTTTATCTATATCTTGTCTCATTAACAATACACTGTCTAGTCTACCTCAGGAAAGCTCTGAAGTCATTCCATCCATTGCAGAATAACTCTTTATACTTAGAGACTAAACACTGAACAAAAGAGAACATAAAATGTGACGAAAATAAAGACTTGGGGGGGAGCACAATGCTGGCTTTTATCCCAGTCCTCACCTCCTTACCTACTGCTCCAGACAAGGAAACAAAGGAAGACAGCTCAGTAAATAGGACAGTGAAATCGACGTCAGAAGCAGTGATTAAAGGCTTAGTAACAAACTATTGAGCCGATATTGACTCAGCTGTACAGAATTGTACACATCTGAATGCTTCATTCTAAAATCAACCCCAAATTTACTGCCCAAAGGAAATCAAAAGTTTAGAGAAGAACCCATTAAAAAAGAAAGAAAATGGGCATCAATATGAAGTAAAATAAATAAAACAACGAAAAGAAATAAAGAAACCGAATCAGAAGCATCTTGGTTTCAGGCTTCCACACTGCACCAAGTTACAAAGCTTTTATTTGGGGACAGAATCCACAAAATTGAGAGGCAAAAGTTATTTTCCTGTTTGTTTCCTCCTTTTGGAACAACAAACTATATTGAAGCATATTATGCTAATACAAATTTATCTTCAGTACTTAGTGGCCAGTGCAGACGCCAAGTGCAGTACTGCGCTGAATAAAATTGACCAATACGTTTTCCATGAGGACCGTTTTCTTTGAGCTGCCTCATTGCTTCGAGGTGTTCATTAAAGTATGGCTATATTTCAAAGAAGCCTGAAGTTAGAGCGAGACCCACTTCTGCTCCATGCTGTACCAACAAACCCAAGTCTGACAAATGTTTAACATTCACAAGCATGATTAAAACAAATCTGGTTACCTAAGCACTATGCTAGCATGAAAGATTAATTAAAATTACAATCATGCACATTTTTTTTTTGTTGGGGGAATAAGTAATTTCTCAAAACATTCCAAAAAGCCATCAATGGACTCCTGGGGACATTTCCACCACAATCTCAAACACTGCTATTACAGACTCATTACATGAATGACGGCGTTTAACTGCAATCAGTTTACCGAGCCTCCTGCACACACAAATCAGTAACGGTAATAAAATGCCTCTGCAAAGTCCTTTAACCTGCTTCAGGAAGCAGGATGGACTGATTAATCCTCATTCAGTAATCAAAACCCTGTATCCAGTCACTCTCGACTCATCACTTAATTAAAACTGTACGTCTCAACCCACCCCGTCCCTCATTCAATAATGCGTCACTGCTCGAGATGATGGCAGATAATCTTCCTCCTCTTTAAAACACTACTGTTAAGAAGAACCGACTAAGACTATTGTATGTTGTGTATGAAGCATTGCATGCACATTTCTATACACATTTTACACACAACAGGTTCAGACTGACCATAAAAGGTGAAGTTTGTGGAAGATGTTTAAGGGTTCCAGGCTTTACAACTCCCCTGATGATTTAAAAATAAATCAAATCAATAGATAAAAGGTGAAAGAATAACTGTAAAGCAAACTGCAGTGTAAGCTCCAGCATGTAGTCTGATGTTTTTCTCCACTGAGAAGTAGCTAAGGTCATGAGACGATGGCAGGGCCAACAGCAAGTGGCACAAAGGCTAAAACACCGGTAGCTCCCCTGATGTTCACAGAGCTTACAGCTTATCCGACACACAAACAAGACCATCCATGGTGCATTTCACAGAGCAATACGGGTGACTGGAGATTCTCACAAGGGGGTCTGGGGCTGTCCTGCTGTCTGTTGTGAATAATGACTAAGGGCATAGAGGATTATAGAAAAGATTCACTCTGTCGGAGGCTAAGGAGGCTGAAGATACCATCCACCATATGAGCACATCGATACTAGTGAGCTTGGGCTTCGAAAGGCAGGTGCATTCCAAAATGAAGAAACTCAATAAATACTACATCTCGGTGCAAATTTATGACGCTCATTCAGTGCACTTGAACAAACATTTTCATATCATTTGACACAGGGTGTGATGTTACAGGAAAATATCCCATGGGTGTGGTGTGATGCAATCTGATGTAAGGTGGAACTACTGTTACCAGCCCAAAATTGATCATGTTTCAATAATAGCACATACCAAAATGGTTTTCTTTCTCTGGAATTAGCATCATGTTTCCAAGGAACTGCAAAGCCTTCAGCCCTGAAGATTGATCTATATTACAATCTTATCTATTCTGAAGTGGTTCTCACACTAGTATGTAATATTTATTTATAAAGCACATTTAAAAACTGTTTTAACCTGACCAAAGTGCTGTACAGAGTAAATAAACAAGAAGGAATAAATAAATCACAGAAAAGGGATAACGCGCACAATTATAAACAAGACCACAAGTACACAGGAAAAAGTAGAGCAGGAAAAAAAAGGGGGGGGTTAGAGTGAAGGAAAAGCCGGAGTATAAAGGCAAGTTTTGAGTCGGGATTTGAAAACAGATGGAAGAGGCACTTTTAACATTGGAAGGTAATTGGTTCCATAGACATGGAGCGGCAACAGAAAAGGCCCCGTCACCTTTCGTTTTCATGCGTGTTCTGGGCACAATTAAGAAGTCTTTATTTGCAGATCTAAGTGATCTGGATGTAGATTGTGTGTGGATGAGGCCACTAATATAGGATGGAGCCTGGCCATGTAAAGCCTTAAAAACAAGCAGTAAAACCTTAAATTTTACCCTGAATTGAATGGGGAGCCAATGCAAGGAGGCAAGAGTTGGAGTAATATGCTCCCGCTTCCTGGTGCCTGTCAACAGTCTTGCAGCTGCATTTTGGACTAATTGAAGACGTGATGGAGAAGACTGAGGGAGGCCAAGGTATAAGGAATTACAATAGTCTAGGCGTGATGTGATGAAGGCATGAATGACTTTCTCCAAATCATGATAGGACAGAAAGGATTTGAGTTTAGCAATGATTCTTAACTGATAGTAACTGTTTTTGACGACAGAGCTGATTTGTTTGTCAAGGCGGAGCTCAGAGTCAAGGATGACACCCAAGTTCCTAGCGTGGGACTTGACATATGAGGAGAGGTAATCTAAGCTATTAGAGAAGTGGTTTAGGGATTTATGGGGGCCAAAAATGATAACTTCAGTTTTATCGCTGTTTAGTTGAAGGAAATTATTTGACATCCAAGACTTGATGTCATGGAGGCAGTTAATGAGAGGTTGGATGGAAGCATTAGTTTTTAAAGGGAGGTACAGCTGGGAGTCATCAGCATAAAGGTGGAAAGAGATGTTGTGCTTCCTAATGATGTTGCCTAGAGGTAGCGTATACAGGCAGAACAGAATTGGCCCCAGTATGGACCCCTGAGGGACCCCATAGGAGACGGGGCAGAGGAGAAAAAGAAATTTTCTAAAGAGACAGAAAAAGTCCTCTGGGTAATGTAGGAGGTGAACCAGTCTAACGCTGTACCAGTAATGCCTACCCAATGTTCAAGGCGGGAGAGTAGGATGTTGTGGTCGACTGTGTCAAAAGCTGCACTAAGGTCCAATAAAATCAGTATAGCATTTTCACCAGAGTCTAAAGTGAGTAAGAGATCATTTGTCACCTTTAACAGAGCAGTTTCAGTGCTATGGAGAGGTCTGAAACCTGACTGAAAGGGTTCCAGTAACTCATTTGAGCTTAGGAAAGGTAACCGCTGGGACAGAACAACTCTTTCTAGCACTTTTGAGATAAAAAATAGCTTTGATATGGGACGGTAATTTTTTGGACACCTGGCATCAAGATTGTGTTTCTTAAGCATGGACTCGACAACTGCATGCTTAAAACATGCTGGGACAGTGCCGGTGTTTAGGCATGAATTAATGATAACTTGGATGCTAGGGCAAACTGTATCAAAAGTATCTTTAATGATATGGGAGGGAGCAACATCCTGGGGTGAGGATGTAGGTTTCATATGCATTACTATGTCCTTTAGCTCTGAGAAGGAAACCTGTTGAACCTGTTGAAATTGGTTAAAAACAACCGTGGCACCTGGCCAGTCCAGGATATCCCCACAACATGATGTTGCCACCACCATGCTTCACTTAGGAATGGTGTTCTCAGGGTGTTTGGTTTGTGCCACACATGGCATTTCCCATGATGGACAAGAGGATCAAATTTTAGTCTCATCTGACCAGAGAATCTTCTTCCTGTGTTTGGGGAGTCTGCCACATAATAATAATCAATACTTTATTCCGAACAGTAAAGAAGATATAAAACAAACAACAAAAACAACAAAAATAAATGCAAACCATCAAAACATTGTCATAAACAAACAGAATAGCATAGCATAGACACAAGGAAGTAACATAATAATGTTTGGAAAGGACTAGGAAGAAGTAAATAACTTATCAAATCCTAACCCTCGATACCACCGGTAATCAAACGTCACTTTCTACCATAATACTATATGTACAAAAGAAAGCAAAATCAACAACAAAATATACATACCAACATACTGAGACATACCAACATGGTATAATATCGACCAAATCAAATCATATATACAAAATACTTATGTTATGCATATATACACACATACAATACTTATATACAGTACATACATATACACATACCTATAACTATACACATCCATACGTACACAGACACCCATATCTTTTCAGCTTTTCAGTTCCCACCCCTTTCTCACTACTCCATCATTCCATAATCAATAACTAATAAACAAAATACAAGAAGACCAGTCACAGACTTACTTTCAATTTCATCATCACCTATATAGTCTGCCTGTCCTCATTCTCATATATTTTTAGTAACATGTTTTTATATAATTTTTTAAACAGTTTTATGTTGGTGCTGTTTTTGAGCTCATTATCCAGACCATTCCACAATTGCACCCCACAGACTGTTATGCACATACTTTTCAGAGTTGTTCTAACATTTACTCTCTTAAAATTCATTTCCCCTCTCAGGTTATACCCACCCTGCCTTTCCATAAACATATTTTGTACCTCACCCGGAAGAAGGTTATGTCTTGCTTTATACATGATTTGTGCAGTCTTGTGTTTAACCAGATCGGCGAATTTCAGAGTGTGTGCTTTTACGAATAATGCATTTGTATGCTCAAAATATCCCGTATTATTAACGATTCTTATTGCTCTTTTTTGTAATGTGCATAACGGCTGTAGGTTAGATTTGTAGGTATTACCCCATATCTCCACACAGTAGCTCAGATATGGAAGTATGAGTGCATTATACAGAATATGTAGTGATTTATAGTCCAGAATGTGTCTTGATTTCCCCAAAATTGCAGTAATCTTTGCTATTTTTGCTTTGACATGATTAATATGTGGTTTCCAGCAGATTTTATGATCAACAATCACACCCAGAAATTTTATTTCATAAACTCTTTCTATGGTTATGTTGTCAATTTTCAATTCAACTTGAGGGTTCGACTTATATTTTCCAAATAACATGATCTTTGTTTTACTCAAATTCAATGACAATTTGTTTACATTAAACCACCTTTTTAATTTATTCATTTCGGTTGTGATTGTCTCTATAAGCTGCTGTACATTGTCCCCGACGCAAAAGATGTTTGTATCATCGGCAAATAAAATGCATTTCATTATACCTGATACATTACATAAGTCATTAATATACAATATAAACAGTTTAGGACCTAAGACAGACCCTTGCGGTACTCCACATGTTATGGGTAAATAATCAGATATGTGATTTCCAATTTTTACAAATTGCTGCCTGTTGCTTAAGTAGCTCCTCACCCATTCCAAACCAACCCCTCTGATACCATACCTCTCTAATTTGTTGAATAGAATGTCGTGATTTATTGTGTCAAATGCTTTCTTTAGATCTATGAAAATTCCCATAACATGTTTTTTATTATCTATGCCATTTGTGATTTTCTCAATAAGTTCCATTAATGCCAGAGTTGTTGATCTGTCTTTCCGGAATCCGTATTGACTGTCAGCTAAAAGTTTGTGTTTTTCAATGAAGTTGTCTAGTTTTGCTGTGAACAGTTTTTCGAGGATCTTGGAGAACTGAGAGAGTAAAGAAACTGGCCTATAATTTGTGTAATGGTGTCTATCCCCACATTTATATAAAGGTATAACTTTAGCTATTTTCATATTGTTTGGAAATTTACCAGATTGAAAAGACATATTACATATGTGAGTAAATGGTTCTGCAATTTCTTCAATAACTTTTTTTTTTTTATTAAACTCATATCGATATCATTCCAGTCAGTGGAGGTTTTGTTTTCACTTCTCCTTACAATGTCTATGACCTCTTTTATGCCAACTGCACCAAGAAATATAGATTTAGGATTTCTCTCCCATCGAGCAGCCTCCACCCCACCAGGTGTGTCTGGATCCTGAATCTTTCCTGCTAGATCTGGTCCCACATTTACAAAGAATCTATTAAAACCATTTACCACTTCTTCCATATTATTTATTGATCTGTTGTTCTCAATATAATGATCAGGGTAGCTTGTGTTTTTGTTTTTAACTCCATTCCTAATAATACTATTCAGTACATTCCATAGCCCCTTCATGTTATTTTTATTACTATTTAATAATTCGTTATAATATTCCTTCTTACATGTCCTCATAATGCTGGTTAATTTATTCTTGTATCTTTTATATTTAATTTCTGCCTCTAAGGTTCGTTTTTTTAATGAATTTTCTGTACAGCATGTTTTTTTTACAGGCATTTTTTAATCCTTTGGTGATCCATGGAACATTTGCTTGCTTTTGTCCATCATTGTATTTCCTTACAGGACAGGTTTTATCATATAATGTTTTAAAGATATTTAGAAATCCACTGTATGCTTTGTCAATATCTTCTTCCTCATATACTACTTTCCAGTTCTGTTTAAGTAATTCCCTCTTAAGTGTCCTTATGTTTTCTTCAGTTCTTACCCTTTTGTATTTCAGCTGATTCATATCCTTAGATTTCCAGTAATTACAGTGATAGACAATAAATACAGGCAAATGGTCACTGATGTCATTGTATAAAAGCCCACTTTCTGTTTTGTTTTCCATACTGTTTGTAAGTATGTTATCTATTAATGTGGCACAATGAGAAGTAATTCTACTAGGTTTGGTGATTTTTGGGTATAAACCCATACTGTACATTGTATTTATGAAATCCAAAAAGTATACAAATGCATACTTCAAACGTAACTACAGTCGTTCAAGAAAACAACAGTGCTTACAGTCATCCTCCTTGCAACTCCCTCAAGTTGGGAAGCTTCTAAACGCATTCTCTGGGCAATGCGAAGAGGGGGACCTCCCTCTGAAGGAGGTAGTGAACGGTGAGCCAGGACATTATTACCAGAAACAAAGTGTAACTGGACTGCAGCACTATCATTCTTGAGTGCCAAGTGACCTTGCCATACAATAGGATACTTCTGCTCAAAGAGAAAAAGACAGATACATATAAATATTTGTTTTTAAGACGCAGTCAACAAATCAATTAATTCTCTATAATCCAAATTACTATCCATTATCCGTAACCACTTATCCTGTGCAGGGTTGCAGGCAAGATGGAGCCTATCCCAGCTGACTATAGGCAAGAGCCAGGGTACACCTTGGACAAATCACCAGATCATCACAGGGCTGATGCACAGAGACAAAGAACCATTCACACTCACATTCACACCTACGGTCAATTTAGAACCACCAATTAGCCTAAACATGCATGTCTTTGGACTGTGGGGGAAACCGGAGCACCCGGATGAGAACATGCAAACTCCACACAGAAAGGTCCCCGTCGGCCACTAGGCTTGAACCCATAACCTTCTTGCTGTGAGGTGAGAGTGCTAACCACTACACCACCGTGCCACCCCAAATAACTATTGTTAATACAATAAACCTACCTTCAACAGGTGAACCATGTCAACTGATGGGTGCCCAGCACTGTCAGGTTTTATATCAAGTCTTATATTGGATGGTGCTGAAGGAAGTAGTGAAATGAGCCCTGATGAAAGACTCGGAGATCCCTTCTGGAGAGAGTGAGATGCTTCCAATTTGGGTGTCATGGCAGTTGGAGAGGTGTAAGCAGGAGAAGTGCTCTCGCCCTGGATTCGATGTACATGAGACATATCCATTGACCCTGGATGCCTAACGTGCGGCATGTTAAGTGCCGTTTCCCTAAGTGGGCCGCCAGATGCAATATGGGAAGCTTTAGATCTGTGTTCACCTTCCTGGGAGCTCTGATAAGGAGACGAATACATACAATTATTTTTGAAATGCAGTGGATTAATTTGCTTCCTGAAATTTTAAATGTATGATTATAAACCTGAGTTTTGTGAACATAACTAAAATACTTTTCCCACCATTTATTTACCCTACGATTACTCACCTGAGATGGTGCAATGCCATAATTAGCCATATTAATCCCAATTACTGAGGAACCAGGTAACTTGGAATGGAAGCTATGCTCTCTGTAAAATTCAGGGATGGAGCCAGGACTGCCAGGATGTATCCGCTGTACTCCTTGAGCAGAAATGACTGAGGCAGGAGTATGACCAATTACTCTACTCTCTGAATGAGGAGAATGAGTAGACTGAGACATTTTCACCTCCAATGCCTTTGGTGAGTCTCTCAGAGTCAGTGAAGGATTCTTAACAGAGGGCGATTTTGAAGATGCTGAAGATATATGTGAGGGTGATGATAGTGAAGGAGGTTCTGGTGTTTGAGCCTTGTGAGCTTCAAGAACACCTGGGTGTTCTGTTAACTGTTGAGGCATAAGTACACGCAAGTCTCTGTTGTAGTGATCCAGATGCAACCCCCCATGATGTATTCCTTTGTACTCAGGCTGTATTACCACGACATCGGAGTGTAATTGGGCCACAGATGTCCTACGTGTTCCTTGATGGAAGTGTCGCACATCGTTTTCATTTGCTCCACTCACCTGGCCAGTACTTCCATGTTGTTTCAACAGCCTATCTCTTGTTATTGCTGGTTGGGGCGTAGTGGAGCGTTGTGGCGGACCAGATGTCGGGGAAGAGAGAGAACCTGTGCGTATTCCATAGTTAATTCCAGCCAGAGGAGGAGTGTTCATTCTGACATTTCCTTGGGACAACTGACCAATTGTGACCGATTGTGTGGCACTGGGAGGGTGAATAATGACAGACTGCTCAGGATGATGTACGTTTGTCACGTAGTTGGGTCCACTTGCCCCCAAGCCTACCGAGGTACTAGGTGGGCAAATTTTAGAGAATGGAGAAGCCAATGTCCTTGAACAGTGTAATTCATGTTTTGGTTGACAGACCAATCTATCATTAGGGGTAGCTGGACTTGAAATGTGATTTCCTTGCACAGGGGAGGGGTGTGGACTTAAAACTGGGGTGTGATTGAAGGATTGTGATTGTTTAACATCAGCTTTGACTGAAACAGATTCTACAACAGGTGCTTTTTTAATACGCTGCTGTAACATTAATTGATTGTACCTCAAGACCTGATGACTGGGACTTAAGTGTTGGAAGGTTTTCAAAGGAGCACCCTGTGAACCAGTAGGAGATGATGATTCAGATTTGTCAGTAACAGGACCTTGCTTTTTTATGGAGGAAATGACAGGCTGGGCATTGAACCCTTGGTTGCTTAATATAGTACCTGTGTGTCGTTGAGCTGTGGGTGTCTGGGATGCTTTAGGTGTAGATGGCGGAGGTTGAAGTTGCTCTTGTTTAACATGAGATTTTGAAACAGACTGCTGAAATTCAATGTCAGCTGCACTGGGGGGTGGAATTTGGCTGATTTTAGCAACAATACGCTGGGGACCCTCTGTCTTTTGCCCTGAATAACTTAGTACCATCACACCCTCTGAGGTGTTTACCCTCAAACCAGGACCTGAGCCTGTGTTACTGGCTGTACTATCAGAAGGTCGTCCGTCATCAGAATTTGAGTGTCCATGGTACCTATTATTGTCATTCGTGCTGAAGCGATACTTGTGCTTGGTTTGAGACAGTCCAGAGTTGCGGTTGCTCAAAGATATACGAGGGGTGCTATCAAAATCAAAGGGCATAGGAATTCGACTAATGACAGAAGTAGCAGCAGAAGAGATAACGGTGTTGCCCAGTTTTTCCTTAAAGATATTCAGAGTTTCACTGGGTTGGGGAGGAGGCTGTTGTGGAGGCACCATTTGAGGTGTAACTGGTGTTACAGGACTGGGTCTATCCTCAAGTGCTGAGGATTTTATAACAGGTAAACTCTCACTCTGGGACATTCTGGGGTCCGTTAATGATGTTGTCAGCAGTGTGCTTGGCACAGAACTGCTGTTTAAAGCAGATACATATTTTGGCTCCATTAGAATCTTCCTTAAGGTGCTAGAGCTAGGATCAATATCAGAGGCTTTAGTGTCAGGGGGAACTGCAGTATTTGCAGAGTGCCCACCTACTACCACAGTGGGTGCTGATGCAACTACAGCAACTTTGTGTATAGGAGGTGTCACTTTCTCTTCTGTTCTGGTCACCCAGTCTGGGGATGTATGAGGTACTTTAGATGAATGAGATGGTGTTGCATTTAGACAGGTTGATGGTGGGGTAAGAGCAGGTGCTACTGGTTCTGATGATGGTTCTGGTGACCTTAAATATGAAGGACTATTAGTTCCAGAATGGAAGGCTGATTCTTGAGGTTCAGGCTGATCTATAACAGGTTGTTCAGCCTCCTTGGGAGTGTTTAAGGTCACCACTGATGCAACGTCATTTTTACATGCAGCAGCTACAGTGACGACAGTAGCTGCTGAGGATGAACTGGCTGTTTTAAGATTAGCAGCTTGTGTGTCTTCAGGAATTGACTCAGGTAGTTTAACTGCTGCCAATTCGGCTTCCAATACTGCATGTGATATCACAGCTGATTTTTTGTTGGCAGAAACCTTTCGACCTTTGGATTTCTTTGGTGTTTTTAGTCGAGGTCTTCCACCCTTCTTGGGTACCTCTGATGGTGGACATTCAGTAACCACTGTTGGTTGAGATGACTTTGAATCTGGAGTCAAATTACTACTTGGCTCAAAATCCCTTATATTCTTTATTACCAAATCTGTCTCTGATTCTGTGCCCTCATTTGAAGTGGGCAAGACAAGTGACTCTGATGTTGGAAGGAGTGATGTGTATGTAGGAGTGTGAAATCCATCTGCATCAGCAGAAATATTCTCAGCAGTAATTGAATCAATTGCAGCAGCAAGCTCAGTTTCACTTGCAGGATTTGCAGGCTTTTCTACCTCGGTTTGATCAGACTCTGCTGCAACAGGTGTTACAACAGGAGGTTGACAAGATGGCTCCTTGTAGGGTGGTGGTTGTTCAACTCCTAGATTAGAAATATTTTCCACTGCTCTCTCCAATTCCATCTGACGGGCAAGGAACACTTCCTCTGGCTCAACAGGAGGCTCCACGTCTGCAAGAACTTCCTCCCTCTCATTTGGGATGAGGTGATCTGATTCTTTGAAATATTTTGCAGTTTTCGACTCCTCTTGAACAGATAATTCTGTTTTAGTTTTCTCTAAAGGATCTTGACAGTGTTGATTGCTTTCATCCCCAGAATACAGTGCATCTTTAACTGCATCCCCACTAAGATCAATTACAAGGTTTTTAAGATTAACTGACTTATCAATAGGTACTGTTTTGGTATTGCGTGTCAATCTTGGCACCTTGACCTTCACACTTTTTTCAGACATCTGTGTTTTGTCCATCAGATCTGTTTCTGGCTTTTTAGCCACTTTTTCCAGGAAGGGAGTCTCCTCTTTTGCTTCAACTTGAGACTTCAAGTTTTCAGAGGTATCAACTTCTGATGGTTTGTCCGTTTTAGCTTGTTTTCTGCACTGTCCAGCTCTAACTATTGCCTGAACCTTTTGAGAGCGAGGAGAACGCCACCCCTCTGCAACTTTAGTTATTTCACCACCTTTTCCAGACTCTTTGATACTAGGATCATCAAGTTCAGGTGTTTTTGTCTGTTCCCCCTTCACTGAAGACACATCATCCACTCTTTTACGTGCTTTTGGTGGACGGCCTCTCCTTCCGCTGGCTGGTGGAGTCAATATATCCTGCTGTACAGATTCTTTATCAGCACGTTTTCGCATGGAACGTGAAGATTCAGCAAAATCTTTACCCTGCTGTTGATGCACCTCATCCTCATGTGGTGTGGCATAGACGGAACGAACATTCCGACGTTGCCGTGTTCTGCCATGGGGCACGGATGGGTCATTCATCTGCTCCAAATCTGTTGCATAAACAGGTGATTTGGAAGAGTTTTTGGAGTCAGATATGATATTTATTACCTCTCCTCTTGGTGATGTTCTTTTCAGCTTTTCTCTGTCAATCCGTTCACTCTTCCGTATTGCTGGTTTCTCAATGCTAGCTGGTTGAGATGGCAGCACAGGTAATAATGCTGATGAGTTTGCTTTTGTTTTTTTATTCTTAGTTTGTTTCCGTACTGGTTGTGTCGGTTCAACCTCAGGTTCCGAGACCACTAACTGCATCTCCAGAGACGACTCCACATTCTGGTGAGAATTACAATCAAGATGGTCTGTTTTCTCTTCAGCCAGCTCCACCTTAAGAGGCACTTGTACATCTTCAAGCTTAGCTGGAATAGGAGACAGACACTCAGCAGGATCAGACTCTGCCTCCAAATTACTTAAGCATGCACCAAGTGTTGGAGGTTTTACATCAGCGTTCTGCTTTTCAGCTAAGGTGTTCACTGCAATTTCTTTGTGTTCATTAATTTCCTCTTCAGGCTCTACTTCAGTGTTGTCCATCTTTGTCAAAGGTGGTGTGCTTACTGCATCAGCTGCTTTAATGTCTTTCATTGGGTTGGACAATTGATGGGAGACTATTTGAGTATCTTCTAATTTCTCATCTACAACTGGTGACTCAGTAACAGGACCAGCTGGCTTATTCTGGTGCACAAATGTCTCTGTGGGGCTGAGGAGAGATTCTGAAAACAAAGGGCTTGCTGATTTTAAACCAGTCACAACATCAGGTTCTTTAGGGGACTGAACTTGTTCTTGATCTGGTGCAGTATTTTTCTCAACTGTTTCCACCTCATTGTTTTTTTCAGAAGAGTGTGACTCTTGGTCTTTGTCCTTTTTTTGCTGTAGCTCCAAAAATCGGTTATGGAACAGCACTATGGGCTCCTGTAAAAGGTCTGCTCCTACAGTCTCAGCCTTTTCTACAGTGATCACAGCCTTCTCTCCAATTCCAATCTCAGGATCATTGTCTTTGCATTCAAGATGTCGAAGACGTTTTGAGTCCTGCTCAAATATAGAGCTGTGCAGAAAACGTGAGGCAAATAGTTCTCCATTCTCTTGTTCTTCTCGCTTTGGGTCTTCTTTTTTGTCTTCAAGCTTTCCTTTGGAGTCAGACCGGATTTTCTTTTTTTTCATATACCAGGATGGAATGGGTCTGGGTGTGGGCTCAACTTTTTCTTTGTCTGTGCAATTTCGAAAGCTTGTGAACCGTGAGTCATAGCCAAGGAAAGACCAGTTGTCTTCCCTTGATGAAGAAAGAGACTTAGCTCGCTCGAGCAAGGCTTTTGTGTCTGGTGTTATTGTCTTATCCAATGCAAATTCATAGAACTTGTTTTTTTCCAAGGAACCTGAGAGTTTGAGGTCCAAAACCTTTCCTTCACTTTCTCTTTTGAGGGAAGTGTCCAGCTTTGGTGACATGTGTGTGTAGTCGTCGTCGTCATCATCATCATCATCGTCGTCGTCGTCAGAGTCTGACCGAACCTCTCCAGGCTCCAGTTCATGTACAAGGCGCTTTCTAATGCTTTCACGTTTCACAATGGCACTGGGAAAGCTCATTTCTTTCACTGTGTCCTGTTTCGTTTTACTCTCCCAACCTGTGTCTGTGACAGTGTTGTGATTATTGCATTTTAATCCATCCCAGTGCAAGTTGTTTTCTGATTTAGATTTGTCTTTTGCTTTATCAGTATTCAAATGTAAGGAGTCAGCAGGCAAATCCTCATCAACTGAGGCAGAGGTAACGCTCCTTTCAGAATCATCATTTAGTTGCCCGGGACCTTCATAATTACATTCTTTATTAGTTACAACATGATAATCAAATGCTTCTAACCTCTTTCGCTTGAGAGGAGGTGAAACATCAGTAACATCCAGAGGGGGTTTGCCTACCACACGTACAAGACATTGATTATCAAAGTCTTGGACATCAATGCTAAATGTATTTTCAGTTTTATCGCAGTCTTGTAGCTGCTGCTGGAGACAATGGCTTTGCTCCATTTGTTTCCTACAGCTTTTTGAGTGGTCCAGGTCAAACAGTAACCTTTCTTCACTATTTAGAGCATCTATTTGTTGCAATGCAGACAGCCTTTTACAGTCAATTAATTCCTGTTCCAGTTCTAAGCTTTTGTCATCAGACACTTTAAGACTGAGGCACTGCTGATCCTTTGCTCCAAAACCATGCATCCTCTGATCAAGCTCGTTTATAGGATCTGTTGCTTCCTCTGCCAGTTCCCGAGGCTGCAGGTCAATACTGGGACTGAGATTTTTGCTCATTTCTGAGTCTAGCCCTTCACTTGTGGTACTTAAAGTAACCAGACATTCTTTCTTATCAATTTTACTCTCTTGTTTGGGTATCTCAAGTTGAGTAAGTTTTTTGTCCTCCTCCAGCCCCTTTGAGAAATTAATATTGCCCAGCCACTTCAGTCCAAATCGCCCTTCATCTGCATCCTGGGTTACTCTTCTCAGGCGATTAGCTCTTGTTGTTTCTTCCTCAAAACGCCTCTTTCGAGCTGCTAAACGATCAGCATCAGAATTGCTTTTTTCAAATACAGGTTCAACTTTAAGGTATTTTCTGCCTTTGATTTTGCTTTCTTTGTCTACAATCTCTATTTGGCTAGCCAAACATTTATCTTTTGGCATTTTTCCATGTTTAACAACCTCTCTACTTTGAATTTCTATACGATGTAACACAGTCTTGTGATCAGCCAAGGGTGGAGCTGGAGAACTGACATGATCACTAGCAGCCCTGAGTCTTTGTGTCTCAACAATGGCATGGTCGATAAACTTTCCTTCCTTTTCTTTGACTCGTGTTAAATGAACAACACAAGGTGGAAGATCTAGCCTTCCTTTTCCAGATTCTTTTTCTTTGGCCAGCGTTTTGCCAGAATTATGCTGGGCTGTGTCAGGGCTGGCATCCCTATCAGGCTCAAGGTCTGTTTCAGATGACAGAACACTAGGAGATGAAAGTTTTAACTTCCTCAATTTGTGCTTCTCAGTTCTGTCTTTTTCTCCTTTATCCTTACGTCCAGCTCGCCTTTCTTTTTCTCCTCCATTTGCACGATCTGCTTCAAAGAGTGGCCTTTCCTTCTCAAGTTTGTCACTTTTACTGTACCGGTCCAAACGAATTCTGTCTGGCTTTTCAAAGTGTGGTGGAGAAATTGAGCTGCAACTGCCACTTCTTTCAGATGAGCGACTGTAAATATGATGCTCAGGGTCACTAACTAGGCGTTCAGTTAAAACAGGGGACACACTGGGGCTAGAAGGACGACGTGGATGAGATGGACTTTGGTTGTGTTCAGCTGTCCGTCGGCTATGATCACGTTCTCTGTCTGTTTCAAAGCGTTCTCTGTCTCTATTGCGTTCTCGTTGCATGTAGCTGTATTTTCTTATATCTTGCTCATAAGGGTCTCGGTAGTCCCTGAATTCACAAGGTTCATCATAATATCTCGGGTCATAATAGTCCGTTGTGTAGGGATCCCATTCTGTGTAAAATTCGCGACTTCTGGCAGAATATTTGCGGCGCAGCTCTTCTGCGTATGTTCCAGGAGTTCTTATATTTTCATAGCATGCCCGTTCAGTAGAGAATTCATGATAGAGTGGTCTCCGTTCATCTCTGCAAAAGGAGAAAAAAAGTGTGCTCTTAAATGTTTTTTTTCTAATGATAATGACCTAACATAAAAGTAAAAAAAAAACAAAAACAATGATTTTATAAAAACACAATTTCACTAACCGACGGTCAGAAAGGATATCATAAAAATCTCTGATGTCCTGTCCTGATGCCTGCATCGAACGGTAAAAAGCCATCTGACTCTCATGATTGGCAAAGTCAACCTAAAAAACAAAAAATATTGACAGCTGATGAAAAAAAAAAACCCTATCAAATTAAAGTAAACTGTAAAAATTGTATACATGTACAGCCCCAATTCCAAAAAAGTTGGCACGCTGTGTAAACTGTAAATAAAAACAATGTGATCATTTTCAAAATCATGGAAACCCTATATTTCATTGAAAATGGTCCAAAGACAACATATCAAATATTGAAACTGAGAAATTTTGTGTTTTGAAAAATATACGCTCATTTTGAATTTGATGTGAACAACCAGTTTCAAAAAAGTTGGCACAGGGGCATGTTTGCCACTGTGTTGCATCACCTCCACTTTTAACAGCACTCTGTAAACATTCGGGAACTGAGGAGACCAGTTGCTGTAGTTTTGAAAGAGAAATGTTGCTCCATTTTTGCCTGATATATAATTTCAGTTACTCAACAATTCAGGGTCTCCTTTGTCATATTTTACACTTCATAATGCGCCAAAGGTTTTAAATGGGAGACAGGTCTGGACTGCAGGCAGGCCAGTTTAGCACCTGGACTCTCCTACTACAGAGCCATGCAGTTTTAATATGTGCAGAAAGTGGTTTGGCATTGTCTTGCTGAAAGAAGCAAGGCCTTCCCTGAAGAAGATTTTGTCTGGATGGCAGCACATTGCTCTGAAACGTGTGTGTATATATCATTCAGCATTAATGATGCCTTCCCAGATGTACAAGCTACCCATGTCATGTGCACTAATGCATCCTCATAGAATCACAGATGCTGGCTTCTGAACTGTGCACTGATAACAAGCTGGATGGTCTCCTCTCCTCTTTAGCCTGGAGGATGTGGTGTCCATGATTTCTAAAAAAAAAAAATTCTACTTTTAATTTGTCAGACGTCGGGACAATTTTCCACTTCGCCTCAGTCCATCTCGGGCCCAGAGAAGGTGGTGGTGTTTCTGGATATTGTTTATATCTGGTTTCAACTTGCATTTGTGGATGCAGTAATGAACTGTTTTCACAGATGATGGTTTTCTGAAGTGTTCCTGATTTCCACTACAGACACATGTCTGCTTTTAACGCAGTGTCACCTGAGGGCCTGAAGATCACAGGCATCCAATGGCAGTTTTCAGCCTTGTCTCTTGCAATAGAGATTTCTCCAGAGTCTCTCAATTTTTTTAATGATATGTACCATAAATGATGTCATCCCCAAATTCTTTGCAAGTTTACGTTAAGGAATGTTATTCTTAAATTGTTGCACTGTTTGCCCACGCAGTCTTTCACAGAGCAGTAAACCCCTCCCCATCTTTACTTTTGAGAGACTCAGCCTATCTGATACCCAATCATGTTAGTGACCTCTTGCCAATTAACCAAACTAGTGTTTTTTTTTTTTTAAGCATTACACAATTTTTTCAGTCTTTTGTTGCCCCTGCCCCAGCTTTTCTGAAATGTGTTGCTGACATCAAATTCAAAATGAGCATAGATTTTTCAAAAAAAAAACAAAATTTCTCAGTTTCAACATCTGTGTTGTCCTTGTACTATTTTCAATGAAATATAGGGTTTCCATGCTTTTGCAAATCTTCGCATTCTGTTTTTACTTATGTTTTACACAGTGTCCCAGCTTTTTTGGAATCGGGGTTGTAAGTACAGTACAGAGATGCTAATACCCTACACACATCCATACATTTGCCAACATGACCCATGTCGGTCTCTAAAACTAAACAAACCACAAAGCAAACACACATTTTAATGGTTTAATCAGGTGAAAATAAAAATGTAAGACACATTTGTGTAATTTTTCTTATTTTTGTTGTATCATGTTAATATACCACCAGATCATGCTGTATTGAAGTTGAATTTTGTGTGTTGCTTAAATAGATTAATCCATAATGTATGTAGATTTGTGTATTAACTGTTGGTTATCTTATAGTTGTTTGTGTCTTGTATGTCTCAGAGCTAAACTGCAGCAGCAGGCACAGCAGTTAGAAGAGCTGGAGAGACAAAAGGCAGAGAACACGGAGTTGAAAAGAGTATGTACCAAACCCATCCATGGCTGGAGTCTGTAACAAACAGATCAAAGAAATACCTGACTCTTTATATGCCTAATATTTAGGAATGTTCTAAGAAATATTTATGATTTATGTATTGTTTGCCTGCTTTCTAATTACATGGTTCTTTTTTTATTTCTTATAGCACAATGCAGAGCTGAATGTGCAAATCAGCACACTGTCATATACAGAGCGTGAGCTGATGGATTCCAATGGAAGGCTGAGGGAGAGTCTGGAAAGAGTGAGAGAAGAGTTACGAAGTGCTCACACACAAATGGAAAAGAGTCAGCAGGAAGCTGAAAGGTACAAAAAGAAAACAAGGGCTGTTCAGACACGATACAACCATATACAGATGTTTGGGGTTGCATTTAACAGGCATCAAGTAATGCACTGCGTTCAGACATGTGCACTGCAGTCTCAAACTCTAAGAATCCTTGGCACCCTTCTTGTGGTGCAGCCATTGAAGCAGGGCGTGATTGTAACACAGAGTGAAAAGGCGTCACAGCAGGTAGTATTGGAGAGTGAGGACTGCCCACTTGATGGCCAGACACTCCTTGTCTATTGTGTTGAACTTCATTTCTCACACGGAGAGCTTGTGGCTAATGTACAGCACAGGGCGCTCCTCCCCCTCTAGCACCTGGGACAAAATGGCTCCCAGCCCTCTGTCTGGCATGCCAGTCTGCAGCACAAAAGGGAGAGAAAAGTCAAGTGAATGCAACAGCAGGCCCCATGCACAAAACCACTTTTAAATGGGTGAAATCCCATTCACATGGCTATGTTCAAGGGGACCTGATTTGGTGCCCCCTTACTAATGAGGTCAGTCAATGGGCTGGTTACACCTCAAAAATTAGATACAGCCTTCTGTAATAGCCAGCCAGACCCAGGAACTCCCAGAAGTGCTGCCATATGATCTTACGCCATGCCAGACTGCCTCTTCCATCAATGCCAGACAATGGCACTAGACCCACCCTACTGCTCCACTACCACTGCTTCGATGATATCATTGGTGTTGCATTCTTCTCCCAGCAACCACTGTTAGCAGGCATGTCTGAGCTGTTGTGTGAAGGCAAATGGGTGAGCAAGCTTGATGCTGTCCAGGGTGCGACTGACTTGTTGCATGCAACATAGCTCACTTCAGGTCTGGATACTCAAACAGGTTGACTGCTGGGAACTCTTGGGCTGCAAGCTGGACTTCGCCCAACAGGACCGGCAATTGGAGCTTTTCACTGATGTCACAGATTTTTATCATACAGCATCTGCCATATTGCCGGGCAAACAAAGAAACTCAGCCCCAACAGTTAACAATGAAAATCGAGACAACTGCAGTCCATGCAGTCTCTCTGAAACTATTAAAAACTTCTACCAGCAGATTGTATACCATCCAAAAGCTGAAACATGCAGGCATCACAGATCCATATAATTTACCCAGATTTGGGACATTACAATATTCTGTACTATTTAGTATTTGGGACTTCTAAAAACCCTTATGAATAATAGATCAAAAGGACCGTGACATCGCCCGGTATGGTGCAGCCGGGGCCCCACCCTGGAGCCAGGCCCGGGGTTGGGGCTCGTATGCGAGCACTTGGTGGCCGGGCCTTTGCCCACGGGGCCCAGCCCGAAGTGGTGACGTAGGCCCGACCTCCTGTGGGGTCACCACCCACAGAGGTAGCCGTAGGGGGCTGGTGCAGTGTGGATTGGGCGGCAGTCAAAGGCAGGGGCCTCGATGATCTGATCCCTGGACACAGTGGCTAGCTCTTGGGACATGGAATGTCACTTCCCTGGGAGGGAAAGAGCCTGAGCTTGTGTGGGAGGTTGAGAGGTACCAGCTAGAGATAGTCAGGCTCACCTCCATGCACAGCTTGGGCTCAGGAACCCAGCTCCTTGAGAGGGGCTGGACTCTTCACTTCTCTGGAGTTGCCCATGGTGAGAGGTGGCAGGCTGGTGTGGGCTTGCATATAGCTCCCCAGCTCAGCCACCATGTGTTGGAGTTTGCCCCAGTGAACGAGAGGGTCACCTCTCTGTGCCTTCGGATCGGGGAGAGGGCTTTTGCTGTTGTTTGTGCCTACGGGCCGAATAGCAGTATAGAGTATCCGGCCTTCTTGGAGTCCCTGGGAGAGGTACTG
>JAPEKO010000005.1:55277969-55290110 GCA_027576075.1 Cathorops hypophthalmus
GAGAGAGAGAGAGAGAGAGAGTGTGTGTGTGTGTGAGAGAGAGAGAGAGTGAGTGAGAGTGTGTGTGTGTGTGTGAGAGAGAGAGAGTGAGTGAGAGTGTGTGTGTGTGTGTGTGTGTGTGTGAGAGAGAGAGAGAGAGTGTGTGTGTATAAGTTGACTTTAGCGCGACCAGGCGACCAAATTGGCGCTCTAACGACGAGAAAGGCGCTTTCTTAGAACAGTGCCTCTTTCTAGTGCGCATGCGCACAAAACAAAACGCGCCAAATTTAGCGGGAGGGAGCGGGGAGGCCGTGCCAGAGCTTTGTCTGATGGATGGATGGATGGTGTGTACAGTGTGGCTCACTCCCCCTTAATGTGAGCTTAATGTCAGTCCACTTCCTCCTCACAGCGGAGACCAGGAGCTTATAGCGAGCACGCGCGCGCGCACACGCACACACTGAGCCAACTCAACTTCTCTCATCGCAGCTTCCATCAGCGGGATGGCGCGGCGGCCGCGGCACAGGTAGGCAACCCCGCACTCCTCTCCTCTCCGCTCCGCTCCGCTCCTCTCGCTTTCAGCGCGCCACAGCCTGCGCCGCTCCGTGCACGCGGCTCCGACAGCTGTGCGCGCGCTACACGCTTCAGATGTGCTCGCGAATAAATGTTTTACTTTTCCCGAGTTCGGTGTAGCGGCTGGGCTTCATGTTTATAACCACAGAATTAATCCGCACTGCAAATATTTATCATTCAACATCATACAGCAGCTGCTCAGCTCTGAGTCTCTCCGGCGCGTGCAGGAACAGGTGGCTTGGTGGTCATGTGAGCGAGTGAGCTCGCGCGCTGGTGCTGGTGGTCGCGCTCTCATTTAAATTTTCATTCATTCCGTGCGCGTGCGGGGACCGTTGGTCAGTCAGTCAGTCAGAGAGAGAGAGAGAGAGGGTGCTGAGGCAGAGAGCTGAGGCTGAGGCAGGTGGGTTTTGGAGATAAATTAGTTGTGTAAAATGAGATTCTGAAATGTGTAGCGGTTATGTTTAAACCGAGTGTAGCCGACTCACTAGGTTAGTATTGTGTAAAAATAGTAGCCTATACGAGGTGTAAATGTGAGACTGAGGTGATTGTGACGCTGAAGAAGGAAAGTTCGAGATTAGCCGTGAAAACATGACGGATAGATAAGAGAATATTTTCCAGGGTTTGTTTTTTAAATTGTACCCCTCGGAGACGTGTGTGTGTGTGTGTGAGAGAGAGAGAGGTTTGGTTTGGTCTTTTTAGCTTTGTTAGCTTTGCTCTCGTTTTTTTTTTTTAAACAAACAAACGCTTCATAACTACTACCACTACTATCTTTTCGGCAAAGAAACTAAATGTGCTTTTAAAAATGATCCTTTTTAAAAGTTTTTGCACCCAGACAAATTCTCCGGGGCTTTAAAAAAGCCTCAAACGTGCAAAAAAAAAAACCTGCACGCGCAGGAAACCCGGGGTCACGTGAGTAATGTACAGAGTTATAGCATATATAATGAGTGCCCTGTCAGTGTGGCACGAGCGCTCTTGTTTTCACTCACTGCTTGATTGCATGGGTTTAAAAAAAAAAGGGAAGAAAACAAACCTCTAAAAATAAAAAGCAGCGTGCATTTATTTTAAACAAAATCATGGGTGTAGAATTATTTATAATATATTTAATACACACATCTATCTATCTATCTATCTATCTATCTATCTATCTATCTATCTATCTATCTATCTATCTATCTATAGTGCATAATAGGTATTTAAATTTAGCCCAGTTATGAGTAATCTATAAAGTCACATAATCAACACTACAATATACATTCAGAGTTTCACAAGAGTTTTACACTCATTCCAATCTCTCTTGATGAGAAAACAAGCTAAAACTGTTCATATAGCAATATGATAAAATGAATCTGTAACCACAAGATTTTTTTTTTTCCCTTTCATGAGGTGAACCCGGTCAATTCAAACTGACCTCTTCCTTGTTTTTTATCACGAAGCAGTAACGATAAGCACAAAGCTTAGCTAGATATACACACATCGTGTGTGTATATATATAAAGTGTGATACAAAAGCCAGGTGATACAAAAGCACGGGCTTCTAAGTTCCACGCATGCCATGCTTTCTTCTGATTGGCCGAGAGCCGGCCAGGTGAGTTAGTTGAGCGTGTGGCTGTGACAGGACACGAGCAGGTCTGAACATGCAGCAGTGGGGAAACAGGGCCACTTCACGTTCGTGTGTATCTGTGGAAACCAAAAACATCAGAACAGGTTTCTCTCAGTGTGCTGGAACTACAGGTTCAGCCGCTTTACTTTTGTTTTGACTGTGTTATCGCTCAATTTTTCTATTATTCATGACAGTATGACTAGGGGGCTGTTTGTAATTCGCTATACGTCATCCTCAGTCTCTTTTTCGATCATAATTGACTCAGGTTCTTCTCTCACTCATTATACCGCTCTCTCTCTTTTCTACCTCATCCAAACTTCACTCCTCCTTTCTCTTTCACCTTCCACTTTCCACATGCTCCTTTTTTATTTTACCATGTACCTGATCATCCCCTCACTCTCTCTCTCTCTCTCTCTCTCTCTCTCTCTCTCTCTCTCTCTCTCTCTCTCTCTCTCTCCATCTTTCATCCCCACTTTCTCTTTTCCTGTAGTGTTTACAGCAGCGATGAGGACGATGATGATGTGGAGATTTACGATCATGACTATGATGCTCCATTAACCAAAACAGGAAAACGACACCTCGGCAAAACACGATGGACGCGCGAAGAGGTACACAGAAGCACTGTTAAAGTGTTAAACTATGCTTTCAAGTTGTGTGGGTTTTTTTTGTTGATGTTTTTTTTTTAGTCCTCACAACAACACATGGGATGCATTTTGCAAAATGAAAGGGAATTTTAACTATGAATCATTATGGTTTTATATATATATATATATATATATACTGTGTATATGTATGTATATATGTGTATACACACTGTATTAATGTAAATATATTAATTTATGCTTTTTGTATGCATTTAGAGTACATGTGGTCCTAGTGAGCAGTCTAGAAAAACCTTAATCTACCTTTTTATCAGTTTTTCTCTAATAATGAGTAATGTTTGGCTTGTTCTCAACAGGACGAGAAGTTGAAAAGACTGGTGGAACATCACGGGTCAGAAGACTGGAAAGTCATCGCCAACTTTTTGCCTGTATGTTTTTGTGTGTGTGTGTGTGTGTGTGTGTGTGTGTGTGTGTGTGTGCGCACGCGTGCGCATTCTGGGACTTAGGGGGGTCAAACTAGATGAGGTGTGTTAGATACAAGTATTTGCATGTCAATGGCTAGAAGCTTCAGGTAGTATAGATGCGCTGGTTCATGGCACAATTTGCATAGTTGGGCATCCCTTTTAGATTTGCTCAGCCTGGGCCAGTGCCAGGGAGGGTGGGGAAGTTGCTTTGTTTCAGAATCCACTGTGCACCTGCTCACACACACACACACACACACACACACACACACACACACACACACACACACACACACTTGCACAGTGGCAGCTTGTTTTGTTTTAGAAACTGATCTGCTGCATTGTATAAATCACTGTAAATGAGAATGAGAAAGTGGGTACGTTTCATTTCTGAAGCACTCGTAGGGGAATCCACGCACCTGGCCATCTCAGCAGTCTAACACCTTTAGTAATTCATGCTCCAAAACACCAACCACACAAAACACTTACATCCTGTTAGCAAATTACACAGCACAAACACAGCAGTGTTCATAATGTGACAGCGACCTTTGCTTATTCACACTAGTGACATCCTGTCAGTCTTATTTACAGACACATGCCATAATTAAAACTTGCCGCATGCGTGATTACACTTTCACAATCTCTGAACCATCCTTGCTTGTTACAGAACCGCACAGATGTCCAGTGTCAGCACCGCTGGCAGAAAGTCCTCAACCCAGAGCTCATTAAAGGACCCTGGACTAAAGAAGAAGACCAGAGGGTATGTACATTACCTGAACACTGTGCAAAACCAAATCAGGACCTAAACGCAGTGTACAGATACGCCATGCTGTGTGAACATTTCAGCAGAAACAAAACTGCTGAATGGAACTAATGATTAACTGTATGGAACAGGTGTCTAAGTCTGTGTCTCTCACTTTATGGCCTGCCGACAATCATTGGCAGGTGGATATTACAGATATTTAGTTAAATAGCACTATCTATGTGTAGCTTTAACACTGTTACGCAATTCAAGTTCCCCTTCTGTGTGTGTGTGTGTGTGTGCGTTGCTCCCCCAGCTAGCTCCATCTTGCCTTCCTCTACTCATACAACTCTCTCTGTTTCTCTCTCTCTCTCTCTCTCTCTCTCTCTCTCTCTCTCTCTCTCTCTCTCTCTCTGTCCATCATAGGTGATTGAGCTGGTGCAGAAATATGGTCCAAAACGCTGGTCAGTGATAGCAAAGCACTTAAAGGGGCGTATTGGCAAACAGTGTCGTGAACGCTGGCATAATCACTTAAACCCAGAGGTAAAGAAGACGTCCTGGACGGAGGAGGAAGATCGTATCATCTACCAGGCCCACGAGAAACTCGGCAACCGCTGGGCCGAGATTGCTAAACTGCTGCCTGGCAGGTTCGAATGATAAACCACTCAAGCTGGATATGATATTCTTAACTTATTACTTCACCTTCACTTGCTCAGCGTGTACAATATATCTATGTCTCATAGTCAGTCATCCTCTCGTCCACAGAACTGATAACGCCATAAAGAACCACTGGAACTCTACAATGCGCCGTAAAGTGGAACAAGAAGGCTACCTGCAGCACACACCTAAAGTCAGCTCATCGCCGATAACCAGTGGATACACGAAACCTTCACACCTGCTCAACTACAGCCACACCCCAACCAGCAGCTCCATGCCAGCCAGCCCCATCACTAACCAGTACCCGTACTACATCCCCGACCCACAGCGCGTAAGTATTAGCTGTTTCTACATTCCACTCATCATCATGCACGTGACAAAAAACACTGCACTGAGATTATATTGCTGTACGTTATTATGCCCCGATTTATCAAAACACCCACAGGAATATGTGAAATCATGATATTTAAAAAAAAAATTAATTTGCGAAAGTGCTTATTTGGTTATAATATTTGAACAAACCTGCTCTAGGCACATTCAGTGCGTTCGACTGAAAATTCTGTCCATGCAATACACTTCGAGCATTATAGTGACTCAATGAGACAGTATGAGGCTGTCATCATCATCATGATGAACTCATTATCTGTTTCGTCATGGGTTGTTCAGGTGCCGTTTCCATTGGCTCTACAACTAAATATTTTCAACATCCCTCAACACGGCACTGCAGCGATACAGGTAACCGAGAAACATGAACTCTGTGTAATAATTATAATTTCTTTTTTTAATTTTTATTTTAGTGCAGTGACCCTGGGTAAAATTGTGCAGATAGCTGAGCAGCAGATATTTAATCCTAAGTCGTCTCGTCTCTTTGTGTTTGCGTGCTTCAGAAACACTATAATGAAGAAGATCCCGAGAAAGAGAAAAGAGTGAAGGAGATTGAGATGCTTCTGATGTCGACAGAGAACGAGCTGAAAGGACAACAAGCACTACCCGTGAGTGTGGGTGTGTGTGTGTGTGTGTGTGAATAATTGGAGGAAGCATCTGGGGGTCTATTTCACATTCTAACTGCTTGACTAAGTGATGCAATGTACCCTTATCACACCACAAACTCTGTTCAACCCCTTGTGCAACACAGAAACCTCCACCTCTCCCAAACACATCATTCAACAAGTCAAGTTCCCTTTCTCTGTCTTCTCTTCCTCCATCATTTACTCTCTCTCTCTCTCTCTCTCTCTCTCTCTCTCTCTCTCTCTCTTTTTGCTTTCTCATAGATCTCTGTGGATCTCTCTGGTTACACATCATGGGCTCGGGGCTCTTTGACTGACACCTCAGTAGGCGTGGCTGTCTCTGTCCCAGCCCCACCCTTAGAGCAAGGCTGCCTTCCAGAGGAGAGCGCTCACGGCAACACAAACAGCCCAAACAGTAGCAACGGTACAAACGGCGGCAGCAGTGCAGGCAGCAGTGGAGTCTTGGCAGCTTTACCAGAGTTCATCGATGCCATTGACTCTGTAAGAAAATTACCATAAACATAGTGTTTTTTTTTTTGTATTATGGATGTGACATACTGGTTTGCAAAAACGTCTCACTTCCTGGACAAGCTTAGTGTCAATTAGATAGTTTGCACTTATTCAAAAGTACAGTATGCATTTACATTGATGTAAATATAACATTGTAGAATATCAGTGGGAAGGCAAACTAAATCTTGTCCTCTCTGCACAATCCTGATCTTCTCAGAACATCCCAGCATGGGCCGACAAGATTTCTAATAGGAGTTTGACAAAAACGCATAAGGCTGCAAGCTTGAACGGCGAGGACAGCAGCTTCTTATCATTCTTGTCTTGCTCTACGCCTAAACGTTCAGACACGAGCAACCTGCCCTTTTCTCCCTCTCAGGTACCACTGAGAGACCCGAGTCATTAGTAGTGCTAAAATCAATCAGTCTAGTAGTCTCCTTGCCTGGTTGTGAATCAATCACACTGATTATTCTGATCAAGTCTGCTCCACAAATCAAGACGTAGTCACATTTAGAGGAGTAATCATGTCATCATTCGTTTCTTGGCCTTGTTCCTTCATGATTTTTTTCATTATCTCATCTCTAACGACCACGTAGTGTGTCTGACATATAAATAGGAGCATGGTACTAGCTGCCATTGCATGCATGCTTATTACATGTTTAAGACGTCTTAATTCAGTAGTTGTAAATTCAGTGAACAGGACCGATCTGGTTTTCACTGAACAAATACTTTTAAATCAGCGTGAATGCAAAAGTGACCATCGCCAAGAAACGTCTGAGCCTTTACTCATTCTGTCACTCTTTCAGATGCTTAAATATGAAAATGAAATTGAGAAAGACACCTTTTAGAAAATGCACACCGTGCAAATTAAAGAACATTTAATTCTTTTTTTTCCCTTTTGCATTCATGATGCTAATGTTCCATTATGAGCACAGATTAGATAATATAATAGGTTTTGCATTTCTATAAGAGATGGGGAAATTAGAAAACCTCCATTTTTCAGATCTTCTTTCATAACTTGCATGCACCTTTCTAAAACACAGCTGCGTTTTCTGAAGTGTATTCTGTGGCTGTTTGTTCCTTTACACACTCGTGCGCAGGTGTGTGATGAAGTACGGTATGTTTGTCTGACAGTTGTGCATGATCTCCAACTTTTTTTTTTTTCTTTTTGTAGTTCTTAAACGCTTCCGTGAGTCCAGACTCGGACAGTCAGAGTCTACCGGTCTCACCCTCCTCAGCCGTTTGCTCCCAGAAACCACTGCAGCCCGAACTTGCTCTGCACCACCAGAAGGAGAACGATATGTAAGCTTCTGTTTTTACTGCATTAGACCTTAAATAAACTCTTTCACACAGAACAACAGGATTATCTAATCAGTAAAATGAAAAGGCTAAAGGATGCACCTTACTGAAGTATACAATGACACAAGCATTCCGCACTCACAACTATTAAAAACTACAATTTCATTAATGCTATTTGTTACCAAAAAGCTGTTAGGTCATTCCCAAATCGCCTCTTTTGCAGGTTCAGGACTCCGACTCTAAGGCGCTCCATCATGGAGTGTTCTCCTCGCACTCCTACTCCATTCAAAACAGCACTGACCCTGCAGGACACCAAATATGGGCCACTGAAGAGGGTAAGAGTTTGTGTATTAGTGTTTGTGTGTGTGTGTTTAATATGAGACTGATGGTTCAACATCTATATGGAAGCAGTTGTTGTGTGCATGTGTTATAGTGGTAACGATGTGTGTGTTGTGTTTAGGCTCACAGCCCTCCTGTAGACGCAGTAGTTGGGGGAATTAAACAGGAGCCTCAGGAATGCGAAGTTAGTGTCGGAGGAGCACATCATGACCAGCCATCGCTCAAAAAGATTAAACAAGAGGTGAGCCTTTTTTATATATCTTTTATTATGTCTTATGTCATGCAGTCTGTAATTATTTTCCACTATTACAGTATGTACATGCAGAAGACAGTGAGTGAGCTTGAATTGTGTTTGTAGGTTGAACCAACATGTCTGCAGTGGGAGGGACAGAATCTTCACGCCCAGCTTTTTCCTGCAAGTGGCCCCACCCACAACATGCCAGTGAGTGATCTTTCACTTACAAATAGGCGACATGACCTTGTATTGATATTGCATATTGTATTTTCTGAAAAGATGTGCATATCATGATTGTTTCTGTAACACATTACTGTAATTGCTCACAGTTTGACACTAAAATTAAAAAAAAAAAATTGCCTCTTGAATTTGTTAGAAAACACAGGCAAAGCTAAATATTATGAAAATGTCTTTGAATATTATGAGATGATATCACCATCATCCAGTCCTACTTTTCATCTCTATCCTCTGTTTGAACGTCTTTACTGTAGGTGAAATACAGAAAGAAACTTCTGCCTGACTCTGACCCTGACCCTCTGTGGTTTATTAACGGTGTAATATTTGTCCTCTGTGCTGTTCCGGCTCTTGACAGGATCTGTTGACGAGCTCAGCACTGATGCTGCCGGGATCAGAGAAGAGCGAGAACGGAAATAAAGCCGCTCAGATCCCTCGCAGAACTCTGGGTAGTCCGGCACAGGTAACACAGCCTCTCCATACGTCCTTCGATCTGTCGGGCTGCTGTTTATTAAGCAAAGCGTAAATGATTCTTGTGCAGGTCTGTAAAGGCACAAAATGAGTCCAGATGTGGAGAAGGGGTGGGATATGTATTCAATGATTAGAAAGAAAACACAGAATCTACTGTAGTAAAAGTTCTGGAAATTATTTAATGGTATAAGATTTAAAAAAAAAAAAAAAACCTGATCCTAATTATCTCCATCTATTATTCTTCTATTTCAATATTTCCTGTTTTAATAGGAAGCAAGAATTGTGTTTCATTTAGTATGAAGGTATTTAGAATGGGCTGTAAATGTGTTTACTTTATGCTGCGAATCCAGGTGTTGTATTATATTACGCCATAAAATCATAAAACGACGCTGATCATGTTCTTTATCTTTGTCGTTCTTTCCTCTTCCTGCTCTGCTGTCCTCTTTCTCCTCCTCCTCAGCACGTGGGCACATGGGAACAGGTGCTTTGCGGGAAGACCGAGGACCAGCTTCTTCCCTCTGAGCCGACACACAAATACCTCAACAACTTCTGCTCCCGCACGCTGGTCATGTAGGAGACACGGGGAGCGTCGAGGAGCGTCGGGGAGCGAGGTCAAGACACAGAAGACAATCATTCTGCAATAATGGAAAGAGAAAACACTCCATGGCCACTCCTAAGGCGGGGTTGAGTCATTGTGGTACGTGATTTGGGAGAGGCGTAGAGCCATTCATTTGACTGCACAGCAGTCTATTAAGTTGTGCTTTTCCGTGTTGGATGTCAGCCAACCAAAGAAAACGAAACTCGTTTTGTTTTTCTACTTTTTTTCTATATTGTTTGCGATCCTTTATTTTTTAATAATATTGTATTATATATTTTGTATTATACATGGGGAAATGAACTGTCTATGAGGGCTCTAATTGTATGGATTTTAATATAAATAACAATTTGTAATAATTTATTATTTTGTATTAAGAATAATTAAATATGACGGGCGCATTTGTCAGTGTTGGACCCCAGTATTCGTGTATCCTGCTAATCTCTAGTGTGCGTTAAGTGTAAGGAGCGTGTTTTCCTTCGAGCATTACCATGATTTACACCCTGTAGCCCAGCAGTGCTGCCTCAGAAATGACACAGAATGATGTTTAAAAGTGCGCTACATACAGTCAGACTCATTCCGAACCAATCCACAGATCAGAGTACAAGTGCCTCATAGTACACATTGCCAAGTTCAGAAATAATGCGTGTCCTTGTAAAGACACTCAACATTTCACTAGTGTTACCATTTCAAAAATTAAAAAAAAAAAAACCTCTAGGATATCAGCCTCGATATCAACAAAGCTACAAAACAAGATTTCAATTGAACAAAAATAAGTGTTTTTGATTTACTACCAAGCTAAAAACAAAAAGTTTACCAAGCATGCTTTCATATCAAAGGCCTCAGTGACAAAAAAGAGCTTTTGATCTGATGAGACATATTTTTTTTACACTTAATTTCAGAACACTGTTTTTTTTTACTTTTTATTTTTTTTTATAATCCAGCGTGTCAACGGTATTGCTAGTTTTATAAACACTGAAATTCTTGTTTGTTTTTTTTTATATATAACTGTGCCTTTTGTTTGTGATGTTTTTATGTGCTTTTGAGACCAAGACGATCACGGCCAATCAGAAACATTTAGCGGTAACATTTTTGTTATTTGCTGCCTTTTTTTTTTTTTTTGTATTAGCGCAAAGTACAAACACTTTTTTTTATATACAACAAACATTTTCTACACGTTTTTTGATATGACCTTTTTTAAACTGCCATGTGAATAAAGTGTGTTTTTGGAAAGTTCTGTGGTTTTCTGTGTTCTTCCTTAACGTGACAAACTTTCTCCATCCGTGTCATCTCTTCTGAGTGACTCACGATTTTATTTTAAATGATCCAAATATTAGGTGCGTTACGTAAACGTGTACCATCCGGGATTTTATCAGAGACTTTTTATTTCTGAATTTTCCAAAATGGAGAACCCAGTGATTATCAGTTAGTGTTAAAATGCTGAGTCAACATTTTATATCATATTAACGGTGATGTTCCTTCTCGTCTTGTCTTCTTCCGCTTATCCGGGGCCGAGTCGTGGAGGCAGCAGTCTGAGCATGGAAGCCCAAACTTCCCTTTCCCCAGACACCGAGGCGTTCCCAGGCCAGCCGAGAGACAGAGTCCCTTCAGTGTGTCCTGGGTCTTTCCCGGGGGGACATGCCTGGAACACCTCCCCAGGGAGTCATCCAGGAGACATTCGAAAGAGATGCCCGAGCCACCTCAGCTGATTCCTCTCGATGTGGAGGAGCAGCGGCTCTACTCTGAGCTCCTCCCGAGTGACTGCACTCCTCACCCTATCTCTAAGGGAGCGTCCAGCCACCCTGCGAAGGAAACTCATTTTGGCTGCTTGTATCCGCAATCTTGTTCTTTCGGTCATTACCCAAAGCTCATGACCATAGGTGAGAGTTGGAACGTAGATCACTTTTTTGGAAACTACAGCCATATGCCAGCAATCACTACAAATTTCCAAAAACTACTTAAATTAAATTAAATTAAATTTTGGCACCCGTAAAAGAATGAATGCTCTACCCGAAACCTGCATGTCCATCTCACTTGATGTATAACTGTAAGGAAAAGAAATGCTGATACAATTCTGGGTTTATTTATTCTGTCACTTTTTGATATATTACATGACCGTTGTATTTAATTCATCACAGGTTGTCGTCGCTCGCAGTGAGAGCTGCCGGTTGGTTTGTTTTAGAAGTAAACGCTGGGAACGTTGATGATTAGGCTCATATTAGACAGGCCACCAAAACCCCATCAAAGTGCTCAGGGACACAAGCGGAGCGTATGCCCGCTACGACACAATCCAGAGCCCGAGTCCAAGTAATTCAGGAAAAAGCCTGTTCTGGGATTGGCTCAGCTTCACGCCACAGCTGCTCCTTGTTTCTCTGACATCGGCTCGCCTGTAGGCTGTTTATTCCCTGAGCAGAAACAACAGAGGCTTAGTGTCTTAATTTGGACCAAACACCAGCCTGTTATCACACAATACATCTGTTACCTTTAGTGGGTAAAGTAACGTGTGGTATTTTTTTAAAGGGAAGGGATGAACTCCAACGAGGTGATACACTTCCAATGGATAAACTTCCATCACTGGAACATACAGAGGCGCCTCACAGGAAAGAATTTATGGACGAATGGAAACTCGAACGCTAATGTATGCATTTTCCTATAGCGCCATTCTCTGATGTGTTTTATTCCCCTTATACCACATCCCCCGATCACCATTTTTCATTCCTTTAAGAATGACACATAGACAACATATCAAATGTCAAAAGTGAGACATTTTGAAATTTCATGACAGCAACACATCTCAAAAAAGTTGGGACAGGGGCAATAAGAGGCTGGAAAAGTTAAAGGTAC
>JAPEKO010000005.1:57516573-57527591 GCA_027576075.1 Cathorops hypophthalmus
TTTAATCAATCTCCACATTTCCCCGTGTGAAGTGAGCTGCGGCTGGATACTCAATATGGCGGATAGGCAAACTTGACTTCTGACCTATGACGTTGGTGCACAAGGTCCATATGGTGTTAAGCACAGGTGTTAGTTGGGCGGGGCTGATGGATAATGGGAATGTGGGCAATTACACTGTTTTTGACCAGTCTCTAGTTTACATTCTTTTCCAAACATTTTTTTTCCTGGCATCACATCTATATACCACCACTTTTCTTTCAAGTTTGTTTTGTTAACAGACAATAAATTCATTTTTTCAACGTAAGCAAAGAGGTGCGTTAATCCCACCTGGCTCTTCGTTGTTCATGGCTCATGGAAACTTGGACTCAAAAAATGGACACCACAAAGTCAAAAACAGTGCAGGATTAATGGATTTCATTTGGATTTCATTTTGTTTGGATTTGGAAAGGATGCATCATTGGATTGGAAGCACGCGGTGAGTAATACGGACTTTAAAGGACTTCAGCCCGCTGCGTCCGACGAAAGTTTGGCCTGTTTGCTACGCGCAGGAACAAGGGGGAATGTTTTAACGATGTTTTAAGTTGATCTGAATGTTGATTTTGAACTGAACTAAAAGTGGGCAGTGAGATAAACTGTAAAGATGTAGGAGCACGAAATGGAGGATGAGGAAACAGCAATCCAGAAAGAAAGGGAATTGTTTAAATTAATCGGAACCCGTAGAGGGAAGCTGGGTGTTCTGATGTGAAAGCGCAATGCTTTAATCGAAGTAGGTGACACAAAAGATGAAGTCGAACAACAAATCGGAGATTTTGTTCATTATATGCAGGAATTTGAGGCGTTGCAAGAAAGCCTCCAATCTTTATTGCCATGTGATGAGAGAGGGCACGATCGAGATGACTGGTATGAGCCTAAAATGTCACAATTTAAAGAGTTTATGACCAGTGTTGAGTTTTGGCTGAAAGCCAGCGAAGTAACGGCTGATGAATATGAGAAAGAAACCGATCTATCGCAAGGTGCTTGTGTTGACTCCGTGTCGCCCCATGACAGTATTTCGCAGGCTGCAACAAAGCCCCCCAGTAGAGTCTCAAGTCGGAACAGCAAAATCTCTGATGCGATTTCAGAAGCATGGGTCCAACGTGCCGTGTTAGTTGCGCGATCTCAGTCTGTCGATGGTTAGTTTGCGCTTGATATGGAAGAACTGCAACTAAAAAAAAAAAGGGAAAAATTTAAACTTCAAACTAAAATAGCCAAAGCAGAGGCTAGAATTAAAGCGCTCGCTGAACATGAGTCCTTGTTTGCAACTGCGTCTGGAACATCTACCGAAAATGTTATTCCAACAACGATGTGAAAACGTCAAGTAAAGCAAATAATATTTTTGGAGCAAAGCAACACAAATGAACTCGAACATATCCAAACTGAGGTCAAGCCAGAACGGCAAAGCTCATTTTCAATTCAACCTAAAATGCCCATCCAAAGCTCAATAAAAGAATCTCCCAAAGAAATGCCCTGCTCAAATGATGATTCACTCATTGCTGTTATGAAAAGGCAAAATAAAATTACGGAACTGCTGTTAAAACAACAAGCGCTCTCACGACTTCCCCAAAGACAAATTTCTGTTTTCCATGGGGATCCACTTCATTTTAGATCCTTCATCAAATCGTTCGAACAAACAATCGAAAATAAAACTGAAAACATGCAGCAAAGGCTATACTATTTGGAGCAATATACTTCTGGAGAACCCAGAAATCTCGTTCGCAGTTGTTTTCATTTGCCACCAGAGCAAGGTTTTAAAGAAGCTAAGTCCCAACTTGAATGGCATTTCGGAAACAAAATAAAAGTAACATCTGCATATCTAGACAAAGCACTGAAATGGCCTGCCATAAGGGCGGAAGATGCATCCGCTCTAAGGTCCAATGTCATATTCCTAAAAAGTTGCCATAATACTATGCAAGAGATGGATTTTGTGTCAGATCTTGAAACACCAACTAACCTAAGGATTCTTGTGTCAAAACTGCCATTTAAATTCCGTGACAAATGGAGAGCTGTTGTCTGCAACATCTATGACAAGCACAAACAAAGGCCAACTTTTAAAGATTTACTTGCTTTTATACAATCCAAAGCAATCTTGGATCCAGTCTTTGGAGAAGTTCAAAGTCCACAGAGTAAAACGGCAGAATCAAGGCAAAGCAAAACTTTCTTAAAATCTAATAAAGGAAGTCATTTTGCTACAGCTGCTTTACCAATGTTGATGCCTGGCCAAGCAAAGGTGCAATTGCAAACAAACAATTTACAAACAAAAATGATCCAAATGCATTCACAAAGCCCTGCCTGTTCTGCAATAAAAATCATTCCATGGAAGTTTGTGAAACATTTCAAGCAAAACAAAATAAAGAAAAGGTGGACTTCCTAAAGACTAAAGGAATGTGTTTTGGATGCTTGGAAAGAGGACACATGAGCAAAAGCTGTCAGAAGTGCATGTCATGCAATGTGCGTAAACAGGAACATCCAACTATTCTGCACATACAATCTCAGAGCAGTAAGGAGCCTGCAAATTCTGATTCAGTTCTGTCATTGGCAACTGGTAGCCATACTGGGGCTGGCAATGTTGAGTGTGTTCTATCAATTGTCCCTGTCAAAGTAAAACTGGAAAAGGGAACAAGGTGCATTAAAACCTATGCCTTCCTGGATTCCGGAAGCTCAGCAGCCTTTTGCAATAAGGAGTTGGCCAGATTGCTTCATGCTCCTGGGAAAAAAACTGAGATCCTTTTAAAAACAATGGGGCAAGAAAAACCTGTAACCAGTTATCAAATATCTGGCCTGTAAAGTAGCTGCTTTAGACAGTGACTCATTTCTTAAACTCCCTGATGTCTTCACTCAGAAATCCATCCCAGTGACACAAAATAACGTTCCCAAAGTTACAGATATTAGAAAATTTTCATACCTTGACAAGGTTGACATCACACCTATTGATGTTGGCATTGGGCTGCTGATAGGAGTCAACACCCCAAGAGCTTTAGAACCCTGGAAGATAGTCAACAGCATAGGTAGTGGGCCTTATGCTGTGAAGACTTTGCTTGGTTGGGTTATCAATGGCCCACTTGGTTCTTTTGGAAACACAAATGACGCTTGTGTCTACGTAAACAGAACTTCAATTGCCAACTTGGAAAGTCTGTTGATTAAACAATACAACCATGACCTCATGGAGCAACATTATGATGAAAAGAATGAATTGTCACAAGAGGATGAGCAGTTTTTGAAAACTATCTCTGACTCTGCTGAACTTAAAGATGGTCATTACCATTTAAAGCTTCCTTTTCATAACGCCAGTGTGAACTTGCCCAACAACAAACAAATAGCCCAACAAAGAGCTCAACATCAGTTGAAGAGATTCAAAAGTATTCAGTGTTCTTCAGTGAATACAAGATTTTTATGGATGAAGTGATGGCAAAAGGCTATGCAGAAGTCATTCCTCAATGTGAGCAGCAATCTGAAACTGGGAAGCTGTGGTATTTGCCACACCACAGTGTTTACCACCCATGAAAAAGGAAATTGCATGTGGTTTTTGACTGCGCTGCAGTGTTTGATGGCACCTTCTTGAATAAAGAACTTCTCCAAGGCCCTGATTTGACCAATATGCTCCTTGGCATACTTCTTCGCTTCTGTCAGGGTCCAATTGCTTTCATTACTGATGTTGAACGGATGTTTCACCAGGTGCGTGTAGCAAAGGAAGATGTCAACTTCTTGTGCTTTCTCTGGTGGCCCGATGGGGATATCTCTAAGAATCTGGTTGAGCACAGAATGACCGTGCATATCTTCGGTACGGTATCGTCACCTTGCTGCACAACATTTGCTTTGCTAAAGAAAGCAGACGACAACCAGAATCAGTGCCCAGAAGTCGTCACAAACACGGTTCACCACAACTTTTATGTTGACGATTGCCTGAAAGCAGTCAATAACACAGAGCAGGCTTTGTTTCTGTATCAGCAGTTCACAGAATTGCATGCAAAGGGTGGCTTCCATCTAGACAAATGGATCAGTAATGACTGCACTGTTCTCTCTGCCATTCCTGAAAAGGATCGAGCAAAAGAAGTTAAAATACTGAACCTGGACAAAGAACAGTTGCCAACAGAAAGAGCTCTTGGTACACAATGGGATGTGGAAAGGGATTGCTTTACATTCAGCACCACCATCAAAGCTCACCAGACCACCAGGAGGGGCATACTGTCCATTGTCTGTTCCATATATGACCCCCTGGGATTTCTGGCTCCTATCACCATTGTGGCAAAACAGATCCTGCAAAGCTGAAGCTGACATGGGATGAGAAAATCCCACATGATGTCACTCAGACCTAGAAAAACTGGATTGACTCGCTTCATCTTCTGGACGGTCTTGGTGTCAACAGGAGCTTTTTTCCATCAGACTTTGGGCACATTACATCCACACAGCTGCACCACTTCTGTGATGCCAGTGAGGTAGACTATGGTGCTGTTTCCTACCTCTGGCTCACGAACAGTAAAGGTGAAGTCTGTGTGTCCTTTGCCTTTGGAAAAGCCACAGTGGCACCCCTTAAATGCACCACCATCCCCAGGATGGAGCTTGCTGCAGCCATTTTGGCTGTACATATGGATCAAATGCTTAGAAGAGAGTTACAGTTTACACTGGCAGATCATATCTTCTGGATGGAGAGTAGGACTGTTCTGCAATACATTGCGAATAGAAACAGAATATTTAAGACTTAAGTTGCAAATCGCATCTCTGTCATTCACTCTCTATCTAAGGTGGAACAATGGAAGCACATCTGCTCCAAGGAGAATCCGGCTGATGCAGCTTCCCAGGGCTTGTCAGACAAAGCCATTCTCCAATGTCAAACTTGGTTCAAAGGGCCAGAATTCCTCTCTGCTGACATTCAGTGGCCAAGCGCAATAGAAAACATGGATATCATTTCAGATGACGATCCTGGTATTAAATAGGAAGTTGTCCATGCCACCATTGTTCAGTCAATGAAAGAATCCTGCCTTACCAGCAAGCTGTTGTCTTACTTTCCAAACTGGATGAACCTGAAAAGAGCAGTTGCATGGATCTTAAAAATTAAAGACATGCTTAAAAATGTGATGGAAAGACAATCATGCGTGTTGACAAACATACCAAAGATATAAAGCTAAAGGTTGAAAAGAAAGAGTCCACTTGCCTCTCAGTGAAAGATCTTGAACAGGCTGAAAAGGAAATAATCAGTTTTGTGCAAAAGCAGCATTTTCCTAAGGAAATATCAAACCTGACTGAACTAAAAGCCACAAAGAAATCTAGTCATCTATACAAGCTAGATCCTACATGGTTAATGGCGTCCTAAGAGTAGGTGGTCGGCTGAGCAAAGCTGCATTGCCAGAAGAGGCGAAACACTCTGCCATTCTGCCAAAGAGTAGCAACATCTCTGAGCTCATTCTTCACTATGTACACGAGAAAGTTGGACATGGTGGAAGGAATCATATGCTTTCCTTTCTTCGTCGGCAGTTTTGGATTCCTTATGCCAACGCGCTAGCCAGAAAGATCATCAGGGAGTGCATGACCTGCCGCCACCTCCATCAAAGGCCTGGGGAACAGAAAATATCTGACCTGCCGCCTGAAAGACTTGCAGTGGACCTCCCTCCATTTACTCTGGTCAGAATGGACTACTTTGGACCTATCAAGGTCAAAAGAGGCAGGAATACTGTTAAAAGGTATGGGGTCATATTCACATGTCTAACTTGCCATGCTGTACATCTTGAAGTGGCCCATACGCTTGATACAGATTCATGCATCAATGCGATCAGAAGGTTCATCTGTCGGCGAGGACAAGTTAAAGAAATAAAATCGGATAATGGAACAAACTTCATAAGTGCAAATCATGAACTGAAACAGGCACTACAAAACCTGAACCAAAACAAAATTCAGAACACTCTCAGACAGGATGGACTCAAATGGACCCTTAACTCACCTCATGGAGCCCATTATGGTGGTGTTTGTGAACGCTTGGTACAGCAAATTAAAAGAATTCTTTGCTCAGTCACCAATCAGCAAGCAGTTGATGATGAAGCCCTCAGTACAATATTTTGTGAGGTCGAAGCTGTGCTAAATGACAGACCCATAACACCATCCAGCGATGACCCAAATGATCTTGAGGCATTAACACCAAACCATCTTTTGTTATTAAAGGTCAAGCCCATCCTCCCCCGGTCTATTTGGTAAGCATGAAACTTACAAAGAAGGCGCTGGATACAAGTGCCGTATATAAGTGACTTATTCTGGAAAAGCTGGGCAAAAGAATACCTCCCCATAATGCAACTGCGCAAAAAGTGGAACAGGCCCCATAGAAGCTTCTCCATAGGAGACGTAGTCCTTTTAGTTGACGAATCAGCCCCTCGAAATTCATGGACATTAGGGCACATTATAAACACAGTGGCAGATTCAAAGGGGTTTGTGCGGAAGGTACGGGTTAAGACCCAAACTAATGAATTAGAAAGGCCTATTACTAAGTTATGCCTTCTCCTCGAAGCTGAATAAATAATCTTTAGTTATGAAATATTCAGTTATTGAACATTGAAATAAAAGGTGGTTTATTGTACCTGAATGTAAATAATTGTGTTCATAAAGTAGGCCTACACTGTATGATTATGATGATGAATATGATTATGATGATGATGAATATGATTATGATTATGATGAATATGATTATTGAATTTTGAAAAGGTAACCCTCTTTTTTTGGGATCTGGATCATATACCTTTTTTTTTGGTCTGAATAACTTTGGTTCTTTTGTTTTTTTACAAGCCTTTTTTGGATTCACATTCGTGCATACATATGCATTTACATTCCTACATATATCTGAATGGACTTTTGCACACACAAAAAAAGGATATCCCTGTATAATTTATAATTTTGTTTTTCAAAATTAGGGGCCGGTATGTTGTTATTTTTCTTTGAATTATTACTTTTTGTTTTGAAGTATGGTCGTTTTTGCATGATTTATGGCTTTAAACTACATTTCCCTGCCTGATGTGGTGACCAGCCATCTTTGACAATAACTTTGATGTTGGCATCATATCTCTGGACTAATTTTACTACCACTTTTCTTTCAAGTTTATGTTTTGTTAAAGCAAAGAGGTGAATTAATCTCGCCTGGCTCTCCATTGTTCATGGCTCATGGAAACTTGGACAGAAAAATGGACACCGCAATCCCACTCAACCCAATGCATCTGGCAACAGTTCATCCAGCATATCCTACAGGTCCATCTTTTCTAAATTTTCATCTCTTTTCATACAGTATTTGCTCTGTAAATATACTGTGGAGTCATGGTGACTAGAACAGAGAAGAAAGTTGCCCTCCCTCTGGATTTGTTTTGATCTGAACCTCTCTGACAAACAAATGAGCCTTTGCTTGCCTATAGATGGGTGTACGTTAGTGAAAGCCAGTCCGTAGGTCCGTTCTAATTAATTTCTGTTTTTATCACCCACGTGGTCAAGTAACACACTGTTATCACCACTTCAGTGAGTGGGGCATCAGAGAGAAAGAAAGAGAGAGCAGCAGAGGTAGAGTGACAGAGAGCGAACAAGGAAAGTGAGCAGTGGCGAGTGGCAAAACTGGTGAACCACAGAAATATAACAATATTTTCTGATTCATAGTGGTTACATAAGCACAAAATATACACAGCGTCACACAACCCCGTGGCTGATTGTGTTGCTATATGCACTGGCTGAGAGCTTTTTAAATGGTGTCTAGCCACCACCTAATCCAAGCACCACCCACTCTCCACATTTGTTAATAACAGGCAGCAGACAAATGGCATATATTACACCTTTAAATAATGCACTCCATTCAAGAAAATTCAAGTTATTAAACCATCAAGGAAGTTATTTGTCCAGTGGTAACGGAACTGTCTATGTGAACAAACATCATATTTGTACCTTAATTATAAAATGTTGTTTTATTTTGTAGCACATACCTTGACCTATTTGAGGAAGAATACCTCTCTGATGACCCTGATCTCCAGGAAGCCATTTCCAGGTCTTTAGATACCAGCACAAGTGAGAGGTCAGTACAAGATAATATATAAAACCTAAGTGTTGTAATCCAGGATAACAATTTATTTTCTAGCCTACAGACAAGTAGCAAAAAGCAAGCTGCAACATACTGTTCTTTATCTGTTATCCAGACATTTCTGGGGTCATTTTGTCAACAATATGTAATAGACCTATATTTTATAATCATGGTGTAAAAAATATTTTACCCATGCTATAACATGCATTCTATTTCATGTGTAAGTATGGGCACCTTGTATTAAAATGTGTTGGGTTTTTTTTGTGATCAGTATTAATGTACATCTTCAGTGTCCACATCTAGATCCAATTGCTATCTGATCATGCGCCTTCCCAATGACAGACATTTCCAGCAGCAGACTCTTTCAATGATTTTTTTTAAGAACATATTTCTGCCTGCAGCGTTGTTGCATGTGGATTGTAGATGCATTTGCATTTATACTTGTGATCAATGTGGTCACAATGTGTCCCTGAACATCTTCAGAAGTAGTTTGGCAGATCGAATAACAATCTGTACTTAATTAATTTTGAGTTTCATTTTTTCTTTTCTTTTTTTTTACATCTGTGCTTTAATGAGGTCAAGCACTATCTGACTGCAATCCGATCACAAAAAGTGCATTGTAATACAAGGCGTGAAGTGGGCTGATGTGTGTGATTTTGTAGTTTCAGTGCCTCTTTGGATTTGCATTTTGCATTTGTGTTTTATGTGCAGTATATCAGTAGGTTAAGTACTTCTGGAAAAGCAAGAAAAAAGTAAAACTCTTTACCTTATCCCTTTACCTCATCACAAACATTTTTGGAAAATGTTGTGTTGTGGATTTGTGGATGTTGTGTTATAGTTCAGTATGTGAGTTAATGCCATTGACACTAACAACAACTTTGTTTTATTGTTTATTATTGTTCCAGTGATTTAAAGATTACTTTAGAGATAATAATGGAGGATATTTCATTTAGAGTAAATCAGGAGAGCACCGTACACTTCAATATCATAAGAAGTATGTGGGATGGAACATCCAGAGCCATGAGCAGATCCAATTTTTTACCCTAGAAGGGGGTAGATGTCAAGTTTACTGATCTCATCTCATTATCTCTAGCCGCTTTATCCTGTTCTACAGAGTCGCAGGCAAGCTGGAGCCTATCCCAGCTGACTACGGGCGAAAGGCGGATGATTATGGAATATCTGAGGGTGCCGTGGATAATGGAGGACCTACTCTGGAGTTTTTCCCACTCTGTCTTCATGAAATCAAGGACAAAATTGCTATCTTTGAAGGTCCATTTGATAGCAAAGTCCTCATATGCAACTCCAGAGGTACTCATGAATAAATTAATTCTCAGTAAGGCCTCTACTGGATTTCTTTGGATCAATAAATACTTTGTACCTGAAATGATTATTATATGATAAATGATAATTATAATGATTAATAATTGATGATGTAAGATTAGTGTAAGATTTCAGGTTTAAAATCTATAATACCTTTTTGGAAATTTACCAATTACTAACCATGATAAAAAATCAGCCTGAACATTTCTGATGTAACCATTTGACATATGATGTTTAATTTCATTTGATAACAGCGATGAAAGACAATGCTGGTCAGATTATGGCAATGTCAATTGCCCATGGGGGACAGAGTCCATGTTTCCTGTCTGAACTCTTATATGAGTGTCTTCAAAAAGGTCCGGACAATGTAAAGGTCAAAACTGAACGTATTGCTGATGAAGAAACGAGGTCACGGGGCAGTCGCTGAGCATATTCTTCTTTGATTCTATTGAATTTAACATTCAAGTGAGTCAGTAAAGCAGTACTTGTATATCTTAATTCTAAATAAAAGTCAATAAATATGAACTGTTCCCATATTCTAATGTTAATTAAATATTGTCAGATCTTACAGGCTGAGACAGTTGCACAGGCGTCCCGCGTGATTCGTCTCACAGGTCTCGATGTCTGCGTTACACCGCAAAACAAACAGGAGACTGCTTTGGAGTTGACTCACTGGTATGTCCTCCAGCGGACTCGTGCACCTTTTGAAAGGTATGATAGGAACTATGTTACCACTCTATACAATCAATTTCAATGATGTAGAGTTCTAAAAAAAAAAAAAGAGAGAGAGAGAATAAATTCTTCACTAAATTGAACATTAAAGAAAACCTGAACAACACATTCCAATTTGTTTCCACTTTAATCGGCTCAGAGATGGTTTAATGTCTCCAGGTGTCCGAGATGCTCTCCAGAGATACCCTCGACAGATGAAGTTCCTTTTGAAGGCTGGAAAGAGATGAACGGCAGCTGAAATAGAGAATCTCTTGCGGATCATTCAGTCTGAAAGAGGGAGTAATGCATTCGAAGACGAGTGCCCGCCGTACCTTGGCTTTCTAGCAAGACTACCTTCAGGATGCTGAATGTAAGTTTGGCATTTCGTTGTTTCAGTGAGACATTATTTGTTAAACTGTTTTGCTTGCATCATAGTAGGACATGACATTGCTAAAAATCCTTTTAATCGAGATGCTCCAGTATGTAAGACCATTTATATGAGTTCTAAATACATTAATGGGTGCAGCAGTGGTGTTTGTCAGCAGTTTGAATTCAGCTCAGACAAAATATCAGTGTAGACTGGTAGCTGGAGAGGTGCCAGCTCGCCTTATGGGTACTACCAAAGTACCCTTGTTGCTCAAGAGCACTGGGGTGCAAGTGGTGCTTACAGCAAAGCCAATGGAGATGCAGACAGGTGGCGCTTGCCCTGGTCCAGCTCCATTTCTCTGGACCTATTGTTAGGGTTTGGGTAAGAATATCTGGGGAAGCCAGTCAGTGAGGTGGGTCATGCCTTGACAGGTCCAAGGAGGTGGAGTTGGAGTGGGAGTAGGTCACTGGTTATCTGTAGCCGCTTTATCCTGTTCTACAGGGTCGCGGGCGAGCTGGAGCCTATCCCAGCTGACTACGGGTGAAAGGC
>JAPEKO010000006.1:4832600-4848387 GCA_027576075.1 Cathorops hypophthalmus
CTTGTCCAGGGTGTACCCCGCCTTTCGCCCGTAGTCAGCTGGGATAGGCTCCAGCTTGCCTGCGACCCTGTAGAAGGTTAAAGCGGCTACAGATAATGAGATGAACAAATACAAGAGGCACAATTAATCGATTTTATTCGCACACTACGTTTAACAAGAAAACATCATTACAAAGCAGCTTTTGGATATAAATTTAGCTCTCTAATGAGCAAGCCGCAAAAGTTTTGCTGAAATGACACGAGGAAGAAAGCTTGAAAGAAACCAGACTCGAAGGAGAACTACTGCTGTGTGACACCAGATAGTGGGATTATAATAGTAACAGTAGACGTGCCGTTTGCAAATGAGTGAAAACACGCAAACAGGAGTCTTTAGACGAGCATAACAAGACTTCAGCAAGTCCGTTGACGTGGTGCTTGTTTAATGGGTCTTTCGTGGCTAACGTGCATGCATGTCCCAATAAAATATTCTTTGGTGAGGGTACGTACAGTACATATGTCCTGATTCTGACCTGCGCCCGCTCCTGCAGGAACTCCACAATGTTTACTTGGCTCTTTCAGCACCACTTACCATAAACCTCCAGCTCTTTATGGAGGGCAGTAAACGGAGAAGAACATGGAAAACAAAGAGCATGTCCAAATGTATGTTTTCCTCGCTTTGATCTTTCTTTCCTTTCGACTACTTGAGTTCATTTAAAGAGTTCTGCTTTCAGCAAAGTATTGTCTTCTCACTCTCTCTCTCTCCACTCCACTCCTCTCTTTTACTCTTTATCTCCTTTCCCACTGTCTATTCTATTCTGTGCCCAGTTTTTTTTTTTTCCCTGTTGGCATAGCTCCTGTTTGTTTTCAGCCATTTTGGGGACTGGCAGTGCTCGTAACAAACTGCTTAAATGGCGTCCTCTTGCTCTCCCTCTCTCTTTCTCCCTCCCTCGCTTGCTCCCTTGCTTGTTCGCTCGCTATGCTATCACCCGGCTTTGTGTAATATGGGCTACGGCGAGTGCATGAGTGTGCGTGTATGACGAACAATACCAAAAAAAAAAAAAAGGTGTTGGGGGGGCCAAAGAGGGGGACAGAGGGGTGGGTGATAAAAAGGGGGAAAAAACGGTGGGATAGTTGGTGAAACGAGGGGAAAGAAGGAACACCCTGGAATCGTGTGTCCGAGTCAAAGTGAAGTGCAAGAGGGAGAAAGAGTGTGTGGAGAGAGAGCAGGCGAGGGAGAGAAAAGAAGGAGGGGGAGATTCGGGAGTGCGAGAGTCGTCCCTGCCCTCCGTCTCTACATAGTGCTGCCTGTGTGTGCGCTGCCTGCGCTCTCTCGGTCACGCGCACACACACAGGCGCAGACAAGCATACACACACACACACACACACAGAACGAGGGAGGGTGAGAGAGAGAGAGAGAGAGAGAGCGAGAGAGAGAGAACAGATCGCAGCAGAGATGCAGCAGGAGGTTTTTCGAGGTACGTAGTCTTGTTGTGTGCTTGCCTGGCAGAGAAATGACGAGACCATCAGACTCTTTTCTGTTTTCTCATTCCTCTCTTCTTCCTCCTCCCGTGCTCGTCTTCTTCACCAGTATCATATCGACTGTTGTTGTTGTTGTTGTTGTTGTTTGAGTTCTGCGTAGGACACAAGACGTGAGATAAGAGGAGTGTTGTCCTGTTTGTGTGTGCATGAGCATGCCTGTGTGCGTGCGTCTGTGCGTATGTGGAAGTGCGACCGTGTGTGTGTGTGTGTGTGTGTGGTGCAAAACAAGGCCTGCCTCCCTTATCCTCTCCTCTCGTGGCTCAACCACGCAGTTCTTTTTCACGGCCGATGAGTCACTCCGATTTAATAGAAACTAAGACGTGGTTTTTTTGTTTTTTGTTATAGATTTTTTTACAGATACATTTTACAGATTTTGTGGTACTTGCAATTTGTGACACATAATGTTTTATAGCAAGTATACATTTAGTTGGAAATTACTAAAACAGTACAAGTTTTCTTATGAGAATATAGTATGTGAATGTATAAATGTAAAAAAAAAAAGATCGTAAAACGGCCATGCTGTCCTGCCTTTTTCTTTTTTTTTTTTCTTGTTTTGTGGGATGTACGAATGCTTTGAAAGTACACCAGGTTCCTTTTTTACAGCCTGTTTGAAATGGGCCGTAGGGCTCAGTGGGATCATGATGTAGGAGTGAGCAGTTTGCTCATTTACTAAACATTTATCTGGGTGTGGGTTGTTTTTTTTTGGTTGTATTTGAGCTCAAATGGTGATTACCATTTTTGCATTTTGACTTTATGAAGCCTCTAGATTATAACATGATGACGAAGTGTCGATTGAGATTTCCTGCCAAGTTTATTCTAAGTTGCAAGATCTTAGGAAAATAGCTAGAACACTAGATGCCGGGTTATGGTTTCAATCTTATCATTCTTTCTATCCATTTCACTTGACTTTTGCAGTTAAAGAATTATGGGAGTCACTTCCAGATCATGTCAAGCGTGGCTTTTTCCATGGGTACAGCCACTGGAGCATGGCCTATCGAGATACGTGCTCAACACCTGAGCATCTTAAAGATATAGGACAGGATTTGAAACCTCTTCCACCTCTTAACCCATCCCTGCCTCCCGCTCCCAACCTGTTCTTGTTCACCCCTCATTGCCAATTTCTTCATTTCCACCATCGCCCCCTCCTCCTCTTTCCTTCTGGCCAGCTCAACCATGCTTTTTGTCCAGGGGGGTTGTTCAGAGTTCAGGATCTAGTCACGGCCACTTTTTCACAGTCCAGCTCTGCCCAGTCCAGAGTCACAGGCCGGATGAAAACCAAAGGCCTCATAGTCATAGTTTCCTCTTTTCCGGAGAGCTCTTTTGCTGTTTCGTCTCATTGCTAATGACAAAAAATAAAAATATGGATGCATCCACACAGTATATACAATATCAGTGCACAATCTAAGAGCACCTTCCTTTTTTCTGACAAGACATCACGTCACAGATTTCCTTCTTTCCGAACTGAACCTAACCTAACCTAACCTAACCTAACCTAACCTAACCTAACCTAACCTAACCTATATTGTCAGTTGCTAATGAGTTGCATATCCCAATAAAACAAACATAGAGAGACATAGAGAAGCAAATTAATATTTGTCTTGCTCCATTACTTTTACAGGACATATTTAAGGATGGTCTGTCAAATGTTTGTCTCTCTAACTGTTTCAGGCGGTTGCGTATATTGAGTAGAGGGGGAGCTGGAGTGCTGGGGATGAAAGGGAGGGTGGCGGTAAAACCCCTGTCACGCTTGGCCAGCCTCTTGAGCTAAGGACGGCTTGTTGAGAGGCAGTGTGTGCGTCATGCACAAAGGGTGACGGAAACAGGGACAGATGCATTTCCTCATCCATAGCACAAAACAAATTCTGACATGTGGAACCCCTTGTAAGCATTTCTTTCCCTGTTTTGAGCCTGTCATGTTCACATGGATTGAAACAGGTGCAGTGTTGGTCACTTATTCCTTCATATTTCGCGATATGTTTAATGCATAGCAGTTGATAAACAGCAAAAAAAAAATCTGCTTGCCTTGACATGTTTTGCTTTACTCCGTGTGCAGTTCCTGTCACTGCAGATTATGTAATGTAAATTTACAGCCCTATTTTTTAGTACTTCCTTTGCACAGTCACTGGCTATGTTTGTAGTGTTCTAGTGACACTACCTGTCAGGTGACTTGTTTACAGGCAAACTGGTTGGTATGCGCCTTGCAAATGTGCTAGGTGTGTGCATGGCTGTGGTATAGAGTATGTGCTTGCGTGTGCTTGTCCCTGTTAATGTGTGCGTGCGTGTGCGTGTGTGTTTGGCTGTTCCTGTCTCTGGCCTGGCTCTTTTTCACCGCCTCTCTCCGTCTCTCTTGCTCTCTCGCTCTGCAATAACAGTGCTGACCTAGTTTCAGTGTGTTCAGGGCTGCTTGTGGAATTTTACAGAGGCCTGCCTGCCTGGCTAAAACACAGGCAGAAAACCATGACTGGGGATTTTTCATGTGTAGCATAATTGCAAATACATAGATGAATTGTACATGCGTATTTAAATTGTGAACAGAATGAACCAGCTAACAAATAATTTGCTGACTATCTTTGCAAAAAATCCCAAAAAGACTGCACAGATCACTGAACTTTGTGTTTCTGCCTCAAATGACATACAGAGGGTGGATTAGAGGGATCATTGCCCCCACCCCTTCATCCCCCCACCCATCACCATTCTCTGTCAAATCTTGCACATATTTATGGAAATATACCATCAGTATTTTTGTTGTTTAAGCTGGGTAATGATAAAAACAAACTCTGTTCAAGATAAAGAAGTGAAAGCATCGTTGTGGAACAGCGATACTGATTGCTAAGATTCTTTCCAACTTTGCAATAATGAAACTTGAAATGAGGATGACTAAAATGAAACTTAACCCCGTCTATTTAATATTTAATTGAAAGGCATGCTTTATACTGTCTAATGACATTATTCATGATTACGTTTGGGGTTTTTTTGAGATGCAATGCTTTCATCATCTTTGTTTTGCCTTCATTTGATACTTGCATACAAGCTTATTTAAACACTTTTCTGTCTGTTTTTCAGGTTTGGGGGTGGGGTCATGGTGTCCAGAATGGACGGCTGGCACCCCCTCTATGCCAGCGTTGTGCCCTTGGAATTAAATGAACAGCACCTGGCTAGCCCTGCTTCAATCTATGAGAAGACTCAATTTTATATCCATCTAAGAATCGTCGCTGTGTACAGCATCCATATCCAAGGACTGAGCTTTTCTCCAACTGACTCTCCTCCTTTCCTGAATGCCTGCCAATCTTCCATTCTAGTGGTGGACACGGTTCTAACTTTTACCTCGCTCTGTTCAGTACTTCTGAACTTGCTGAACTGCATTTACGCATCTTGCTTCCTTAACGGTCTGTTTCAAGTGAGTGGTGAAAAAAAGGGTTATAAAGGACTAAAGGAAAGGACTCAAATGAAACACAGAAATAAACAGATAAGAGGAGACAGGATGGGAGAAGGGACAGATGAAGTGGATGGTACCAAAACAACAAGGATATCTCTTAGTTTTCCAATCAGCGCTGGACTGCCTAGTTTCTCTGCACAAAAGCACTGTCCAATAATTCATCCCCCTTCCTCTTCTATAGCGTTTGACAGAGATGCTTCAAATAGCACTGCATGGAAGGAGGAAACTCTCAGAGAGAAACCATTGTCCAAAGGATCAAAATCAGACTACCTATCCTGCTCTTCCTCCTCCACTCTCCCCATTGATTTGACTGCACCTGTCAGTAAGAACTGCAAATCCACTATGTCTTTTTCTGTGGCTGGTAGTGGCCCCCACTTTCCAACATCTGCACTGCACACATCTGCTAAAATGGACTACTCAAGAGAGACATCTGGAGCTAATCTGCCTAATGACTACCCAGAACACTCAACAACAGAGACTGCACATATCCTGTTCAACCTGAGTGCAAGAGCCTACCAAGGTCAGGTGACAAAGGACCTGGAAAGTGCAAAAGGCAAAAAACGTAAAGGAAACAGCCTACATGTTGAACTGAGCCTCCCTCTTCCCAGTATAAACCCACCATCATCTTCATCAAGCCCTCCTCCTCTTTCACCCCCTTCTGTCTCTCCCTTGACCCTCCCTCCTCCATCCTTCCATGACTCCTATCAAGCAGTGCCAAAGCCGGAGCTGCTGTGTGGGGTATGCCACCGTCTGTTCAGCACCGCCTCGTCCCTCACTGTGCACATGCGTCTTCATCGGGGTGGACGACTTCTCAGCTGCCGCCATTGTGGCAAAGCCTTTATCCATAATAAAAGACTGCAATCCCATGAGGCCACCTGTCGGCAAGCACTGCCAGCTTTCTCCATCCAGCCCAAACAGGAACCTTTGGAGGAGGGGAATGTGGAGAAAACAAATGAGGCAACAGAACCAGAACAGTTTGGACAAGAAACAGGACCTGGACGACCCATAAAGAAAGGACGGGGCCTCCAAGGACATCATGCCAGGGCAATCTCTCACAGTGATGCCCTCAGGGATGAGGATCACTTTGTGAAGATTGTTGATGGACATATCATTTACTTCTGCTCAGTGTGTGAACGCTCCTACATGACTCTGTCAAGTCTCAAGCGCCACTCTAATGTGCACTCATGGCGTAGGAAGTACCCATGCCACTATTGTGACAAGGTTTTTGCTCTGGCAGAGTACCGCACCAAACATGAAGTGTGGCACACTGGTGAAAGGCGATACCAGTGCATATTTTGCTGGGAGGCCTTTCCTACCTACTACAACCTCAAGACACACCAGAAGGCATTCCATGGCATTAGTCCTGGCCTTATCTCAAGTGAGAAGACAGCCAATGGGGGCTATAAGCAGAAGGTTAATGCACTTAAACTCTACCGCCTACTACCCATGCGCTCTCAAAAACGGCCCTATAAGACATACAACCAGGCTTTAGCTGAAGGACTGCTCAAATCTGACCCATCCGCTGCCTTGCCTTTGCCTCTAGGCTGCAGCCTCCCTCCAAGTCTGGGCCCCAGTAAACTAGACTCCTTCCTTAAGGATATTCATTCTCAAGACATTAAGCCAGATCCTGAGAGTTTCCTGATCAAGATGGACACAGAGAAGTGCAGGAAGCTGGCAACAGCCCAAGCAGAGGTACCAGCAGAGGTCAATGACAAGGAAAGGTCAGAGTCACATCTCTCTGGCAACAGTAGTGTCAAAGGCAAAAATGTCAAAAGCCCAGAGACAGCAGTTTCTTCTGTCATTACATTTGGACATAGCAAACCCTCAGTCATTATGCATAGCACAGCACTCCCATCCTCTGTCATTGTTCAAAGAGATAAGACACCCTCTGGGGATGGAAAATGTCCTTCTGAGAGCAGTCATACAATGGATAAGACTTTGCAAAAAACACTTAAAAAGCATGCACAAAAAGATCATTCACATGCCCATAGTAAGTGGGACACAATCAGCACACGTACAGAAGTCTCAAAAATCCAACAGCCAACAGAAAAGATTCACAAGGGACGAAAATCTCATACCAAGAATGAATCAAGCAAAGTGGTTCCCATATCTGTGGGTTCAGAGGTCAAAGGGAGTGGGCCTCTTTGTCAGATCACTGTACGTATAGGGGAAGAGGCAATTGTCAAAAGAAGTATATCTGAGACAGACCTCATGAGAGACAAAAGTCCACCAAGTAAAGACAAAAAGGGCAACTTCCTGCATGGAGACCAGAGAGAACCACGGCATACCCACCACCACCACCGCAAACACCATGGTCATCGTAGTTCCAGCCAGGAAGAAAGAGATTCTAAACTTCCAGGAAAGGTGAGGAAGTATTTCTTCCGGCAAGAAGTCAGGGAGGACAGGAATGATCATGATGGAGAAGACAACCTGTGGAGACCCTATTATTCTTATAAGCCCAAGAGAAAGACTTTGCATATGCAGAAGATCAAGAGCTGGCAGCGCAAAATGCACTACAAACGATCACTGCGGCTGATGAAGAGAGCAGAAAGACTAATGAATGATGTAAACAAAGAGGGGGATGGTGTACAGGAGGAAGAAAAAGATGAAGTCAAAGAGGAGGGAAAAGAAGTTTTACATCAGAAGGAGATCAAAGACAACACTCAAGCTCCTTGTATTCCCACGATAACAGAAGAGAATGAGGAAGGAAAGGGGGGTCCTGGAAAGCATGACCTTTCTTTCTCCACAGCTGTATCCCAATCAGCTCTGAATTCTCAATACACAGTTTCCCCTACCATCAAACAACGTTGGTCTGGGGATCAGGCCTCTGAATGTGGATCTTGTGGCCGCTGGTTCTCCAGCTCAAGGAAGCGAGACAAACATGAGCTAACACATCTATTTGAGTTTGTGTGTCTATTTTGCAGAGCTACTTTCCCTTCTCAGACCAAATTAGAGGAGCATCAGAGAAACAGTCACCCAAAAAATAAACCTCTGCCTCCCTCTGCTTCATGTAATTCAGAGCCATCAAGCAAGGAAAATTCAACGGAATTAGAGGAGACAAGCAGTGTATTAAACAGGCGGTTCTTAGAAAAGGGAAGTACAGCTCGCTTGGGAAGAAGGCCGTTGACTAGATATACCTGCTCACAGTGCGATAAAGTATGCAAGACTGCTGCCGCGCTAAACTGCCACCTGAAGCGGCATGAGCTAGGCAACACTACAGAGACCATGCAGCCAGTGCTAGACATGCAAAGTCATACTACTGTGGTACCAGAGATAGACAAAGTTCAAAGGACAGATTCAGACATTACACCTAGGCATGCTCAGCCCATCCCAGTTATAAACTATCTCAAATCAGATTCTCAACACACACAAAAACAGGCAGGTGAAAGGAATGAAGAGCACCAAAGATTAGTTACTGGTGAAAGTCCAAAGTTAGCCACTATTGACAAAAGCCAGAGTTCACATTTGTGCACTGTATCTTCCCCAGTTAGACTCAGTCCAACACCAGAAAGGTCAAAGGTCATCTCCCCTAGTCTCCCCAGTGTGCTGGTCATGAATGGCACAGAATGCCTGGACTTCCGAACTCCTGAGAAACGGAATCTAGATGCACAGGATCAGAGGAGAAGGAGTCTCACACCCACTGACAGACCAAACCAAGTCTGTCAAATTCAAACGACAAGTTCAGAACAGGTTAGAACAGATGCAGATCCGTATATAGCTGCAGAATTGCAATCAGTCAAAGAAAGTGTTTTGAGTGATCAAGAGGCAGAAACACACCAACACAGAGATATTCACATCAGTGATCCTTCACAAGAGGCTGCACAAGAGGCTGAAGATCTTAGAGTATCTAGAACAGCTTGCAGCATCCAAGCAGAGGATTTGTCCATGCCAACAATACTGGCAAGGGAGAGGGAGTTTTCCCAGCAAACTGCATACCAATACTCAACCAACAAAATTCGATCAACGGATGATGCGATGCTCATAGTGCCCAAAGAGGAGCCACTAAGCCCTGTGCCCTCTCCCACATGCTCTGTCATTCAAACCACTCATAAAGGACCCCCACAACGGCACCCACAGTCCCCTAGTCATTCTCCAAGACCTTTGAACCTACAATTTCGGTCACATTTAGATACAAACCAAGCACACCAAGGCATGCAAAGTGTTGAGAAACAAAGATCTGTGCTTCCAACAGGTTCAGATCACAGCAGTGAGTCCCCCTCTTCTCAATCTGCACTGCACCCCCAAGTGCCCCATTCAGAGCCAGAGACAAAGGACAGCACCTCTTCAAGAGAGCCCTGTAGAGAATCTGGCTATCCTGTGGAGGAGTATGCACTTCCCTTAATCATACCAGGAGGGTACTGCTCTGGTAAGAAACAGGAGGACCAGATGCTCATGTCTTACCCTTCTGCACCCTTATCTTTTGGTGCACTGGGGAAGATGGTACCCCATGCTGACTCAACAAAACTGCCCTTTTACCCCGATCCCTATCAACTTATCTATGGCCCACAGCTACTACCATACCCATACAACCTTGCCACCCTTCCTATGGCTCTCAATATGATGGCACCAGGGGACAAAGTAGAGCCCTTGCCTTTTTTACCCACTCTTTTCAACTATGCTGCAGTAGGTGCCCCTTTGCCCCACCCTTTAGTTTTGAACCCCAGCCTTTATAATAGCAGCAGTAGCACAAAGCGAAACAGTGACAACCCATGAGCGTATGTGGAGTCCGCAGCACTGAAGGAATACTGTACAGCTTAAAAGAGGACCAGACCTTAGACGGAAGATGTGTTGTTGCTGTTTGTTAACTGAACTAATTGCACAGACATTTAAGTCTCCTTGGAAAAGTAGCAAAAACCGTAGGTGTATGTACAAATTTAAATATAGTGAAGTAATGGAGAGGTGCCTTGGAGGTAGGACCTATAGGTAAAGGGGAAGTTGTGATCTGGTGATCTACTGGTCCAACGTGGACCTCTTCCCTTTGCCAATGGCAAAGCACACCTCTGACACACCACTCCTCTCCCTCTTTAGAAGAGTTAGAGCTTGGTTATACGTCCTCTCAGATTTGTTTGTAATAACTGTTATAAATAATGCATCTGGAGAGCTAACAGGGTGTATTTTCTGGGGGGAAAAGACAAAAAAAAAAAGTGTGCTTTCCACTAGTAACAGTATACCAATAATTATCATATTTTTAGGTCTGATACAGGCTTTTATTACTGCAAATAGAAATAATATAGGGGCCAAGCTCTTCGTTCTAAAATGGAAAGATACACACTCAATACAGGGAAGGAAGACAATAGAATATAAGCAGTTTTGTGTGTGCGTGTGTGTGTGTGTTACAACCTCTCATCATGCATGTAGTTTGGGCTAGCTGTCTTTTTACAACATTATGTAGGTTCCGTTGTGTGTATTTTCAGTACTGGCTTCGATGTGAGCGTCTGCGCCGTGTGTGGGTGTCTTGAAGGTGATGTGTGCATGCACTGCACAGTTGTAGCCAGCAACGTTTGTGCTATATCCGCCTCGTTCAGTTAAACAGATATTGATATCGATGCGGATATATGAGCATCATTCCTGGACAGGCTGTTACAACTTTTTTGTAGATCAGCAAGTAGAAATATTAGCTGAGGTTCTTCCTTTGTCAGTCACAACTTAGCAGCTTTGATAGCTTACCTACATGTCATATTGGATGGAGTTTGTTCATATGTGATTTTTTTTTTTTTTAATCTAACCAGCATCATGGTTGCTTGGTAATTTAATGGCAATTAAGGATGGACTGCATTTTGCAATGTCACGTACACAATATGTTTGTAGAAGTTGTTGGAATAACTGTTAGGAGGCTCAAGTGAAGAACTGGACACAAAACCTTTATTTTTTTTTTTTAAACATCTGAGTACTCATCGATTACCTTTTCGTCATTTCTAGAAAGGAAAATAAGTTTAGTGGCCTTCTCCTCCCCAGTGCCCCCTGGTGTCCACCAAAGACACTCCATATACTTGACTGAAATCTGAGAGAGACCGAGGTAAAAAGCAGATGAGAGCGACAGAGAGAGTGGGAGGGAAGTGGAGCAAAGTGCAGCGAGTCTGTTATTGCCAGTAGAACTTCCATTACAAAGTGGCAGAAAATAAAGCTCGAAGCAGCTGGTGAATACCGTTTTTCAGGCGGACGTGATCTAAGGAAGCCTGTTACGTGTGAGCCGGGGGTTATGTTGGCTAGCCAACCGTCTCCCTCCACGTCTCCTCTGCAGTGCACAGAAACAGCAAGAGTTGACGTCAGCTCCTCCTGATGTCTGCACGTGGTCTGAGTTGCAATGCTTAGGACTTAAAAAAAAAAAAAAGAAAGAAGAGAAAAAAGAAAGAAAAAGAAAAATTGTTCACTGACCTGGAGTGGACTGAACACTCCTTTAGGACTTTCCTCTTTTTATATATATATATACATATATATATAAAAAAAATATATATATATATCTTTTTAAAACAATATAATTTGTTTATTTTACCTATTTTTTTTCCCTTTTTTGATAGAGAGATTTGTGAGGATCGTGCTTGAAGGTGGTCTTTCAAGTGCATATGAATATGAATGTAATTTTAGTCATGAGGTTAACAAAAACATGAACAGTATGGTAGATGTTTTCTGACTTGAAAAATAACATGTAATAACAAACCGATATGAGGTATTCACATATATACAGTAGTCTTAGAAACATGTCTAGGAACTTGGATTCAATATAATCATAACGCATGAGCAGCATTCGCTTCTTCATTATCCTCTGGTATCGCCATAACGAATCATCACTTCGCTTTCTTTCTCATGTGTGGTTCTGGGTTTTGTTTTGTTTTTCTTTTTTTTTTTGCTAATGGTCGGCTTGAAATACTATCTGCTGTAAAGCTGTCTATTTTCAATTAGTCTTTTTTCGTTCTATCGTTTTAACTTAAAATTGAAACCAAAAAAAAAAAAATTTGTGCACCCCCCACCTCCACCCTGAAGCTGTGCTTCATGACTTTTTCATAGTTACAGGACATGCTGTCCACTTATAAAAGTCCCCACAAACACAAATCATTCACACTGTGATTTTTCCCCTTCCTCTTCCCGCAACCGAACATTTTATAATGTCCTTTTGAAGTGAGTGAACTGAAACCACAGCACTGTTCATTTCCGAACACAATGAGAAGATTTGTTGCTTTTCTTGGGTGTAGGTACTTTCACAGTGTGTGTGTGTGTGTGTGTTGTGTGTGTGTGTGTGTTAGAGAACATTTGAGGAAAAGGAAAACCAAAACAAGCACCATATCCCTTGAGGCTTGCCACCAAATCGGAGTTGGTTTTGGTCCCCTACCAACCTGTTGTTAAATTCTCCTTGTACGCTTTCCTCATGAGCAGTGTTGGGTTGGAACGGACTCCATGTAATCTGATCAACCGGAGTTGGATACATTTAGAAATATCTGTCATCATACTTCCGTTACTTTGTTTTTTTATGAATTACTTTGAATTGGATTTTCTGAAGCTGACAGATCGCTGAATCTGTCTAACTACATCGTCATGACCGAAACATGATATGGGTTTATTTTATTTTTTTTTATTTTAATCAAATCATTCCAGCTGTTACAAATAATCATTCCAACTGTTAAAGAAACAGCGCATAACTGTAAGCAGCTCTAGTCTATCTAAGGGGTGGCGCTCATTTCTAGGCCAGAAAAGTGCAAAAGAAAGCTTGCACTAACAAAACTAGTGTGATCCAATGCAGAGCAATATTGCAAATCATATTTTTTTCCCCAAGATATCTCAAAATTTTCTTATTTGAGTACTTATTTGAAATTACAATCTGTACCTTTAGTAATAGATGACGATGGGACTGTTACATACTGTAAACATAACACAAACCTTTAACAAATAAGCACAAAGATGTGTTTTACATTGCGAAATGATGCATAACAGCTCTCTGAAAAGAAATACAGACATAAAAGGGTTTTTTTTGGTAATAAATAAAGTCATCAATTAGATTGTACAGATTATTTGCACTGATTTTGTATTGTGACATAGCCCAGAAGTAGTCTCAAAGATACAGGTTGAGTTTTTTTTCTTCTTCTTTTTTTCATGTAGCCTTAAACTTTACATTACTTATTATATTTTAATTCTAGAAGTTTTTAAAATCTCCTTCTCTACTCAGCGCTGCTCATGAGTAATACAACATGATAAATAAACTATGTCCATTAAAGGTGTTGATATTGATGTAAAAAAAAAAAAAGAGCAGATGTATAAATTAGTCACGGACGAATTAAAATTTGAAAACTCAAAACATCCCTGAAAAGCGTTTAAAATAAGCTACCAAGAACACACAGTATGTTAATTTATGACCATGCACTTTACCAAAATTTTAATTACCAAACCAAATTTGTAATTTCATGTACTAGTGTTTTTATTATTATTATTATTATTATTATTATTATTATTATTATTATTATTATTATTATTAATTTATTTTTAAATCTCATAATGTGAATGTTGAATAACTAAGGACCTATTCCAGCATCCTGCAAGCAGGAAAACATTTCAAGGCACTTTTTTTTTTTCTTTTGCCTGAAATATGCCACCAAAATATGTTCTTCACAGGCAAAATGACAGAATGAGTGTAGGTGGATACACCTACGTACTGTATCAAGGGTCACACACCCCACACACTGTTTGTTTTTTTCGCCATTCCGAAAAACGCAAATACTAGTGACACACAAAGCAATTTAGCTAGATCCAAACCAGCAAAAGTCCCCAAAAGACATGTCAAAATTCAGTCCATATAGCTACAAGTTTAGCTACGTGTGTGTATTCAACAGGTCTAGTCATAGGCATGTGATGGATTTTGTCCCGGTATTGTGAAAATGTACAAGCTACAATTGTGCCATTGTTTTAGAGGTTGACATATTTGGCCTGAAATGTTTCCTGAAATGTTTGGTTGTTTCTTTCTCTTCTTCTTCTTCTTCTTCTTCACACAAAGGATCTGTTAACACATTGCCAAATCAAGCCTGTAATAATCAATATATTTTTTTGGTTCGCTTTCATTTATTTCTTCACTCTAGTTCTTCAGTCTCCCTCTGTCCATGCTACAACCATACAAATAAAGTATTAACCTGATGACCTACTAAAGCGTATTGAATCAGTTCCATAGTCGTCACGATGACTACAACAAAAGTAGTCTCTGGTAACTGAAGCAAATTTTGCACAGAGAATTGTTTATTTTTATTTATTATTTTTTTTATTTTTACATTGCATATTTGGGACTTTTGCATTAGAATTACAACATTAATAAGTAAAGGAGGTGAGAAAACAGGTATTGTGGTCTCAGACTGTATTTTACTCTCCAAGTACTTTTAAATTCTTTATCATATTTACATTTTCAAAGTTTAAAAAAAAAAAAGAAATCCACATCCAAAAGCAGAAAATTTCCATCCAGATGTTTAAGGTCACCTTTTCTACTTTCAGAATGGAAATATTTTATGTTGCTAAATGTCCTTTGTCACATAATGTTAAAAAAGTCATCTGAATAAGTAAAGAATATGAAGACATTTGTTGGACTGATGTTATAGGAATCAGAGTTATTCTTATTACTGTAAACTTATTATAGCGGTGCTCCATGTTTAAGAGAATATGGTAATGCATCGAGCTGATTTTTGACAGTTTTTGCAACCGAACGATGTCTGTGTACCACCACAGGGAACCCGATTGTAAGTGCAAGGCAATGTATCTCATAAACACTTGATCACCAGACAACGAAATTTGTCTCTTTATTTCCATAAAATAGATGGGTTTTTATCTGTCGGTTGTTTTTAATTTGGTTTTTAAAAAATAATGTGGGATTATAATATTTACTAACACTGTGGCAGCCCTCGGCATTAAGAACAACAGCAGAGAGTCTCTGACAGGTGCAGATGTGTTTTCTTCCTCTGGAACACGAGTATCGCATCGAACACCAGGCATTAAACACCATACACTGAGCACCGTGACAACTAAAGAAAACAAAACACAAATAATTAACATAACATTATTGTAAACAAAAATACAATTTGTTCGCTCCACTCAACCAAGGACCAACCAAACCTCTACAAGTTCACCAAAAGACTTGTACTAAATCACAGTTCAACCAATGCACCGAACACAAACAAACCACACTCAAGTAAACAGCACACACACACTTTACATTGTGCATGAATGACAAATCAGGATGAGCTTTATAACACACCATGTTAAACCTCTGACAGAGGCATGTTGGGAAAATAAACACCACAGCGAGCGTCTGGAGCATCACAAATACAGCTTCCTGGCTTATGGATCCACCCAGAACATGAATAATGAGTGACAGAATGACTTTGACCACCACTTACACACACATGTTGCACTCATCGGGATCACCACTTTTAGGCAGTGATATACATATACTTAACAGTTATTCCATGAAATTGAGTCATACATGAGCTGATAATCAATGAGGCGTGTAACACCGAGATGGCTATAAGCCATGTATGATGAGATTGAGTGGAATAACTGTTTTATTCTATCCGGATTTTGAGAACAGAGCATTTTTATTTTTTGCAAATTCAATAAATAAAAACTTTATACAAAATATCCGACAAAATAATTTCTGCTTAGAATGTAAACAAACCGGCAAAAGGACAGGAGCAATTTATGGAAAAATGTTATAATAATAATTCTTGAAAAATAATAAAAATATATCCTCTTACCATCAAATACTTTTATTCCATTTCATCTCATCTCATTATCTTTAGCCGCTTTATCCTGTTCTACAGGGTCGCAGGCAAGCTGGAGCCTATCCCAGCTGACTACAGGCGAAAGG
>JAPEKO010000006.1:6181950-6192242 GCA_027576075.1 Cathorops hypophthalmus
CATACATGAACATATTTTGGCGAGTTGATTTTCTGTTTGGCGAGTTACTTTGGAAGGGAACTAGTCCGGCTGGCTGGCGGAAAAAAAAAAAATATATATATATATTTTTTTGAGCCCTGGAAAGTTAGTTACACGGATTCCATTTTAAAATGCGCCCTCTCTGGTGGAAAAACGCTACTGCAGGCTACAAGAAGAATCTCTGGCATAAGTGTGTTCAAGAATTACAGGGAACAAGAAAGAAAAACATGAACAGGAAGGAGGTTATAATCCTTCTGTTCCAACATTTCACGGCTGATTTGGATTTTATGTTGCTTGTTAAAGAAATAACTGAAATATGGTACCAAAAAAAAAAAAAGCGTTTAGTGTATTTGTAATGGCAAGTTACAATTTCAAGTCTTCATTAGTGCTGTATTGCCTCTTAATGCGTGATCTTATCGTGATGGTTGTTTGAACAAAGCCTTATCATCTGGAAAATACAGTATGGCATACTGCTCGCAGCACTTGTTATCTCTGATACACACACACACACACACAGCTCTTTAATGGGAACATAGTGCAAGACCATGTGTTAATGAACAAGTACTTGAAGTCACAAAAACAGATAACGCTGTATTGTTTAAACAACGAGGAGAATCCAGGATTTACGAGCGGCAGGATAAACCGCATCATGGAGCAGAATGCTCAGAGTGCGCGCTCCCTCACCTCTTTGTGCTCTTTCCGGCATTTCAGCGCAGTGACGATGTCCTGGTAAGGCTCTGTGGGCACGGTGACAGACTTCGTGACTTTGGGTGGCAGGGGCGGAGTCTTGAACACGCCCTCATCTCCCTTGTGCGAGTTCGACTCTTTGCTGCTCCCGGATGAAGAGGCCTGAGGAGAGACAAGAAAAGTTATTGAAAACACCCATCACCACTCACACTCATCTAAACACTGAAGTGCCACACGGGGAAACCAGGTGTACAGAGGGACCTGCTGTGTGCGTGTTACTGACCGGAGCAGCCTGTGACGCAGATGGAGGTGGAGGGGGAAGCTCTTCAGTTTCTGGTTGGTTCCAGTGTCTTGCATTATACACAGCTTTAGTAGGAGACTGCACGCACGCACGCACACACACACACACACACATTAATAGGAGTGAAAAAGGAATAACCCGCTCTACATCACACATACACAGGTGTCATTGCAATCAAGTTCTCCACCTCACCGGCCGTAAACAGTCAGACTCGCGCACACTCTGGACCCCAGGCACAGCTTCCTGAACTTAGACTGAACGGTCTTCACGATCACGTCATTTGTCCAGGTTCATATGAGAACTGTCCCGTCTCTGCTCCTCCATGGACAGCAGTGAGAATCCCACCCCAACGGGCCTGTATTAGTTCCCATGCATGACCACGAGGTACAATACCAACTCCAGGGCACTAAACGGGGACGCGAGCACATTGCACCACCATTGCACAACATCCAGAAAGCTCTACCCCCTTCTAAAACCCAACTCTCTGGTCCTAGAAGTAACAGCAATCTCGGTGTGTATTGTTAATTAATCCGAGATGCACAAAAGGATTAATACTGTAGGATAAATCATCAGCGCAACACTGAGACAGTTCCAGCCCTTATATAACTCACTTCAAGGATTAATTAAACACAAATCACTAAATTAAACAAAGCCAACTCTTCAACTTCTTCACTAACACAGCTCGACTTTATGAGATGCACACTGGAGCTTTTTTTTTTGCATCCCCGAGTCTATTATTTTTCCTTGTCTCCCCTCTAAATGAGCCTGTAATTAAAACTCATTAAAGGGGCTCGGCATCCTCCCGCATCGTCTGAATGTGCTGAGCTCAGAGGTTATTAAGTGTCAGGACAAGAGCACAGAGGAGGAACTGCTGCAGGAATAACAGCCCGAGAGGAATCGGAAGCAGATGCCAGGATCGCTCAAACAGCAGGAACGGACTGAAGATGGGCAGCCAAGATCCACACAATGAGGTCAGCAGGGGGAGAAAAGAACAACCTGGCAACCGGAGTGGGATTTGCACCCAGTGGACCTGCAGATGGGTTATTAAACACCAACGAAGAGAACCGAGGAGTGGCTTGGCCCCGTAAGTGCCGCTCTGTGGGAGGCTGGTTTCATTTGCACTAATTAACTAGCTCTCCTCAAGTGCCTTTCACGGGCTGCAGTGATTTGGAACGCACCCAAATTTTATCCACGTCCGGCCAAAAAGGTTTAGTGTCAACACGTTTCCCCTCATCAATACTCCGATATCGTTACAGGTGCAATTGTACACCGTTCCAGATCTCATTGACACTAGAAATAAGCAAAACAAAGGGCCACACACTGATGAAGTGGACTTACTGTCCCCATCCTTGCGTTTCCTCTAACAGCACGTCCACAAGTGTTTTATTCCCCTTACGCCACAGCGATTTCCCAATGACTACAATTTTATTTTTTAAAAGAACGACACTATACTCATCATTTTACAGTTAAAAGATAATACTGCGGAACGTCAGAGAAACACAATTCCTGTTCTCACACTTGTGGTCAGACGTTTAGACGCTCATCGTGGATATGATCGTAATATCAGGCTTTCAGTGATTTATTTGAACTGTTCTAACAGGAAATTACTTATTTATTCCCCCAGTTTCCTTGGCGTTTTCTGAAATCAGCACAGGGTCGAAATTTATTCACAATGAAATGCCGCTTAGCAGGTTTCTCCTTGACCAGATGCTTTTGTTTGCAATCAACAAGCTTCTCCCAGAACTCTGGTTGGAGATTTGTCCTCTCTTCCGAGCAGATTTGGGAGAGGTCAATTCAATTTGTGCGTTTCCTACAGTAAAACAGACCTGACTTTAACACAGTCCACATATTTTTGACAGGGTTGAACTCAGGACTTGTTTTAAGCATAATGTTCTCCAGCTTTATCCTCCACAACCAGCTCCGATGCGCGTTTGGGATCACGGTTCTGTTGGAACACACAACTGGGTCCAAGTTTCTGGTGGTTTGAGGTTCCAAGGTCCTGCATGGTTCCATCCACTTGGTACAGTGCATCAGTTCCACTGGCAGCAAAACAGCCCCAGAGCCTGATGCTACCACCATCATGCTTCACAGCTGGTATAGTGTTCCTCTGGTCACTGCAGACAAACAACTCAATCTTTGTCTCATCTGGCCATAAAACTTTCCCCCAGCAGGCTTTGTCCATGTGATCAGCTATAAACTTAGAGCTTGAAGGCGTGGATTTTGGAGCTTCTTTCTTGGATGGCAGCCTCTCGGTCCATGGTGATGTAAAATGAACACTCTTTTCTGTTGACATTGTTCCAACAGCTTTCACTTCATGGCAGGTTTGTGCTTTGGTGGTTCCTGACCACCTGAACTAAATTCCTCTCAGCTGTAGGTCTGGGTCTTCATCCAGCAAAGTGGCGTCACCTCCTGATAACTTGGCCTTACTACACTTGCTTGAACGGACTATGCTGGAATCTGCAGTTGTTTAGAAACGGCTCCAGGAGACTTTCTCGAGTGTGTAAATCTATGATCCTCTTTCTCAGATCTGCACGGAGTTCCTTGGACTTTCCCATGATACTGTGTGTTAACACAAGACAAGACAGCCTTTGTCGTCATTGCAGTCATAAAAATAGAATAAACAAAAATCAACTGCACTTGATAAAAATAAGCAAAAGGGCATTTTTAGCAACCCATGTGTGTATTGTGTCCTGACAGCCCATGGAAAAATGACGTTTTTCAGTCTGTCTGTTCTGCTCTTCATGCTCCTGTACCTCCTTCCAGAGGGCAGCAGGCTAAGCAGGTGGTGTCCAGGATGGAGGTGGATGCGAACAATCTTCCTAGCTCTGGAGAGGCTTCGAGAGCTCGCAATGTCATCCAGGGAAGGCAGAGGACAGGCAACTGTCTTTTCAGCTAACCTTCTCACCCTCTGCAGCTTTTTCTTGTCAGCCACTGTGCAGCCAGCATACCACACAGTGATGGAGAAAGCCAGCACACTTTTGATGGTGGAGCGGTAGGAGTTCACCAACAGCCTCTCCTCCAGCCTGTTCCTTCTGAGGACTCTCAGGAAGTGGATTTGCTGTTGGGCCTTCCTCACCACGGCTGTTGTGTTAGTTGACCAGGAGAGGTCCTCAGAGATACGAGTCCTAAGGAATTTAAAAAAAGGTGTGGACCCTCTCCATGCAGTCTCCGTTGATGTAGAGGGGAGCGGGGTTAGCTTTGCGCCTCCTAAAGTCCATGACCACCTCCTCTGTTTTCTTGGTGTTGAGAGCCAGGTTGTTTATGGCACACCACTCTGCCAGCTACTGCACCTCATCCCTGTAGGCCGACTCGTCCTCTCCAGTTATGAGCCCCACCAAGGTGGGGTCATCCGCAAATTTAATTATCGTGTTGGTGGGAGTAAAGTCATAGGTGTAGATGGCATACAGGAGAGGGTTCAGCACACAGCCTTGTGAAGAGCTGGTGCTGAGCGTGAGGGTGGAGGAGCTGCAAGCACCAATCTTGACAGTCTGTGATCCAGGCACAAGTGGCTGGGGGAAAAAAGTCCAGAGCAACCAGCTTGTCCACAAGGACATCAGGGATGATGGTATTAAAAGCCGAGCTGTACTAGACAAAGAGCATTCCTACGGTGATCCCTGGCTATTCCAGGTGGCTCAGAGCAGCATGGAGGGCTGTGGAGATGGCATCGTCAGTAGATCGGTTTGCTCTGTATGCAAATTGATATGGGTCAAAGGCGGTCTTGAATGTGATTTGACAGTCTCTCAAAGCATTTAGGGACTATTGGTGGTAAGGCAATGGGTCTATAGTCATAGAGATTGCTGGTGGTTGAGTTTTTGGAGGAGATGACGATTATCGTAGCTGACTTGAGACAAGGTGGGACCAGTGGCGTGTCAAGGAGAGATTCAAGATCTTAGTGAAGACTGCTGAGGAGCTGGTAAGCACAGGATTTGAGTACTTCACCAGGTACTCCATCTGGTCCAGCAGCTTTCCATGTGTTCACAGACCTGAACACACGACTCGCTTGATGTTCCTGGAGAGTGAGTGGATGAGAGCTTGCGGTCTGTGTGAGGCCTCGCTGCCTCAAAGCAGGCAAAGAAATGGTTCAGTTCTTCTGCCGGTGAGGTGCGGGCACTGATGGTCACAGAGGTGTTGTCTTTATAGTTTGTGAGGTGTCTTAGTCCCTGCCACACTTGATGTGGCTGGTTTGACAAATGGTCCTCCCGGGGCCTCATCACCTGCCCTGAAGGCCTAATTCCAAGCCCTCAGGAGTGACTGAACTTCGCTCGTCATGCAGGGCTTTCTATTTGGATAAACATGAATGTCTTCGTCACCCATACAAAACTTGACACATAACAGAACAGGTGTCAGTAAAGCCTTGTAAGTCCTGTTGTTCAAGGATATTCCATTCTGCAACACCGAAGCAGTCCTGCAGCTCGGAGTGCGCACCCTCCGGACAGGTTTTCCAAGTCTTTGTGACTGGCTTAGTTCTCTTCCTGAGGCGAGTGTATGCAGGGATGAGCAGCAGTGAGAGATGGCCAGACAGACCCAGATGTGGGAGAGGGACTGCTCTGGAAGCATGCTTCAGATTAGAATAGACACAGTCCAGTGTGTTTATCCCTCTGGTGGAGCACGGTACAAATTTGAGAAGGACATGCTTAGTTAAAATCCCCAGTAATGATTTGGACTCCCTCAGGATGAGCTTGCTGCTGTCTATTAACAAACGTGGGCGAGAGCTATGCTAACGTTAGCATCTGGTGGAATATTAGCAGCAGTCATGAGCACCACTGTCAGCTCTCTGGGCAGATAGAAGGGTCTGCAAATGAATATCATTGCTTCTGTGTCAGGAGAGCAATGGGTGTGCGTGTGATCTTACTGTTTGTACACCAGTCATACACACAGCACCCCCCTCCGTCTGCTCTTACCGGAGTCGCCGTTTCTGTTGTAGCGATGAGCGGTGCGGCCTGCTAGCTGTACTGTAGCATCCGGGATCAGTTGATGTAGCCAGTTCTCCGTAATCAACAGATCTTGCGCTGGTCAAAAAGATGAGGGTTTGAGTGGCTGCTTCCTTAGTCTGGCTAGCAGGCCCGCTCCGCAACCCCGCTTCTGCGGGCATTCCCTCCGCCGCTCGTTGGGGCTGACAACAATCCATGGAAATGCCAGAGCTCTCACTACGTCCAGCCAGAAGCCGCACGTGGCTGCAACCTGGCACTGTAGTCCGATGTCATTGTAGACACGTGTGGCATGACACCATGTTCGAAAGCACACTATACATTCAAGCAATACAAGTGTAATACACCTTGCCAGAGAGCCGCAGAGTCTGTGCGCGCCACCATCTTGTTTGACCCTTTTTATATGTTGTGCACAGAGAAGCTACTAGCTGGAGTCGACCATCAGCTAACAGGACCTTGGTAAGGCATATATTGATGGACAAATGCAAAAAATTTTGACCCGGTGCTGACTTCAGAAAACCCAAAATAAATTTAAAACACGTGAACTGGAGAGATGCATGATGTTTTCCTGCATCAGCTGTTTTGAAATGTGTGTATGAAATTTAAAAAAAAGGTACAATTAAAGGATTCTGCTTGCAGGGCAATGACTGCACATTAACACTAATCCTGGCAAAGAGAACACCACGTAAAGGAGAAGAAGAAAATAAATAAAATAAAAAGGAGCAGAAAGTAAATGAAACAACGGATAAAACTGAATAAGGAAGTACTCGAGTCTGAAAGAGGCAACGGTGAAGTCTTTGAAAGAGACAAAACCCTGTGGCAGTTCTGATACCAAGATTTCCCTGACTGAAGGATGAGACGTTGCTTCACAACAGGGTGGGGGAGGGGGGGAGATCCGCAATCCTCAGAGTAGAATCAATCCAAACAGGAAATAAAGCCCGACATACAGGAAATGAAGTGCGACTGGACTGCTCTTCCAGGAATTTTATTGCTACCACATCCAGACCTGATTACAACTGATTACATTTCTCACTTCTAGCACTGAACAGAAAGCGAGTCAGGTGTGTGAATCGTCGTGATTAGCATGACGGACGTTAGAGCCCAAAGCTTTACCCTTTTGGGTCCGCTGAAGATCCTCCTGCCGCTCTCCTTGGCTTTCTCCTGAGTTTTGACCTGAGGCCTCTTCAGCGCGTCAGACGGGGTGCGCGAGTTCACCTCAGGCATCTCCAAACAATCTTCGTTTCAACAAGAGAAAGATATATATTTAAAAAAAAAAAAACTCAGGATACAAGAAAGAAAAAAAAAAACATTGTAAAAGTGAAATAACAATCGGGGGGGAAAAAAAAATAAAAAGGAGTAAAAATAATTATATTCAGACAAAATCGTAAATCACGCTTAGTAAAAGGGACCGGAGGAAAGCAATTAACCCTGAGATAATGGATCACACACACACACACACACACACCAACACACCAAATAGCTGTTATAAATCTCCTGGCAATAATCTCAGTGATGTGTTCAGATCTGTCTTAATTAGAAATTTCATCCTGAATGTTTCAGGTAATTTAGGGCCTTAAAATACAAGGTAATGGTCAGAAACATATCAAGAACGCTGTGCAAACTCACTCTGGGGGGGCGGAAACCTCCCACAAGACACATAATATGATTTGGATTATGAAGGAGAATGATTCGTTTCCATGGCTGCTTTTTAAATTGCTCTGATTGGTACACCCCAAGCTACTACCCTGATGCCCCCGCCCACCGTGTGTGTGTCTGTGTGTACACTGACCTCCCTTGAGGCCAAGTTTCTGACCTGTGCTGCTGTCCTCTGGAGATGCTTTCGGTCGGGAAACGTCTATGCAAGACTCTCCGGAATCTTCCGCTGGTACACAGGCCATCCTCTTGGTCTTCCTCGGCTTGTCCTCATCCTCGGCCCCGTCGCTATCGCTCTCGCTCAGCTCGTCAAAGCCGAAGTATTTGATCTTGTAGTTGGAGCCGCCTGAGGAGGCGGAGTCTCCTTCTGCGGCGAAAGCGTCTCCGTCGTCGAAGCCGAATAGATCCAGCTTGCTTTCCTTTTTGGTCTTGCTCTGCGTGGATCTGGACCTGACAAAACCGAGATTTAAAAAAAAAAAAAAAACACCTTCTGCAAACATACCTCTTACAGATTGTGAATGGTCAGAAAGCGTTGATTCGTTTTCCAGAACAGCAGCTCTGATTTATACATCTTTGTGGTTAGAGATATTTACCTGACAGGTTTGGTCTCGGGCTCGGCTTTCTTCCTCAGCCTTCCAGCCTCGACCAGATCCGCAGCTGGGTTGCTGGGCGTGTACTCCTCCATTCCCCGCTCCATGGAGTCCTGAATGGTGACGTTGCAGGCAGACATGCTGGACGGGTGCAGGACTGTGTAGTCCCTCGTTCTGCCACGGTTCTTGCCGTCACCTTCGCCGGTCTTCGTGGATCCTGCACCGTCGCTGTTCGACGTGCCGCCGAAGGCCGATGGCTTGTTTTTGTTCGGTCTGCAGTATGTCCTGCAGTTGGAGGTCCTGAGCAGCAATTGCGAGTGGTCTTCCGATTCCGAAGGTTCCATCGGGAGACCCAGGTCTCTCGGGCCGACCACGGTGACACGAGTCTCGACATGGGGTTTGGTCAGGAAACTGCTGCTGGACGTCCACGTGCTGGACGGAGGGTCTCTAGAGGCCAAGAGCGGTGATGATGAGCGGGACCCCAGTCCAACAATAGCACCCCAAGCGTCAAATGAATCCTTGTCTTCGGATTTTTCCGATTTCAGCGTGGTGGTCTGGGCGAGCGGTCTGCGGTCGCTCTCTGAAGCGTTTTTGTACCACGAGTAGCTGTGATGTTCTGCATTTTCGCTGGACCAGCTGTGGGTCTTGCCTAAAGAGAGGGACATGCAGACACGGACAGTGACTAGTTTTTCAGTCAAGGCAGCGATTTTCTGAAATTGTGCAGTTTAAAGGAAACTCTGAGCACGGACGCTGTATCTGCATCACACGTACGCCAAATCAATTCAAGTGGTGATCATATAAAAAGAGCTGGAGGATTAAACCAGAGTCTCTGTATAGGATCATAACCCCTCAAAGAAGTGTTCGTTTCGGACCAAAAAAAAAATAACCCCACACACACACAGTGCTTTTAAGGATGATGACGACTTGAGCCGGTTAAAACATGTCATCACTGCGCTCCTAAAAACAGATGGAACATCTTCAAGGCCTGAAGACTGACCTGCTAATCTTGCCAAGCTCGAAAAATAAAGCTAAATAAGACACCTCGGAGAGAGATCAGCGCAAAACAACAATTACTGCCCTGGGAGTCAAAACAGAGTCACACGGAGGAGGCAGTCGAGTCTGGTGACTCACACAGAAGCACAGCCGACAGAAACATGACACACTTTCACCACCTATACAGTATACAGACCAACATGCAGTACTGCGCACAAGTCTTAGGCACCCTGTCCCCCCCCACACACACAAACTTTTATCGATTTCTATTTTACGGCTTCTACATAGAGTCAAAACATTACAAAACTAGAAAAGCACTCCGAGAGCGCAGACCTCCACCAAGAATCCTTTAAAAAAAATCCGGGATCCAGAAGGTGATCCGGATCACCACCAAAATTTAACGGATTGTTACTTGTGCCCAGTCACACCTCTGGGAAAAATTTCAAAGCAATCCGTTCATTACTTTTTCCATAATATTGCTAACAGACAAACCAACAAACAAACCAACGCTACCGAAAACAACCTTCTTGGCGGAGGTAACTAGCTACATCCCATAAAGCGTTTCCAAATATGCAAGCTAGCTAAATGTTAGCAACTTTCAATAGCTTATAAATATTTACATACATCTTTTAATATTTGAATATAAAACAAAAAGGAGCCCTTTTTTAAACGTATACAGCTCTATTTAATAAACTTTATTAGCCACTTTACTAGCTAGCGCTTCATTAAAACGCTCCACATTTTGTTTACACCACCAGCTGCTATGGCTGTGATTTAATTTCATCCAGAACTCCGTCCCAAACCGGCGACTACTACACTAACTAGCCTGCCTAAATAGCGCACTTCTTCATTGTGTTCCAACACAGTACCTAATGTGCTAGTTTGCGATTTGAGACGTTGCCAGCACAGCAGACTGTTATGTACAATTAGCGCCCCTGCTGGCTGGAATGAATAGTAGGAATATCACTGCACATGCGCTGTACTGAATCAACTAAAAAAAAAAAAAGACACACTTGAAGTGCTCGGAGAGCGCAGACCTCCACCAAGAATCCTTTAAAAAAAATCCGGGATCCAGAAGGTGATCCAGATCACCGCCAAAATGTAATGGATTGTTACTTGTGC
>JAPEKO010000006.1:7623869-7636514 GCA_027576075.1 Cathorops hypophthalmus
ATTTGTAAATTATTGCATTCCGTTTTTATTTACAATTTGTACTTTGTCCCAACTTTTTTGGAATCAGGGTTGTAGATAGATAGATAGATAGATAGATAGATAGATAGATAGATAGATAGATAGATGTGCAAAAAAAATAGAATATCATAAATTTTATTTTTTTTTGTAATTTCATTCAAAAAGGAAAATGTTCATATTTCCAATATTTATGACACAAAGTGAAATATTTCAAGCATTTTTGTTTTAATTTTGATGATTATCTGTAACATGCCTGTGACAAACCAGATGCTTGCAGATTAAGAATAAACTCAAGGTTTTAATAGACACAGTGAGAGAAGACAATGTACAATAAGAAGTCAATACCGGGAAATCCAACAAAGTAGTGAGGTCAATACCAGGAAATCCAATAAAGTAGTGAGGGCTACACAAATCGAGGTTATAAAATGGGCGAAAGTCCAAGAACTGGAAATTAGGAAAACACAGGCAAGATAAACACAAGGGCTAGGCAAATTGGAGTTGAGAAACAGGTGAAGATCAAGAAACTGGGAAGCAAGAGAAATGAATAGATAAACACAAGGGCTAGGCAAAACAGGAAGAAACCAGAACGCAAAAAGGGTCATACATGGAAACGCAATCAGAAATATAAACGCTCAATAGGCTCATGGGAATGTGGAGGCAATACTGTGCAAAGAACAAAACAAACAGAGGGGTATAAATACAGGCATAAACAAAAAGTTACAGGTGATGACAATTGGAACTCAGGGGAGCCACTCCTAGGAAGTGGCTCCGGGTTGGCTGATGGTGTGCATGTATTAGTGTCATGTGTGTGAGTGGGATTGTGGGAAGTGGAGTCCAGAGTGTTGGGTGACCCTGAGAGCATGACAGTACCCCCTCCCAAGGAGTCCAAGGAGGCCAAGGGACGAGGGCTACCATGACCACCACCACCCATGCTGCCGAGAACACTCCTGAGCAAGCTATCAGAACTGCCATGGTGCTGGACAGAGAGTCATCACCGCAGATGACCTCTGGGACCACTGCTGTGCAGACTGCCAGGAGGGCTGGACCCATGGCACCTGGGACGGCCCATAAGCCAAGGTGCGGGCTTCTCTGGATGGCACTGATTGAATTCCTCCAGCAACCCCGGATCCAGGATATCTCATGTGGGAACCCAGCTACGCTCCTCAGGCCCATAGCCCTCCCAGTCCACAAGGTACTGAAGAGTCCCTCCTCTCCTTCTGTAGTCCAGCAACTGGTGGGCAGCATACACTGGGGTATCTTCTACATCCACCGCAGGTGGGAGTGTGAAATCGAGTGTGGCCTCGTCCAATAGACCTGGGACATCAGGTTTCAAGAGAGATGAATGAAAAGATTTAGAAACACTGTAATGCACAGGCAGATCCAATTTGTATGTAACTTCATTGATTTGCTAGAGAATTTTGAATGGTCCTATGTATTTGGGTAATAATTTTCTGTCTTCCTCAGGAAACCTGAAGTCCCGGGTCGACAGCCACACTTGGTCCTCAGGGAAGTAAGTAGGGGTGTCCCCTCTATGGTGAGCTGCCATCTTCTTGTGTTGGCAGAGGGAGTTCTAAATCTGCTGATGGGTCTATTCCCAGACCTGCACACTCCATTGCATCCAATTGTCCATCGCCAGGTTGTCAGAGGGCGTGGCCAACCATGGCATTAAGGGGGGTTGGTAACCCAGCATGCATTGAAAGGGTGTGAGACCTGTAGCAGAGCTGATTAATGAGTTTTGTGCTATTTCAGCCCAGGGCAAATAGTCTTACCAATTGACTGGGTTTTCCTGACAGTATAGTCTCAAAAACTTTCTCAGTTCCTGGTTAACCCTCTCACATTGACCATTAGACTAGGAGTGGTAACTAGAAATGAGACTGATGTTAAACCCCAGTCTCTCAAAGAAAGCAGACCAGACCTGTGAGGTGAATCGGAGCCCTCAATTGGACACTATCTTCTGGGATACCAAATAGATGAAACACATGATTAAAAAGGGTTTCAGCTGTCTGAAAGGCAGTGGGTAGGCGAACAAAGGGAACAAATCTAACTCCATGTGAGAACCTATCTACAATGGTCAGAATGACCATGTAATTCTGTGAGGGGGGCAGGTCAGTGACAAAGTCTACCACTATATGTGGCCATGGATGAGAAGGGACAGGCAAGGGCATGAGTTTACAGGCAGGTAGAGTTTTGGGTGTTTTATATTTAGAACAGGTAGTGCAGGAAGAGACAAACCTATGGATATCGGATAACATATTCCCCCACCAATATCTGCCAGATAATAACTGGTGCATACATGTCTCACCAGGATGGCCAGACAACAGAAAGGAATGGGCCTAGGTAATTCACTTATCCCTGCATTGAGTGGGTACATATTTACTTCCCATGGGACAGGAGTGACAGATAGTTCTTGGTTGATCTCTTCATCTATCTCCTATCTAATGGGGGTGACTAAAACAGATGGGGGTAGTACATTGACTGCCTCTGAGGAAGCTTTGGGACTGGGATATATGCGAGACAGAGCATCTGCTTTAGTATTACAGGAACTGGGGCAATAAGAGATGGAAAAATTGAACCGGGAAAAGAAGAGGGGGATCCGCCAGGCCTGACAAGGGTTGAGACATTTAGCTGACCATAAATATTCTAGGTTTTTATTATCTGTTAACATGAGGAAGGGATGCGTCACTCCCTCTAGACAATGGTGCCACTCTTCAAAAGCTAATTTCATAGCCAGCAATTCTCTATCCCCAATAACATAATTATGTTTGGAAGGGGTCAGTTTGTGGGAGTAGAAGGTGATGGGATGTTGTTTACAGTGGTCACCTGTGCTCTGGGACAGCACCGCCCCAGTGCCTACCTCAGAGGCATCCACCTCCACCAAGAAAAGCTGAGTGGGATCAGGATGTTTCAGGATGGGGGCAGAGGTGAAGGCTACCTTGAGGGCTTCGAACACCTCCTGCGCCTGGGGGTTCCACAAGAGTCTCTTGGTCTTTCCCTTCAATAAGGTGGTAAGGGGAGCTGCAAGACTGCTGAAGTTATGAATCAACAGTAGAAATTAGCAAACCCAAGAAATTGTTGGAGCTCTTTTATGGATGTAGGGATGAGCCAAGTTGTTATGGCTCTCATTTTCTCATCGTCCTTAACAACATCTTCCGGACTGATGACATAACCTAAGAAGGAGGTAGAAGGGAGATGAAACTCACACTTCTCTCCATTAACAAACAACTGATTCTCAAGCAGACATGTGAGGACAGAACGGACATGATGAATATGGGTTTCAAGATTCAGGGAGTAGATCAAAATATCATCAATGTATGCAATGACATTTGCCAAGCATGTCCCAGAGTACATCATTAACGAAAGCCTGAAATACGGATAGGGCATTGCGCAACCCAAAGGGCATTACCAAATACTTGTAATGCCCCCTAGTGGTGAGAAATGCTGTTTTCCATTCATCACCTTCCTTTATATGGAATAGGTTATAAGCACTTCTTAAATCAAGTTTCGTAAAGATATGTGCCCCATGAAGTTGTTCTAGCACTACAGGAATTAAGGACAATGGGTAGGAATATGGTTTTGTGACTTGGTTTAACCCACAATAGTCAATGCAGGGCCTAAGTCCTCCGTCTTTCTTGCTGACAAAAAAGAACCCTGCAGCTGCAGGGGAAGTAGAAGGATGGATGAAACCCTGTTGTAAGGCCTCCTGAATATACTCCTCCATAGCTCTCTCCTCTCCCTGAGTAAGTGGGTAAACCCTAGATTTAGGTGGGACCGCACCATCTAGTAACTCAATAGAACAGTCATATTCTCTTTGAGGGGGAAGTTTGGTAGCATTCTTTCTACAAAACACTTCTAGCAAATCACTGCATTCAGAGGGCATGGAAACTGTGGCATTGTCATTGGGGCTTTCTATACTGGTAGATGACACTAGAGCTGTGGGAAGCGTGAGACAATGATCATAACAGTAACTGGACCATGAGAGTATTTCTTTGTCAGACCATGATATGATGGGGTTATGTTTTCTGAGCCAAGATAAACCTAAAACAATTGCATACTCACAAGTGTTTAGTACAACAAAAAAAAAAAAAAATCTTTTCAGAATGCAAAGCACTGACAATCATATTAATGGGTTACATGACCCAGTTAACAAGTCCCTCTCCAACTGGATCCCCATTGACAGCCGTCATTCTCAGTGGTGACTCCAGTGGCTCCACAAGAATCTGGAGTTGCTCCACCAGCTTAGTGTGGATAAAATCCCCCTCAGCTCCGGAATCAATGAGTGATGAAAACACACAGACAGATGGGGGGTAGTTAACTGTCACAGGCAGCAGGAAGGACTTAGAGACCAACCCCTTAGTGGGTGCACTAACCACATTAGCATGTGGAGCAGTGCCAAAGTGCTGTGTTAGCAGATTTGACAGTCACTTAGGAGGTGACCTGCAGCTCCGCAATAAAGACACAGTCCTTCATGGAGACGTTGTTGCCTCTCCTCTGCAGACAAATGGAAGGAGTCACACTGCATGGGCTCGGGGGTTTCTGGCTCCTTAGGAGTCTGGGTCAGTGGTGGACACGGGTGACGAGGAGCCAGTGCAGCAACAGGAGCCATAGGGGATCTACATAGACCTCTCCCGTGCTTCAGTTGGTCCAGGCAAATGGCGAGGGAAATCAGCCTCTCTAGGGAAAGACCACCATTCTTGCATGCCATCTCCACTAGTATGTCAGGGTTCAAAGCATTGCGAAATGTTACCAGTAACGCCAGCTCATTCCAACTACTCCCAGGTGGAAGAGTGCAAAATTTCAAGGTGGTCTGAAACTGAGCGATTACCCTGACATAAACGGGTGAGTAATTCCCTTTGAGAGTGACCATCATTGGCGTGATTGAAAACAGTGTTGAATTCTTTAATGAAATTGTTGTAAGTCTCGAACTGGACAATGGGCCAAACTGCAGTAGCCCAATCTAAGGCCTTGCCCTTAAGGCAAGAAGTCACAAAAGAAATATGAGACTTGTCTGAGCTCTGGGGGTAATTAAAAAAATTATATAGAACATTGCAACAGACAACCCTCACACTGATTAGGCATCAAATTTCTCCGGCTTGCTGACAACAAAAGAACAGGTACCTGCCATAGGGGGAGCAGCCTGGTTAGTGACCATAAGCGCGCTAGGGGGGGCTGAGTCAGAGTTGGATTGTAATTTCTTTCATGCATTCAGGGATCTGTACTAACTGTTTTTGTTGGTCACCCTGCTGCTGAGTAAGATTCTGGATGGACTGGGTCACGGAGTCGAAACGCTGGTGATGTTGTCCAAGCATCTATGCTTGACTGCTAAGCACCACCTGTAGTTCCATGTAACCTGCTGTCTGCATGCTGGCACAGTATTCTGTAATACCACTGTGACAAACCAGACGCTCGCAGATTAAAAATAAATTCAAGGTTTTTATAGACACAGCGAGAGAAGACAATGTACAGTAATCAGGCCAGGCCAATACTGGGAAATCCAACAAAGTAGTGAGGGCTAGACAAATCGAGGTCATGAAACAGGCAATAGTCCAAGAACCGGAAATCAGGAAAACACAGCCAAGATAAACACAAGGGCTAGGCAAATCAGAGTCAAGAACAAGCGAAGATCGAGAAAACGGGAAGCGAGAGAAATGAGCAGATAAACACAAGGGCTAGGCAAAATTGGAAGAAACCGGAAGGCAAAAAGGGTCATACACGGAACCACAATCATAAATATAAATGCTCAGTAGGCTCATGGAAATGTGGAGGCAATACTGTGCAAAGAACAAAACAAACAGAGGGTTATAAATACAGACATAAACAAAAAGGTACAGGTGATGACAATTAGAACTCAGGGGAGCCACTCCTAGGAAGTGGCTCCAGGTTGGCTGATGGAGTGCATGTGGTAGTGTCAGAGGTGTGTGTGGCATTGTGGGAAGTGGAGTCCAGAGTGTTGGGGGAGCCCAGGAGCATGACAGTACCCCCCCCCCCCCAGGCTGAGGGACGAGGGTGACCACAACAACCACCACCCATGCTGCCGGGAGCATTCCTGAGTGAGCCATCAGAACTGCCACGGTGCTGGACGGAGGGTCGTCACTGCAGATGACCTCTGGGACCACTGCTGCACAGACTGCTGGGAGGGTTGGACCCATGGCACCTGGGATGGCCCCTAGGCCAAGGCAAGGGCTTCTCTGGATGATGCTGATGGAACTCCTCCACCAACCCTGGATCCAGGATATCTCGTGTGGGAACCCAGCTATGCTCCTCGGGCCCATAGCCCTCCCAGTCCACAAGGTACTGCAGAGTCTCTCTTCTCCTTCTGGAGTCCAGCAATTGGTGGACAGCAAACACCGGGGTACCTTCTACGTCCCCCGGAGGTGGGGGTGTGACATCGGGTGTAGCCTCATCCAACAGACCTGGGACAACAGGTTTCAAGAGAGATGAATGAAAAGAGTTAGAAACACGGTAATGCACAGGCAGATCCAATTTGTATGTAACTTCATTGATTCGCTGGAAAATTTTTAATGGTCCTATGTATTTGGGTAATAACTTTCTACCTCCCTCAAGAAACTTGAAGTCCCAGGTTGACAGTCACACTCAGTCTCCAGGGAGGAAGAGAGGGGTGTCCTCTCTATGGTGATCCGCCATCCTCTTGTGTCAGCAGAGGGCATTCTCGATCTGCTGACGGGTCTGTTCCCAGACCTGCTCGCTCCATTGCATCCAACTGTCCATGGCCAGGTTGTCAGAGGGCGTGGCCAACCATGGCATTAAAGGGTTTGGTAACCCAGCATGCACTGAAAGGGTGTAAGGCCTGTAGCAGAGCTGATTAATGAGTTTTGGGCTGTTTCAGCCCAGGGCAAATAGTCCAACCAATCAGCTGGGTTGTCATGACAGTATAGTCTCAAAAACTTTCCTAGTTCCTGGTTAACCCTCTCACATTAACCATTAGACTGGGGGTGGTAACTGGAAGTGAGGTTGATGTTAGCCCCCAGTCTCTCAAAGAAAGCAGACCAGACATGTGAGGTTAACTGGGGCCCTTGATCAGACATGATATCTTCTGGGATACCAAATAGATGAAACACATTATTAAAAAGGTTTTCAGCTGTCTGAAAGGCAGTGGTTAGGCTAACAAAGAGAACAAATCTAACTCCACGTGAGAACCTATCTACAATGGTCAGAATGGCCATGTAATTCTGTGAGGGGGGCAGGTCAGTGACAAAGTCTACCACTACATGTGACCATGGGCGAGAAGGGACAGGCAAGGGCATGAGTTTACTGGCAGGGAGGGTTTTGGGTGTTTTACATTGAGAACAGGTGGTGCACGAGGAGACAGATATGACAATATGGATATTGGATAACATATTCTATATGGATATTGGATATAGACAATATGGATATTGGATAACATATTCTCCCACCAATATTGGCCAGATAATAACTGGTGCATATGTGTTTCACCAGGATGGCCAGACAACAGAGAGGAATGGGCCCAGGTAATTAACTTATCCCTGCATTGAGTGGGTACATATTTACTTCCTACAGGACAGGACTCCCGGACAGGAGTGACAGATAGTTCTCAGTTGATCTCTTCATCTATTTCCCATCTAATGGGGGCAACTACAATGGATGGGGTAGTACATTGATTGGCTCCGAGAAGGCTTTTGGACTGGGACATATGTGAGACAGAGCATCTGCTTTAATAGTATGGGAACCAGGATGATAAGAGATGGAAAAATTGAACAGGGAAAAGAAGAGGGACCACCAGACCTGACAAGGGTTGAGCCATTTAGCTGACCATAGATATTCTAGATTTTTATGATCTGTTAACATGAGGAAGGGATGTGTCGCTCCCTCTAGCCAATGGTGCCACTCTTTGAAAGCTAATTTCATAGCCAGCAATTCGCAATCCCCGGTACCGTAATTACATTCGGCAGGGGTCAGTTTGTGGGAGTAGAAGGCGATGGGAAGCAGTTTACAGGGTCACCTATGCACTGGGACAGCACCGCCCCAGTGCCTACTTCAGAGGCGTCCACCTCCACCACGAAAGGCTGAGTGGGATCAGAATGCTTCAGGATGGGGGCAGAGGTGAAGGCTACCTTGAGGGCTTCGAATGCCTCCTGCACCCTGGGGTTCCACAAGATTCTCTTGGTCTTTCCCTTCAATAAGGTGGTAAGGGGAGCTGTGAGACTGCTGAAGTTATGAATGAATCAGCAGTAGAAATCAGCAAACCCAAGAAATCATTGGAGCTCTTTTATGGACATAGGGATGGGCTAAGTTGTTACAACTCTCACTTTCTCGTCGTCCATAATGACACCTTCCAGACTGATGACATAACCTAAGAAGGAGGTAGAAGGGAGATGAAACTCACACTTCTCTCCTTTAACAAATGACTATTTCTCAAGCAGACATGTGAGGACAGAATGGATATGATGAATATGGGTTTCAAGATTCGGGGAGTAGATCAAAATATCATCAATGTATGCAATGACATTTGCCAAGCATGTCCCAGAGTACATCATTAACGAAAGCCTGAAATACGGATAGGGCATTGCGCAACCCAAAGGGCATTACCAAATACTTGTAATGCCCCCTAGTGGTGAGAAATGCTGTTTTCCATTCATCACCTTCCTTTATATGGAATAGGTTATAAGCACTTCTTAAATCAAGTTTCGTAAAGATATGTGCCCCATGAAGTTGTTCTAGCACTACAGGAATTAAGGACAATGGGTAGGAATATGGTTTTGTGACTTGGTTTAACCCACAATAGTCAATGCAGGGCCTAAGTCCTCCGTCTTTCTTGCTGACAAAAAAGAACCCTGCAGCTGCAGGGGAAGTAGAAGGATGGATGAAACCCTGTTGTAAGGCCTCCTGAATATACTCCTCCATAGCTCTCTCCTCTCCCTGAGTAAGTGGGTAAACCCTAGATTTAGGTGGGACCGCACCATCTAGTAACTCAATAGAACAGTCATATTCTCTTTGAGGGGGAAGTTTGGTAGCATTCTTTCTACAAAACACTTCTAGCAAATCACTGCATTCAGAGGGCATGGAAACTGTGGCATTGTCATTGGGGCTTTCTATACTGGTAGATGACACTAGAGCTGTGGGAAGCGTGAGACAATGATCATAACAGTAACTGGACCATGAGAGTATTTCTTTGTCAGACCATGATATGATGGGGTTATGTTTTCTGAGCCAAGATAAACCTAAAACAATTGCATACTCACAAGTGTTTAGTACAACAAAAAAAAAAAAAAATCTTTTCAGAATGCAAAGCACTGACAATCATATTAATGGGTTACATGACCCAGTTAACAAGTCCCTCTCCAACTGGATCCCCATTGACAGCCGTCATTCTCAGTGGTGACTCCAGTGGCTCCACAAGAATCTGGAGTTGCTCCACCAGCTTAGTGTGGATAAAATCCCCCTCAGCTCCGGAATCAATGAGTGATGAAAACACACAGACAGATGGGGGGTAGTTAACTGTCACAGGCAGCAGGAAGGACTTAGAGACCAACCCCTTAGTGGGTGCACTAACCACATTAGCATGTGGAGCAGTGCCAAAGTGCTGTGTTAGCAGATTTGACAGTCACTTAGGAGGTGACCTGCAGCTCCGCAATAAAGACACAGTCCTTCATGGAGACGTTGTTGCCTCTCCTCTGCAGACAAATGGAAGGAGTCACACTGCATGGGCTCGGGGGTTTCTGGCTCCTTAGGAGTCTGGGTCAGTGGTGGACACGGGTGACGAGGAGCCAGTGCAGCAACAGGAGCCATAGGGGATCTACATAGACCTCTCCCGTGCTTCAGTTGGTCCAGGCAAATGGCGAGGGAAATCAGCCTCTCTAGGGAAAGACCACCATTCTTGCATGCCATCTCCACTAGTATGTCAGGGTTCAAAGCATTGCGAAATGTTACCAGTAACGCCAGCTCATTCCAACTACTCCCAGGTGGAAGAGTGCAAAATTTCAAGGTGGTCTGAAACTGAGCGATTACCCTGACATAAACGGGTGAGTAATTCCCTTTGAGAGTGACCATCATTGGCGTGATTGAAAACAGTGTTGAATTCTTTAATGAAATTGTTGTAAGTCTCGAACTGGACAATGGGCCAAACTGCAGTAGCCCAATCTAAGGCCTTGCCCTTAAGGCAAGAAGTCACAAAAGAAATATGAGACTTGTCTGAGCTCTGGGGGTAATTAAAAAAATTATATAGAACATTGCAACAGACAACCCTCACACTGATTAGGCATCAAATTTCTCCGGCTTGCTGACAACAAAAGAACAGGTACCTGCCATAGGGGGAGCAGCCTGGTTAGTGACCATAAGCGCGCTAGGGGGGGCTGAGTCAGAGTTGGATTGTAATTTCTTTCATGCATTCAGGGATCTGTACTAACTGTTTTTGTTGGTCACCCTGCTGCTGAGTAAGATTCTGGATGGACTGGGTCACGGAGTCGAAACGCTGGTGATGTTGTCCAAGCATCTATGCTTGACTGCTAAGCACCACCTGTAGTTCCATGTAACCTGCTGTCTGCATGCTGGCACAGTATTCTGTAATACCACTGTGACAAACCAGACGCTCGCAGATTAAAAATAAATTCAAGGTTTTTATAGACACAGCGAGAGAAGACAATGTACAGTAATCAGGCCAGGCCAATACTGGGAAATCCAACAAAGTAGTGAGGGCTAGACAAATCGAGGTCATGAAACAGGCAATAGTCCAAGAACCGGAAATCAGGAAAACACAGCCAAGATAAACACAAGGGCTAGGCAAATCAGAGTCAAGAACAAGCGAAGATCGAGAAAACGGGAAGCGAGAGAAATGAGCAGATAAACACAAGGGCTAGGCAAAATTGGAAGAAACCGGAAGGCAAAAAGGGTCATACACGGAACCACAATCATAAATATAAATGCTCAGTAGGCTCATGGAAATGTGGAGGCAATACTGTGCAAAGAACAAAACAAACAGAGGGTTATAAATACAGACATAAACAAAAAGGTACAGGTGATGACAATTAGAACTCAGGGGAGCCACTCCTAGGAAGTGGCTCCAGGTTGGCTGATGGAGTGCATGTGGTGTGTCAGGTGTGTGAGTGGGATTGTGGGAAGTGGATTCCAGAGTGTTGGGTGAGCCCAGGAGCATGACACTTGTTTATCTCTATTTGAGTCCTGTTATGAACTGGAGTGATGTAGCTGAGTTTGAGGAACTGTCAAAGAGTTCATTTGTTATTAACAGAAATGACAGTGGTGTAGTGGTTAGCACTGTCGCCTCACAGCAAGAAGGTTCTGGGTTTGAACACAGCGGTCGACAGGGCTCTTTCTGTGTGGAGTTTGCATGTTCTCCTGGTATCTGCGTGGGTTTCCTCAGGGTGCTCTGGTTCCCCCCACAGTCAAAAGACATACAGGTTAGGTTAATTGGTGGCTCTAAATTGACTGTAGGTGTGAAGGTGAATGTGAATGGTTGTTTGTCTCTGTGTGTCAGCCCTACGATGACCTGGCGACTTGTCCAGGGTGTACCCCACCTCTCACCCTTAGTCAGCTGGGATAGGCTCCAGCTTGCCCGCAACCCTGCACAGGATAAATAGTTATGAATAATGGATGGAATGGATGGACATTCCTGTTCCAGCTTTCCATGGCCTCTCTTTACCGAGAAACTGGTTAGGACAAATGATGCCAAGAAATAACCACTACACCCCTCAGACCAGACTTAGTGCTATGGTCCAGCAGTGTAAAGGCTGTAATCATCTCTGAATGCACAGTCTCCTGGGAAGGAGCTGTCTGAGAAGCAAACGAGAGGAAACATCTCAGACTTCCAGAGCTTGCCTTACAGTAGATGCCATGCAAAGATGATGGAAAGTACAGGTTCTCTTAGTGCTGGTTGGCTGTAGGGGATTTGCAGCAGGATCTGTTACACATGGTTAGATTACTAAAGACACTGGGAATCCAAGGACCAGGATCAGCAAGGCATAAAAGAAAGGGAAGAAATGAGAAAGAAGGACATTATTTGGGCCCCAATGGAGAGATGGTGCATCTGGGACACCAGACTGCAATGTTGTGCCCTCTGGAGATGTAAAAAGTCAAGTGCTCACATCAACAAAACATCTAACAATGGGGTGCCAATCTCATGACCCTTTGCTCTAAAGCATCTGCCACTCACAAAACTTTTCATCATCTCAGCAAAGAATGAAAGATCATTTGCTTTTCCAACAGCTCTACAGACACGTTTGATACAAGTAAACCATATCTATAGTTTGGTAAAAATAGCATCTTCATGTTTTTTGTAAAGTCCATTTTAGTCACGGTGCAAGAAGAGAAAGCGAAATGGCCAAAACGGGCAAGATGATTCACAGACAGTTACACAAGAGCGTTTTCTAAAGAGTAGTGATATGTTATCAATGGGTGTCATGTACTATAATTAACATATAGCTCTGGTTACATTCAGTGGGCATGTTTGTATGGTGCAAAAGTTTCAGTCTGGCTAGTTGTTGTGCTAGTTAGCATGTTGTTTTCATGAACTTAGTAGGTAACAGTGGCGGCTGCTGACTTTTAAAACAGGGGAAGCCCATTTTACGCGTTCAGGGTTGTAGTGGCTCATGCCATCCCAAAGCAGAAGATAGCAAAGTTAAAAAGAATTAGTTATAA
>JAPEKO010000006.1:7952439-7963756 GCA_027576075.1 Cathorops hypophthalmus
TCATAAACACACTTGAAGTATATTGATGATTAGTGTGGCTTCAAGTACACAAAAGTATGCTAAATTTTAGTACACTTGGCACATTTATTTTTCACCAGGGGTCTATCGGGGATCAAATGTGTTATGTAGTTATTTAATGAAAAATCCCATTTTAAGGAATCTGTTGTTCCTGAAGATCTGAAATGTTTTATGTGTGTCACATGTTGTTAGCTCTTATTATGGCGTTAAACCAGTTGAGGCCTAAAACATGTCCGTAGTGTTGGAGGGCATCAGTTAAACTCTGTCCTTCTGTCTCACTTTCTGTCCTTCTGTCTCTTTTTCAGCCTTGTGTTTCTGTGTATCAGTCTGTCCGTCTCACTTTCAGTTTTCTGTCTTGTGCCATCTTTCTCTCACTTTAGCTCTGCGTGTCTTCCCTTTCCTTTCCCTGTCTCTCACCTCACTATAAATTGTCTGCTTTCTGTCATGTGATCATCTCCATACTGTCGACTGTGGCACTGAAATGATCAAAAGTGGTGGAAATGATGTAAGGGTCCTAGGTCAGCCCCATGGTGCGCATGCCCAGTGTGGCATTTTCACGTTTCATTGTGGACGTGAAACTTTTGGGAAACGGACTGTAATACATGTAAAAATGAAAGGGACTACACACACACACACCTACATCTGTTCTACACCTAGTCAGGTGAGTCAGGAGTGGATTAGCCAGTGTAGTGATGCTTAGAATGTTACATCTATCCAGGGAAGTTCCATAAAGACGCACCTGACATTTGAGTGATGGATAAAATTTGTGAAATGATTCAGGGCTTGAGATAACAGCCAGTGCAGTGATGCTGAAGCATGTGTAATAATCATTAACTTGATGTTGATTTTAGAAAACAATCCCATCAGATTTATAGCAGTGTATAACCTGGTAAATAAAAGGAAATTGAGCTGTAAGGCATGCTTAGTATAAATGTGTTTCTGATAAAGACCATCTCTGAGAATTCTGTATATTTGTGTGTGCACGCAAGTGTTTTTCCTGATTTTTATTTTTTATTTACAGACACACCGGACCTCACGCAGCACTGATGTAGAATGGTTATCTTGCCCCCTACCTCACACACTCAAGAAAGACGACAAATAGACTGATTTCCCTACATCTCCCTTTATTGCCTGATAGTGACTTTTGAAGACTTTTTCCTGGTTAAAAGTTGAAGTGTGAAGATTTTCTGGTTGTTTTGACTAATGGGACGTGAGGATGTCGGAGGAAGGGGAAGCCCGCTCGGTGAACTCGCAGTTTGCGGTCTCTGTTCTCGACCAGCTGAAATTGTTCTACGAGGAAAAGTTGCTAACTGACATCACGCTACTGGTGGAGGACCACGAGTTCCACTGCCACAAAATCATCCTGGCCACATGCAGCTCTTACTTCAGGTAGGATAATAGGGAAGTGTGGGTGTGGGAAAAGCCTGAACACACACCTCAAGCACACAAAGGCTGTTCTGGTTTGGTAAAGGGTACTCCTGAGAAAGGAGCTTCTGAAAGTCTGGAGCGTTATTGATGTTTGCAGCAGGAGAAAGTTTTCAGCCAGGACGGAGTACTGTGAAACATATTTCTACTTTGTGTTTCAGGGCAATGTTTATGAGTGGCCTGAGCGAGAGCAAACAGTCACATGTCCACCTGAGAAACGTGGATCCCATAACATTGCAGACCATCATCGCGTATGCTTACACAGGAAATCTGGAAATTACACACAGTACAGTGGAGTTACTGTATGAAACAGCTTGTTTTCTACAGGTAACACACACACACACAGGGTGTTACTTACCCAGTGGCTGACTAACCTGGGGTAGGTTTCCCGATAATGCTGCCCTTTAGGGCTAAAGAAAGAGTTGAGACTCTCTTCAGCAATGAGTGTTGTTTCTGTACGTCGTTTTCCCGAACTCACTTGTAAGGAGGAGTCTTAATAGCAACATCACGAAGAGCTTATTTGCAGTGTGCGTCCCTGATACAGGCATTGGTACTTGCTAAGTCCAGTCGATGAGGTCATATGGCATTTTGTTTTTTTTACCAAAAAACAATGAAATACCTCATCTCATTATCTCTAGCCGCTTTATCCTGTTCTACAGGGTCGCAGGCAAGCTGGAGCCCATCCCAGCTGACTACGGGCGAAAGGCGGGGTACACCCTGGACAAGTCGCCAGGTCATCACAGGGCTACAATGAAATGTAAAGTGTTTAAAATATGTTAAAATATTGTATTGTCATTAAGCATTACATATATAATGTGGTAATTAATAATTGAAACTATCTTACTTTTTTGGGGCTATATATAAAATTTATTTTTTATTCCAAGTGTTTTTTTTTTTTATTAAATGAACAAACATTCACATGAAAGAATGAGTAAATAATAATTAAACTAAATAATTAAATGTGTTCCCCCTGCCCACTCATTTCACTGTTACCCAAACGTGCAGTCAGGATTATTTAAATTCTTATCCACAATGCCAAGCTGGCAGTGCCCTCCCTTATGTATGCACGCAGAGAGCAGAGGTGTTTTGATCTGTGTCTACCTAAGGAGGTTGAATTGACCTTTTTTTTTATATTTTGTGTGTGTGTGTGTGTGTGTGTGTGTGTGTGTGTATGTATAAATATTATATATGTATGTGAGAGAGAATTCAACCTCATTAGGTGCACACAAGTCAAAACATCTCTCTCGCGCATGCGCGCTCTCACACAATGTTACAGGTGCAGAAATGTTTCATTTATGACACTAAAGGAGATAATCACTCACCTAATGGAGTTAAATTTTATTAAAAATGTAGAACAGGATAAAGCGGCTAGAGATAATGAAATGAGATGTAGCGATATCAGTGTGACATTACAATATCCATTTGCAATTCCATAACGTATTGAAACGTATTCATAATATTTTTTTTGTATATTTATTTAATAATTAACTCTGTGCTTGCAATGTACAAGAAAAATAATTGAACTCTGGTAGCAGTTTCAACACCAGTTTCCCTTGTTGACTGTGAGAGTCCCTCGGAGGCACTTGCACGTTCTGTGTATTCGGTTGTGAGCGAGTTGCTCTTTGTTTTGAACGAGTGGTCTGGCTCTCTCGTAAATTCACAGTAAACTAAAGGACTACTTTGGCTACAGTGTTGTTCAGGAAAACCACATTAGCTTGACAATGGATCTTGGGCGGTAATTAAAGACACTCTTTACCTTAAGAGGCTTTTGGGAAACCCACCCCTGGTTAGTTAGCCCAGTAACTGACCTAGTAGACTGTCTTTGTTACTTAGCAACTGACTCGTGTAGCAATTTTCCACCAGGACCATGCCACTGCAGAGACAGATCTGCCTTGGTGCCTTTTGAGAACTGGGCTGCATTTGGACAGGTTTCAGAACCGAACGTTACGTATCGAACATTGGGGTACTGGGGTAACATTTGCAGAGGACAAATCATGACTGAGAGAATGCATCTACTTTGCTTGCTTTTTATAAATTTACTTTTAAAGTTATTACATCTTGCATTTGAAGGTTGTCCATGTATAGCAATTTCTGATTTCGCTCATCTTATCAAAATGGCAGCATTTTCTTGCAGTAGCCCCTCCCACAGCTACTGACATCAGGGATTCCAACTTTGAGTCCAGCAATTTTGCAGTTCCATGCAGGTGCTAGCTTTTTGGTTGAAATGTGTCGAACCAGTTCTAAATTGGGCACTGGCACTTCAGTGGAAAAGGACTATTATTGAGGTAATTTGTAGCTGGCTGACTGATTTGGAAGCTGATCTTTTCATTTTCTGACTTATAAGCAAAACTTAATAAATCCCATTTAATGTATAGAAGCGTGTGTACATGTGTTTTATGTACTAGTCTGCATATGTGCAGTTGATAAATGAGGTCCTTGGTTACTTGCCTAGGGACTGTTTTATTTTTGTCTGTCTGACCTGGTTATCCCTCAGGGACAGTTTGTTCTTGTTACTTTCATAGGGACCGTATCCTCTGGTTACTTGCCTCGGGATTGGCTTGATTACTTATACAGGGAATGTCTATGCTTACTTACCTATAGACTGTCTGGTCTGGATACTTTCCCAGCTGGGTCGGTTACTTTCTTGGGGACTGATTTTGTTATTTGCCTTGGGAGTGTCTGATTTGGTTCTGTATCTAGGTACTGTCTGACCTGGTTACTTGTTTAGGGACTGTCTGGTCTGGTGAATCACCTCAGGATTGTTTTGCTCTGATTACTTGCCTGTCTGACCTGATGAATTGTTCAAGGAATGTCTGTTCTGATTTATTTACCCAAGGACTGTCTGACTTGGTTACTTCCCTCGACACTGTTGGTTCTGTTTATTTGCCTAGGGACTACCTGACTTGGTTACTTCCCTTGGGACTGTTGGTTCTGTTTATTTGCCTAGGGACTACCTGACTTGGTTACTTTCCCGAGGACTGTCTGACCTGGTTACTTGTCTTGGGACTACCTGGCCCATCTAATTACTTGGGGACTGCCTGTGTTGGTTAGCTGTCAAGAGATTGTCTGACTGGGTTACTTTCTAGGGACTGTCTTTTGTGCCTTACTTGGTTGCTTGCTTATTGAATTAATTATATTGTTTCTTATTCAAGTAATTGTATGTATAAAATCCATATACATAAATTAAGAATGCTTACTTTGTATCCTGTTTCTTTCTCTAAGGTGGATGGTGTGGTATGTGCTTGCCGGGACTTTCTCCTGCGCTCACTGTCGGTGGAGAACTGTGTGCGTATACTAAGTTTGGCTGATGCATTTGGCTGTGCCGAGCTGAAGCGCAGTGCCCAGCGTGTGGTGGAACTGAACTTTCGACACGTGTGTCGAGGCGAGGCCTTCTTGCAGCTCTCTCACACACTGCTGCTGGAACTGCTGGGCAGTGATGCGCTTGACGTCGAGCGTGAAGAGACTGTGCGACAGGCAGCCGCGCTGTGGCTTGAGCATGATGCTGCACACAGAGAGCGTCACCTGTCAGCTGTGCTTAGCCTCGTGCGCGTTGATGCCTTGGCAGAGATCACGCAGCGTGCCTGGTTTCGTGGCTTACCACAGAATCACAAGTCCATTGTCATACAGGGACTGTATAAATCCATGCCCAAGTTCTTTAAGCCACGACTGGGGATGACAAAAGAGGAAATGCTCATTTTTGTGGATACTGATCCAGCAAGCGATTATAATAACCACGACTTGCATCGCCCTCCTAATGAATTTAACAATTTGCATTTGCGCCGCTCACCTAGCAATAACAATGATGATGATTTACCTTTACATCACTTACCTAGCAGTAACGATGATTCACAACGCTCTATTACATGCTATAGCCCCCAAGCTGAAAAAGTCTACAAGCTAACTAGCCCTCCAGATGACCTGCGCAGATTTGGAATCCTTGTCACACCCGATAATGACGTATTTGTTGCTGGAGGTGAACAGCCAATCAAAAATGGCAAATGGAAGGCAGTCCAGAATTTCTATTGGCTGGATGCACAGCAGAATGCATGGGTGGCAAAAGCAGCCATGTTGAGCGCACGCACACGCCCCACACTCATCTTCTGCCATGGATTTGTCTATGCCATCGGAGGAGGCGGTTATGATGACATGGGTGGAAGCCATGATGATGATGTCACAATGGAACGTTACGATCGCAGGAGAGATGAATGGAGTGCGATGAGTCCACTGCCAACTCATAGCTCCTTGAGCCAAAACAATATGGCTGCCGTTGCTGTTAACGACCGTGTTTATATCATTATCCACGATGCTATGTTTTGTTACTCACCACGTAATGATGTCTGGACAGAAATAATGGCGCAGAGGAGAAGAAACTGCTTAGGCCCCGCCTCCTATTTTTCAGCCACCGCCACTGCTGCTGTTCTTGGTGACCTCATTTTCTATGTTGGTGGAGGAGGAGACAGTGCTATGGAAATTTATGATACAGTTAGGGATGAATGGCGCACTATCGCTGCAGTGCCTGTTGCTGATGATGATGGTGCGGCTGTATCGGAGGTGTGTGTGCGGGCTGTGGTTCTGCTGGATACGTTGTGTGTGTTTGTTCATGAGCGTCATGGAGGTTATGCGCTAATACGTTACGACACAACACGAGAGCGGTGGCTCCGCCCCCAGCCCATTCCCCACCGTGCCATTGGTCGCCTTGGCAATCGATTCCGCCTTGCCATTGCCAAATTGTACCCATCCTGCCTCACTGAGTTGCCATGGAAACCACCAGCATGCCCATTCCCTCCTGACGATGAGGAAGAGTTTAGCACTGATGGAGAAACTCTAGAGTTGCCAGATTTATAAAGAACCAACGGCCATTTTAAAATCTGGACAGAAAGACTGCAGTGGCTGCTCTAAATGGTAACTGTCTTTAGTTTTCACTTGGACATGTACAAAAACAGTGGCCATTTTGCAACATTCAGATGCTTACGTTTTAGTAAAGGCTATTTAGAGCCTTTGTATTTGAGGTCACTTCCTGAATGAGTTTAAAACCTTTGAAACCGTTCATGATGTCCAGAGGAATTAGTGTGCACCTGTTTTGGTGAGCATGTTTGTGGAGAAACACTAACCAGCTGAGAACTGGAGTAGATGGCTGGGGTGTTTTAGCGCATAGTGATCTGCATTTCATTTGAATCTGAGGTGCACTTTTTAACAAGGAACAAGTATTCATGGTGTCCAACTTTTAATCCACCCCATGATGTTTAACTTATTTGTGAGGTGAAGAGAAACAGTAACTGACAACAAGACGGACCGGATGTGTAGCATAAAGCATTTTGTTTAACGGGTTTGCAGAGGTGGGAAAAACGGTGAATTTAAAAAAAAAAAAAATCCAAGGTAGCAAACGGCTAGAGGATTACTGTGCAGCGAACAGTGACCATCTTGAAACCACGATGAAGCGAAAAAGACTGCAAGGTGCTCAAGATGGCCGACGTATTTGGCATGTCTCGGGCCTGATGCCTCTTCGAGGGCTATGGTTTTGAGTGTACAGAGAACTAATGACCATTTTGGATTTAAACCATCTGTTAACATTATACAGGCAGAGGAAATGTAAAAATTTCAAGATTGAGAGTTTACTGTGGAACCGGGTGTCTAACATGGCGGCCCATCCCCCCCCCCGACCTGTGATGTCACCACTGACCATGTGTATCTGATGATGCAGGCGATGGTGTAGAGTCGAGTTCATCATTGCTCCACAGACTGATTTCTACTGTTCATTCATGCATTAGTACTATTTCTCATTTCTCAATGGTTCTGATGATGATGCACTTGCTTTCAAATCTTCCACGATAGGGCTGCCGTGTGTGTGTGTGGCTTTTTTTTTTAAATGAGCAGTGTGTGACTGCAGGTTCGGTCATGTAAATTTTTTTTTTTTAAGGTAAACCTGTCCGCTCTGATCCTCACTGCATCTACACTACCCTCACTAAGTGTGTGTGAATGAATCTAATGGACTGAGTAGACTCGCATACTTCGTCTCATGGTATCATATTTCCATCACCTGCTCATTGTGCAAATTTATGGGGTCGAACAAATCCCCAACTCTGCAGCCTTGCTGTCTTACACATCTCTGGGTCAGTAAGGGTGGAGCTTAAGTTTGACCCGAATCAACACTTCAAATTTTCTGACATCATGACTCGCCTTTCTTTTCGTTTCTTTACCTTGTAGTAAATCCATCATTAACTTCTACAAGAGAATGTTATCAGCGTTACATGAACACACGAGTGTTTGAGGTTTCTGTGTTGGGCAGAATATCGAGCTGACAAACTGAAAAGCTAGCGTTGATGTCACTTTAATTTAATCCTGCCTCTCTTCACACAGGAAAATCTTGTTACTTGGCTAAATTGGGATTTGCTAAGTGTTGAAGTGTAACAAGGATGACCTGTTACGCTTTGACTTTGCTGAGGGCCGTGTCCCAAACCAGTAGCGCACACTCTAGATACCACTGAACCTGCTGCCATTCAATTTATCCTCCTCCAAGAGACATTTTACCAGCTTTATTCAGAATCTGAGTTACTATTAATTTGTGAAAGATGAAGAAATCCTCTTACAGTACTAGCCGATTAAATTGTTTACGCAGCAATTGCAAAATAAAACCTGTGGTGGGTTCCCCCTCCCTTTTGTGATAAGCAGTTTGTTGCATTGATTTGATTTTAAATTGTCACGTTAATCTTAATGAGGCCCATAGTGACCTGGGAAGAGCTTGGTGTCCAATGCTGGTTGGTTGGCTAGCTACTGCTAAGTTGAGCTAACACAAAATTTCCCCAAATAGTGAACGCTCTTTACACACCATGAAGTAAAGCAGGATTAACTTTGGGATACAACCCAAAGTTAAAAATCTTGCCTGCTAGCTAGCTAACTGCAAGAACTAAACAGATTGTCACGGTAACTGAAACCTAATCTTTCTAGCTAGCAGGATGACCCCCATCAGTAATCAAGGAACAGGGAAAGCTTTGTGGTGGCTGGCTAGCTGGAAACTAGCTTTGAAAAGGTATAGTATGTGCTTATAGTGGTGAATTGTTTTGAGGCACGATTTGGGACGCAACCCATGTCTAAGTCGTTTTTGTTTGCTAAACACTCTTCTCGCTAACATGTTTGATGGTGTACTATTTTTGGTTATTTGACACCTGGTTTGGGACCCAGTCTGTGTCCGAGTCGTCAAACACTCTCTGCTTTCTTCTTTTTGACATTATTTAGTATGAGGGCATGTGGTTTGGGACACAGCCTGGCAAGTTGCATTAGTGTAATTTGACACCGCACTTGAGATCCTTTTCAGAATATTCTACAATGCAGCAGTTGAAGGAAACACATTTGTGTTTCTGTTGTGTGTGTGTGTGTGTGTGTGTGTGTGTTCGTTCTATATTTTGAGGAGTTTAATGGTTTCGTTGTCAGAGCCTTTGCCACTATAACAGAGGGATTATGGGTAATGGGGGGAGGGGTTAATGTTTAACTGGTTACTGAGTGTGATGTTCTGACATACACACACACTCGGCCTGTCCCTCAGCACTGTACTGCACACACCTTTAATTTATTATTAAACATTTCACAAACACCCCGCCTCTGTCTGTATTCATTGCCATGATACAGCTGGGTGCAAAGGTTTATGCACCCTTTGTTTTCTGAATGCAGTTTATCTATAAAACAGGTTTGTGTAATTATTTTTTAAATGATTGCAGACTAAATTTTACAGCAGTTGAAATTCAGTATATATACTTTTATTTACATACTGTTCACATACTGAAGCCAAGCGAAGGTGGCCAGCGTCTGTTGCTGTTGTCTGAAGAAAGCTACAGCTAAAAAAAAGCTCTACTACTGGATTACTTGGACAATCTTAGAAAGAAGCAAAGGCTGCATGTACATGGAAATTAGAGTTTATTAGCGGTTATGATCCATACAAAATTCCTCAAAATGACTGGAGTGATGGTGCAGATTTGTGGTCTAGTGTTAGCATTAGCTACATGTTGGAATATACCATCTTTTCCCCGAAGTGTCCTGACACGGAAGAACAATTTTTAAAAAAAAAGCTACAGAAGCAAAACCTTCTTTGTGTAAAGAATTTTTCCCGACATCAGCTTTTGGGAACAGAGTGCTGTGACAGCCAAAGCATTTACTCTCAAAGGACTCTGACTTGAACTGTGGGCTTGATGGTATTCCCAGCGCTCCATATCTCAGCAACCCCAAGGACATGTAGTTACAGACCTATTTGCATTCTATCATTTATACATTGATAAACATTATTGTTAAAACAATATATGAAGTGTTATTTGTAAAATAAAATCTTATGCTAGACTTTCACACAAAATTGTAAGATATTTTAATTCTCTCTAATAGTGGATGGTACAATAATTACAAACACTAACAGAATCAACATTCCAGTTAGAATTAATCATACAGTAACTATAATCACCCTTGTAAAAATAATTTCAATGAACGGTTAATGTTCAGTTCTCTCTTCATTTATATTCTGTATTCAAAAGGCACCACTGAGTCACACAGGTTGATCAGTGTGTAACAGACAATAATTTTATCTAAAATAGTTTTTCCTGCCTTAGTTGATTTAATTTCCATTTCACATGTATGCAGCTGTAGTAAAGTTCAGTCTGTTTGTGTAGAACACACTCGAACTGTAGATTCATTACTGCACACTGACTCCATAGTGATATTTTGTACAGGACTGGGTTCCTGTGAACAGAAACAAAGCTTCTGCTCTTAATCTTTTCTGTTCTTTCAGGACATATCGTATGTGACGCTTTTTTTTTTTAAATACACTGAATTATGTCCGCATTGTTTGAAACCAATCTGGGTTTTCCGTGTCAAATAAGGAAGCTGCTTCACCTATAAGAAAGTCAAACACTTTCATGAAGAAGCTAACTCGAATATGAGCAGAAAAAAATGAGATTCTTAAGCAAACTTCCATACTCATTTCTTTTTTTTTTTTTTAAATACATTTGATACAATCGTGAATTTCTCTGGAGTCTTCAGGCTTAGCCCTTCTTGTTGTATTCTCTTTAACCACTCATTTCTTCGTAGTTCTTGAAATATTTACTTTTCTTTAACATTTTTCTTGATAGCGGGGAGACGGTAATACCTTTTTATCTATTTCTCGATTCGAACAACCAAAAACAGTGCAAAAATGAACCATATTGAAGATAGATGAAGACGATGTCTGTTTGATCCCCAGGTGAAATTATCACGTGATACATGACGTCATTCACAAGCAGTCTCTCTCTCATATAATAAAATCTTTATCCATCCATTATCTGTAGCCGCTTATACTATAGCGGGTCGCAGGCAAGCTGGAGCCTATCCCAGGCAAGCTGATCGAGAGTCAGGGTACACCCTGGATAAGTCACCAGGTCATCACATAGAGACAATCATTCACACTTACCTAGCCACCAATTAGCCTAACCTGCATGTCTTTGGACTGTGAGGGATACCAGAGCATCCAGAGGAAACCCACGCAGACACGGGGAGAACATGCAAACTCCACATAGAAAGGCCCTTGTTGGCCGCTGGGCTTGAGCCCAGGACCTTGCTGTGAGGCGACAGTGCTAACCACTACACCACCGTGCCACCTTATACAATGGGGCAAAAAAGTATTTAGTCAGCCACCAATTGTGCAAGTTCTCCCATTTAAAAAGATGAGAGAAGCCTGTAATTTTCATCATAGGTACACTTCAGTTATGAGAGACAGAATGGGGGGAAAGAATCCAGGAAATCACATTGTAGGATTTTTAATGAATTACTTGGTAAATTCCTCTGTAAAATAAGTATTTGGTCACCTACAAACAAGCAAGATTTCTGGCTCTCACAGACCTGTAACAACTTCTTTAAGAGG
>JAPEKO010000006.1:8711843-8723737 GCA_027576075.1 Cathorops hypophthalmus
TGTAATATTGGATCATTTTCCTCAATAAATAAATGACCAAGTATAATATTTTTGTCTCATTTGTTTAACTGGGTTCTTTTTATCTACTTTTAGGACTTGCGTGAAAATCTGATGTTGTTTTAGGTCATATTTATACAGAAATATAGCAAATTCTAAAGGGTTCACAAACTTTCAAGCACCATTGTAGGTGTCTAAACTTGATGCATATGCAATGCCTCACATTGATGAGTTATGTGATCAATTATGCAGTGATCACTTTTATTCAACACTGGATTTGACAAAGGGATATTGGCAGATCCCCATGACCCTGCTATCCCGAGAGAAAACAACCTTTTCCACACCGTTTGGATTACGTCAATTCATCACACTTACTTTCAGGTTATTTGGGGCTCCCGTGATGTTCCAGCGGCTCATGGACAAGATCCTACACCCCCAACCCGCCTATACTGTGGCCTACCTAGACAACATTATTACATATCGTAATGATTGGCCATCGCACCTAGAACACCTTAGGGCTGTCCTGGAGTCACTGAGGTGTGTGGGTCTCACAGCTAACCTGAAAAAATGTGCGATTGGGCAGGTCGAAGTATGGTATCTGGGTTTCCACTTGGGTCATGGGCAGGTGCGTCCCCAAATTGACAAGATGGCAGCGATTGCGGCCTGCCCGAGGTCCAAGACCAAAAAGGGGGTGAGACAGTTCCTGGGACTGACTGGCAACTATTGCAGGTTCATACGTAATTATTTGGACATCATCAGCCCAGCCAGGGGCACCGACAGTGGTGTGTGTGTGTGTATGGAGGGGTCCTCTACATGCTGAAGTCAGGCAGTGGGGGTATGTGGCAACTGGGGGCATGGCCAAGCATTGGTTTGTGAATAGAGGGTGGTGGAACCTAGGAAGTTGAGTGGCAGTCAGTACACCTGTTGTCAATTAATGTGGTGTGTGTTTTGCAGTGATGACGGAGGATAGAAAAGGAAGGAAAGAGCGAAGAACAGGAATCTCTCCTGACCAGAGCGCGCGCAAGTGCGTGTGTGTGTACGAACAAGAATAGCAAGCTGAAAAGCAAGCATGATAAAGTCTCTGTTAACATCAGTCCCCACCTGCCACGCTTCAGTATTCCACCCACAACAGGAGCGTACTACACTACAAATCTCCGCCTTTGCACACAACCACTCTCTTGCACTAATTGATAGTTTTAACTTTCGCTTCAGTGGATGCCATTGATGATACTATTAGCTTACCACTACTGTAGGCTGAAGAGTGCTATGCTAACGTTAGATCGCAAGGAGTGATAGTCATTAGCATTTTGGATGAAACTCTGATTTTAGATTTCATTTTGATGGAAAAATATTTATTCTTGGTGAGTCCACATTAGATAAGAGCTACGTAATTATACCTTCTACGAAGAATAATGATGATTTATATCACATCATGCTAACTTGAGTGATGGCACATTAACATTTTCTTCAAAAAACAGTTGATTTATAGAAAGTGAAAAAAAATGACTCTGGACAGTTATTTGAAATGATCAAAGCTCTATTTTTCAAAGCTCCTCATGTGTATGGTAGGTGTTTACCTCTGAATACGCTGGTGGACTGCTGATGGGGACGATGGTGTTGTATGCAGGGGGTGCGGCCACTACCTCAGATGAAAGTGAACCTTCATCAACGTTGTCATCATTAACAGGAGCGTGACAAATGGGAATGATGTAGATGGAGGTGTCATGGTGAAGCAGCTCGCTCGCAATCGAATGGCTCTTGCAGCAGTAATGCATACAGCAGTATTTCATCAAGACTGTTGTGATGAAGGAGCCTATGAGTGATGCTAATAAGACCCTGTGCATTGCAGAAAATAAATTTTGTATAACATACTTTACACTTGGTCCAGAAAACTTTTTAAAACCTTCTCTCAGCTGAGATTTCAAGGTCAAATCCAATGCTAATCTACACTATAACTACTGTAGGGGCAATTTCCAAAAAACTAAGTTCAAAATAAGGAGTCTTGTGGCTGATGCGTGTTCCAGGATCCAAAAAAGAAATCTTCCACTTGAATAACATTTACAGTTTTATTTTTAACAAACTAAAGATATGAATTCCATTTACATACAATTCAAAAGGTTCCAAATAAATTCTGACTTGTGCATACGCATGTCTAAACTATACAGAACAGGACATTTCACCACCGGACACGACACGGTCAGAAAACCGTGAGCCTCCTGCTTCTCAGGCCGTGTCGATTCACTAACGAATCAGCAGACATCCAGCGCCGCAATTGCACCTACGTGCTTATAGTGGCAGTGCCTAATTCTTAATCATTAAAGTGCAATTACACTAAATCCAAGTTTTTTAACCATGTACATTACTTATGAAATTTACTAATACTAAATCTTAAATTATGAATTATGCAAATCAAGAGTCTAAATGAAATTTAACTTATTTTATTATCTAATGTGTAAATAGACATTTGGCACCTACAACTACACTATAACTATAAACAGAATATGAATTTGGGCAGTGGGCATGTGCCATCTTTGACCACCATGCAATGGAGTAGAAAAGTGTCTCCTTCCCTCCACTAGCCCCTTGTGGGGGGTGCCTTGAGCAAGCACTAGCAACCTCTCACTCCCCCTGTTCAGGGTTATGACCGAAGACTGGACTTGGCAGACTGCAGTGAAGAGACCACCACCTGGTGGCTCAATGGGCAGGAAGGCAAACCCAGCAAAGTGTTTGTGGAGTGTGATCAGGGCACAGTGCAACACATAGAACACTGTTGGTGCTGACCTAGCTCCAGCTGTCTTGATTTTGTCTTGCCCCTGGACCCAGTTAGGTCGGGACAAGAGTGAGGCTGATGGCTGCACAACTCTCCCTCACTTTAATCCAAATCATGTGAAAGCCATGACTTCAAATTCAAATTCACGTCCTGTAGTGATGGACAAGTGGCAAAGCAGCAGATGTGGAAACGCTGGAAGCTGTAGTCACGAACATGCACATAGGCGGCCCAGGGCATAGGGTTGCTCTCTGCTGGAACAAAGCAGCAGCAGAGTTTGGCAGCCCCCCTGGGTGTCTGAGCAGCCCTGTTTAGAATTTGTTCTGCTCACATCCATGGAGGAAGGGGCTAGAAAAGATTCCCCAAACAAACTGCTTCATCTCACCCTGGCCAGTGCACTGCAACTGATGGGGATCCTACTTAGCGGTCTAAATACAACAAATAAGAAAATAAGATAGTGAAGGTACTCAACCTTGGCATGTCGAATGTGCACATTCTACAGGATAATATCAAAGCAGACAGGCCGGAGAGAAGAACTGCATTAGTCACCATGGAACTACCTCACGACAATGTGGATATAGCTGCCCTCAGTGAAACACGTGTAGTGAACAAGGGCCAGCTCATGGAATGCGGTGGTGGTTATACCTTCTTCTGGAGTGGTCATAGCAGCACTGAATGGCGAGAGACAGATGTTGGATTAGCTGTAAAGTCCCACCTCACCCAGAAACTTAGCAAACTCCCAGAGGGCATCAACGATCACCTGATAACACTTCAGAGCCCACTTGAAGGCAAGAAGAATGCAATGTTGGGCAGTTCTTATGCTCCCACAATGACTAACTCAGAGGATATCAAGGATAAATTCTACAAAGAACTTGACACCATCATTGCAGCAGTCCCACAGTCAGAGAAGCTCTTTGTTCTCTGAGACTTCAGTGTCAGCATGGGGTCCAATCACCAGATCTGGGAAGGGATCATAGGAAGATACAACATTGGCAAGTGCAATAGCAATGGCTTACTGCTCCACAGAACATGCGCTGCTCATGATCTTATTACCAACACACTATTCTGACTCCCTATCTGTAACAAGACATCTTGGATGCACCCCCATTCCAGACACTTGTATCTGCTTGATTATATTATCACCAGGAAGAGGGACAGGCAGGACATGAGAGTGACAAAATCCATGTGTGGCACTGATTGCTGGACTGATCATTGTCTCCTTGTATCCAGCAAACTTCACATTCTGCCTGCTTAAAGACCCCAAGGCCAGAAAACTGCAAAGCAAATCAACATCTCCAGGCTGAAGAACAGCAAAATTGCAGAGCAATTCACCAGTGACCTGAATAGCAGGTTGGTTGAGACAGTTTTAGATCGGGACAACACTGAAGACCAGTGGGCGGCCTTTAGAGATGTAATCTGCTCTTCCGGCCTTGAACACCTTGGACCAGCTACCTGCAAAAACCAAGATTGGTTTGATAAGAATGACAACGAGACACAGACCTTACTGTCAGAAAAAAAATCAACTGTTCAGAGCTCACCAGAATGATCCCTCTTCACAGGCAAAGAAAAACGCCTTTATCAGCCTAAGGCAAAAAGTGCAGAAGAAGCTCCATGAGATGCAGGATACCTGGCTTAGTATGAAGGCTGATGAAATCCAGGGTTATGCAGATAGCCATGACAACAAGTGATTCTATGATGCCATGAAGGCTATCTATGGCCCCCAGCCATCTGGATTTTCTCCCCTCCTCAGTGCAGATGGGACCCAGCTACTGACAGAGAAGAAGCAGATCTTGGAGCAGTGGGCTGAACATTTCAACCACATCCTCAATCATCCTGCTGACATCAACAATGAGGCCATTGCACGCCAACCACAGGTGGCAATCAACACGGACTTCGACAACCTCCCCACAGAAGATGAAGTCAGAAAGGCCATTAAGTAGCTCTCCTGTGGTAAAGCGCCAGGATCAGATGCTATCCCTGCTGAAGTTTACAAAGCAGGAGGCCCAGCTATGATGCAGAAACTGACTGATCTCTTTCAGTCCATGTAGAATGCAGGACAGGTCCCACAACAGCTTAAGGATGCTAATATGGTCCACATCTACAAGAGGAAAGGAGACTGCCAGTCATGCGAAAACTACTGAGACATTTCCCTCCTGTCCATAGTGGGAAAGATCCTAGCTCATGTCTTGCTCAATCACCTTCTCCAGCACCTCAAGCAGGGCCTCCTCCCTGAAAGCCAGTGCGGCTTCTGTGCTGATCATGGAACAGTGGACACAATATTTACTGCACACCAGCTCCAGGAAAAGTGCCAAGAGCAACACAGTGACCTATTCATGACCTTTGTTGACCTGACAAAGGTCTTTGATACAGTCAGTAGAGAAGGCCTATGGAAGATTGGCTGTCCCAGCAAGTTCATCACAATAGTGCAGCAGTTCCACAATGGCATGATGGTCAAAGTACTAGATGATGGAGATGAGTCAGAGGCAATCCCAATAAAAAAAATGACATGAAGCAGGGCTGTGTTCTTGCTCCTATACTCTTGGGCATGGTCTTCTCTGCCATGCTGACAAATGCCTTCCAAGATTGTCTGGATGGGATAAGCCTCAGATACAGGACTAACAGTGGTCTGTTCCACTTCAGGTGCCTAAAGGCCGTCATCAAGGTGAAGGAGACGGTCATCTGAGACTTTCTGTTCACCCTCAATGTCTGTACAGAGCAGAAGATGCAGCATGAAATGGACTGTTTTTCACAAGCCTGTAACAACTTCAGTCTCACCATCAGCACCCAAAAAAACTGAGGCAAATGTATCAGCCCATGCCTGGAAGGCCCTACCAAGAATCACCCGTTACAGTGAATGGGCAGAATATTAAGGCAGTTAACAAATTCATTTACCTGGGCAGCACCCTTTCCCGAGCAGTGAACATGGATGTTGAGGTGAACAACCGGATTGCAAAGGCCAGTGCTGCTTTCGGGAGACTTCATGAGAATGTTTGAGAGTGGAGAGGGCTCAGCCTTACCACTAAGTTGAAGGTCTGCCATGCTGTGATACTTACCACCCTACTTTACACCTGTGAGACCTGGACTGTCTACAACAGACATGCTAAGCAGTTAAATCACTTCCACTTGACCTGCCTCCACAAACTCTTTCATATCAAGTGGCAGGACAAAATCTCGGACATGAAACAGGCTGGATGTCCCAGTGTTAACACTCTTCTGCAGAAAGCCCGATGGACTGGCCATGTTGTCAGGATCCCAGACAGTTGACTGCCGAAACAGTTGTTGTATGGAGAGCTACGCAAGCACTCATCTGGGGGGCAGAAGAAATGCTTAAAAAACAATTTCAAAGTGTCCCTCAAAACCCTAGAAATTGATCTCAACTCCTGGGTGTCACTTGCTCAGGACCATCCAGCATGGCGAGCAAAGCAGAGATGAAATGCATCACTGAGGCCCAGAAGAAACAAGCTGCACGGAAGGCTCGAACTGTTGCCACCCCCACTACAGCACCTACCCATGTGTGCCCAACATGTGGGTGTACCTTCAAAGCCTGGATTGGCCTCATCAATCACCTCCAGACCCACAACCACTGCCACCCACCAAATTGAAGTCATGGTCATCTTTGACCTCAAAAGACGAACATCATAACTATACTCACCTGCCATTTTAATAGGAACTTGTTCTTGATTCTGAGATTCCTGTTCTTGGCTGCAGAAGTGGAACCCAATGTGGTCTTTTGCTGTTGCAGGCTGAGATGCTTTTCTGTTCACCACGGTTGTAAAGAGTGATTATATGAGTTACTATCTCCTTTCTGGCAGCTCGAAACAATCTGGCCTGAATTGCCAAAAGCATCACAGCACAAAGATCATCATTAAATGGTCGAGTAAGTAGCACAATGAATGCTCTCTCTCCTAGTTAAGATGCTCTTAGTGTTAAGAGGCTTTTGGGAAACCCACCCCTGGCCATTTTCCTCTGACCTCTATCAACAAGGCATTTCCACCCACAGAACTGTTGCTCACTCAGTATTTTTTGTTTTCCACACCATTCTGCGTAAACTCTAGAGACTGAAAACCCCAGGAGAGCAGCAGTTTCTGCAATACTCAAACCAGTCCATCTGGCACCAGCACCCATGCCACAATGAAAGTCACACTTTGAGATCACAATTTTTCCCATTCTGATGTTTAAAGTGAACATTAACTGAAGCTCTTGATTTGTATCTGCATGAGTTTATGCATTGTGCTGCTGGCAAGGAAGTGGCTGATTAGAGAACAGCATAAAACAGCAGGTGTATGGGTGTTCCTAATAAAGTGGCTGGTGAGTGTATGACATCAGTATTAATTTTAATTAGTCACTCAATTGATACACAGGTCTTTGTAAAATATTGTAGGCCTTTAGAAAAGCTTGAATTTGTAAATGCTGACAGTCTCAGGGGAAGGTGAATCATTTTGAGTGGAATGGTACAGGTTTACAGTTCGACCAGAGAGCACTTAATAAATAAATAAAGAATAAAAAGATAGAGCTGGAAATGCCAGTTTAAAGAACAGAGTGGTGTTAGAGGAAGAAGCAAGTAAACATGCCAAACTTACAGACAAAACAACATAGAACACATAAAACATTTTCATTTGCACTCAGTCTACCATAACATAAATGTAACAGATATCATGTATTCTGACCTGACTCTGTTTAACGGAATGCTACAGAGCATGAACTTCTAAGACACAAGACGTGTGAACCATGCGAGACTGGAAATTACATACTATTGTTGTACGAGGCGGTAAGCCCATCGTTGTGAAAAGCCCAAGCTGTGAAATGAGCTAGTTAGCAACATGGCACCAGTCGAGCTGAATTTTGTCTCTGTTGAGAGAGTTTTCCTGTTTCTGAACATTTGTTTTGTTCAAGCAAAGGCTTTGTATAACATTTTTTTGCTTATATCTCACAGTTTTCTTTGCTTTTTGTTTTGAGTTCACAGCCAAAGCTATTGTGAAAGATTACCATAAACTACCGTGACTATGCTGCCAGGACAGGGATTACGGTTTTGACTTTACCATTTTGCTCCCATTCCAACAGGACACCCTAAAAGCACAATGAAGGAAAATTTATAGCTTTCAGTATGAGTGGGAATGGAGTACCAAAATGGTATTTTCCTTCATTTTCAAGCAACTTTAGGTTTAGTGTTGAGTCATTTTCGCATCAAGGAATTTCAACATATTCCTGTGATATTTATGACTGATTAGTTCATTTCAGATGTACCTTTATGTATAGTTTCTGTTTAAAATCAACATTCATTCGCTTAGCTCATTCATGGGGTGGTGCAGTGGTTTGCACTGTTGGCTCACAGCAAGAAGCTTCTGGGTTCGAATCTCATGGCTACCTGACTGTGGCCTTTCTGTGTGGAGTTTATGTTTTCCCAATGCCTGTGTGGGTTTCTTCTGGGTGCTCCAGTTTCTTCCCACAGTCCAAAGACATGGGGATTAGGCCAACTGGCCACTCAAAGTTGCCCATGAATGGTTGTTTGTCCGTGCAGTAGATTGGTGACCTGCGACTGGGATTGGCTCCTGTGCCCCATGGATAACAGACAGATAGTGCATTCATTGCTCATGATATAAATTCTTTGTGTTGAAGTTGGTGCATACGGCACCATATCTTTGGAAATAAATAGTCCAAGGGGTTGAAAACTGTGGATTTGGCACGATGGATATCCTGTGTGAGTGTGTGGGCTGCACACAGAGGCCACATGCGTGGGCCGCTCAGATGACATTCCCAGACTGGAAATTAGTCCCACGCCGGCCCTGACTACAGCGGCCATTTTCATCTCGTAAACAAATCAACGATGGAAAAAACTCCCATGAGGTCAGAAATAACAGATGCTTTAGAGTTCTATTTCAGATTAAAGCTTGAAACACACGGACGGAATGTTGGATGATTTCAATTCCAACTGACAGCTGATGATGTGATAATGGGCGGTACAGCAGCCGACCAATCAGCAGCTTCAATTCAACTCACACTCAGTGGAACTGTGCCCTCATTACAGTGTCTTCTTTCTTCCCATCATCTTTTTAGTTTATTTCTATTTTTCTTTAACTTCTGTTTTTTCTTCCTGCTTTCTCTAATTCTCTATTTCAATTCAAACTGACAGATGATGATGTGATAATGGGCGGTACAGCAGCCGACCAATCAGCAGCTTCAATTCAACTCACACTCAGTGGAACTGCGACCTCATTACAGTGCCTTCTTTCTTCCCATCATCTTTTTAGTTTCCTTCTATTTTTCTTTTACTTCTCTTTTTCTTCCTGCTTTCTCTAATTCTCTATTTCTTTCTTCTCCCATATTTTTTTCTTATTTCTCTTTTTACTTCCTTTCTTTGTCTCTTTCAATCTTTCATCCTTCTTTTTCTTTCTTTGCAGCATCCCATTTCTTGTCTTCCTTCTTTCTTTTAACCATCTATTTGTATCTATTTGTCATCCTCTTTTTCTTTAAACATTTCCTGTTTTTTTCCTGTTCTTTTCTTCTGACTGAAGAAAGATGACCAGTCCAAAAGGGAAGTTTCTTCTTCCCTTTTTTTTTTTTTTAAATCTTCCAGTTTCTTCGATTTCTTTTTTGTTTTCATTCTTTTTTCTTACATCAGTCTCTCCAACTCTTCTTCCTTTTCTTTCATCCCACTGTCTTTTTTTCTTTGTTTCTTTCTTCAGACAATTTCCTTTTTTTTCCTTTTCTTCCTCCAACTCTCCTTTCTTTCCTCTACCAGTTTCTTTTATTCCATGTCTGCTTTTTCTCTCTCTCATTTATCTTCCTTTTCTTTATTCTTTCTTTTTCTTCCTTCATCCCTTCAAACTGTTCTTTATATTATTTCAGTCTTCCATTCTATTTATTTTTTCCTTTCATTTTATCTTTAGATTGGTGTGTGTGTGTGTGTGTTCCGGTTCCTTCCACCCCACAGTGCTCATGCAGGTGGATCTCCTGTTCTTTGGTTCTAGTGCTTGATCGCTGGTTTGGAACACGTTCCCCAGCCCCCACCACTGACATGACACACAAAAGAATTTAATCCCATCTCAGAGCAAGGGGCAGGAGGGCATGACTTTCTTAACACGCACACAATTTATGGACACAGGAAACAAAAGAGAAACTCTCCCAGTAGATGGCGGCCATTTTAGAGGTGTTTGGGTGGGAAGTGTGTTTCCTGCAGGAAGTCTCACACACACACACAGCTGCAGAACAGGAAAGAAGATGGGAAGGACTCTCTCTCTCTCTCTTCACTAAGTATAATTTTCCAAGCTTCAGGTATCTGCCTTCCTAACTATTTTCCTTCCTCTTTCTTTCCATTTCTCCTTCTCTCTTTCTGTCCATCTTTGTTCTTTCCCTCTCCCTTACCCTTTACCCCCCACCCCCAAGTTTACCCGCAGGCGTTTCTTACTTTCTACCCCCACTTGTTCTTCTCTATATCTTAGTCTCCTCCTCTCTCTCTCTCTCTCTCTCTCTCTCTCTCTCTATTTCTCTCACTTTACATTCTTCCCTAAAACTTTCCATGCTACTTGTTTTCCCTGCTATCATTTCCCCCTTTCTCCTTCCTCCCTCTGTCCGTCCATCTCTCTGATCCTCAGATTTGTCTGTCTTTCTTTCTTTCTTTCTCTCTCTCTGTTTAAAATGGCTGAACTCCTCCCAACTCACTTAGTGAAGGGGGAGGTGCGTATGTATGTATGTATGTATGTATGTATGTATGTATGTGTTTGTTCATTCTTTTAAAAAGCAAGGCTACAGATTGTCCTTGTGTGTAATTTATCTGCTCATCTGTTCATATGTCCATCTTTAAGAAAAACAGTTTTAACCTTTTCACTTGATCATTTCATGTAAAAAAAAAAAAAAATCACAGGTGAAAGCAGACGGGTAAAGGAGTTAAAGAAGGAAAGGAAAGTGAAGGAAAATAGCAGAATAAATCAAGTATAAAAATTGAACAGAAAGCAGGAAAAAGATGGAAATAAATGAGAATAAAAATGAAGAAAGAGAGAAATAATAAGCTAAACTAAAGAGTAGATGATGGAGGAAAAGTGGAAGAGAGGAAAATGAAATGATGGGGAAAGAAATTAAGGAAAATAGATCAAAAAAGGAATAAAGAGAAAATAATTATACAATGACACCAAGAAGGAAAGAAAATAAGTTAAAAGGGATTCAATGGAGAATAGTAAACACACACACGCGCGCACACTAAAGAATACAAAAATATTAAAAATGAAGATAATAAAAGAAAAAAGGTGAAGCGGAATGAGAGAAAACAGTGAAGAGTATGGAGGAAAATGGAGGAAAAATGAATAAAACAAAAAAAAGAAGCAAAAATAGCAAGTTAGTAGAGATGCAAAAGAGAAAGAGGAGAAAATTGATAAACTGGAGAAGGAAAATTAGGAAAAACAGAATTAAACAAGAAAATGAAAGAAAACAGGAAATTAGAGAAACGAAAGAGATATGTAAAACTATAAACCTTTTTACTCCTCTTACTAAACATAAAATGTGAAAATATCAGTCAGGAATCTTTTATCACTGTCACTTGATGGAAGTATTTCATTTAAAATCTGTACACTAGCATATTATAAATGCTAGTTCACAATGGTAGCTGTTTCATGCTAACCAATACTTGTTAATTCAGTCACAAACTCACTCACTCAGTCACTCACTCACCAGGTACAAATGTGAAATAAATGATGAAAGTTTCAAATTTTGGAGCATCAAATGAAATTTTACCCCAGAATCAATGCTAACGGCTATATGCTAGATTCCATCATTTACCTAGCTTTAGCTTGGATTTTCCAGTCAAGATCCACTTTGTTTAGCATTAACACAAACAATGTGGCTTTATTAAATGTCATGACATGTAGATTCTGATGGAATGAGAGAAATAAACAGTGTGTTTGAAAATCATGAAATTAATTCTTGCATGATGTTTACTTCCACTGGTTTATTCCAAATGTCATCATGTTACACAATGAACTCCTTTAACACTCAAGCACAGATTTAACCCATCTGAAGCAATGCACACACGCACGCACACACACACACACACACACACACAAATACCCAGAGCAGTGGGCAGCTATGCTACAGCACCCGGGGAGCAGTTGGGGGTTAGGTGCCTTGCTCAAGGGCACTT
>JAPEKO010000006.1:9122234-9132798 GCA_027576075.1 Cathorops hypophthalmus
AGCGTATGTACAGCGTCTACAGAGCGTATAGGATGCAGGTAGAGTGTACACATTGAAGGTAAGATCGAACATAGAGCATACACAGAAAATAATGGGTTTAGGTCGCACGGATTTCGCACGTGACTACAGGAAAGCACAGCTGCGATCATAGTCGTGCGTGGTCACGTGCAATTTTTCCAGATCGTACTCGGTGAAATGGGGCCCTTAGGTCGCACGGATTTTGCCCGCAACTATGGGAAAACACAGCTGCGATCATAGTCGCGCACGATTTTTCCAGATCGTACTCGGTGAAATGGGGCCCTAACACACTCAAAGGAAAGCATTATCTGAAGCCTTCTGCATAAAGATGTCCATGATTATTTAGTGTCACTCTGATTGACAGGCAAGTAAGAGTATGAGATCCCTCCCATACACGGAGCACAGCCAAGTTTGCCCTCTCTGACTTCCAGCCACCAGAATGCTTTTCTGTTGTGCCACTTGCTAACCCAGAGACAAATTATGATATTTTTAAGAAAACAACACAACAGTAATGCAATTTGAAAACCTCAAACAATTATTATGGTTTTTTTTTTTTTTACTTTCCACAGGGATGAGCAGCAGGCTTAGCATGAGGTGCTTTTGTCGTGATTTCTTTTGTCACATTAATTTGCATTAAAATGCATAGACTTGACTTTGGTAACTATAGTGACGATAGTAACTATGGCATGAACTGGATTTGAATGCACGACTTAATAACTAATTGATCCATCAATACAGGTTTAACTTTCAGAAACAGGATGGGTCAATTAAGGACAAAGGTAATGCAAGGTATTCATATACAATATTATCAAGAGCATTTTGCTTGCAATTTAATTAGTAATTAAAAAAGAAAGCAAAGTAATAGGAATAAAACACAAATATACAGGCACAGTTGTTTTAAATAAATAAATAAATAACACCATTATTCTCATTATGGAGAATATGGTCCCGGAATTCACGCACACATTTTCACGCTCACACAAGCGAATCTGCTGCTATTTTTATCCAAGCCATGCCAACTGTAAGTAAGCCTTTTGTTTTTATCTAACAGAAAATGTGCTTTCAGGTCACTGTCATAATCACGTCATGAGAGCCCACTGTTTTCATATCAGAATTTCAGACTTAGTGCAATTCAAACCAATAGACTTAGCGGTTTTTCTTACCATCTCTACTTGTCTGGGGTCGAGCTGAATCGGACCTGCCGAGGGAACAGAAAACTGGATCTTCCTCCCTTCTTTTATCTCTCTCTCCATCTCAAATGGTTCAAAACAGATCTGGTTATTTTCCCTCTCTAATAAACCGCTCTTTCGATGACGTCCTGAGATCAGAAAGCAGCTTCAGTCCTGTGTTTCTTCACGTCCCTTTGCTTAGCATTTACAACTGAACAGCTATGTTCTTTTCCGCGTGTTCAAGCAGACCTCTCTTTCTCTTGCTCTGACACACTCCAGGTTGTGGAGTAATATGTCTTTCACTCCCCTAGAGAGAGAGAGAGAGAGAGAATAAAGAGATGCTGCGAGAGGAGAAAACTGGAGGGGTGTCAGCAAGAGAGACCAAAAGAGGGAAAGATGAACAAGAAGGGGACAGTGGGGGATTTTAAAAAAAGAGAGGGAGGGGTGATGAAAAAAGAAAAGAAATAGAAAAAAGGAGTGAGGGAGAGAGAGAGAGAGAGAGAGATGGAGAGAGAAAGAGAGACAAAGGGACTAATAATAAGATGGTGATTGTCCCTATCAATGTCTTAGATTTCTTTATAAATGGGGTGGGGTAAGTGGTAGGGGGCATGTTTTTATATCTCAGTGTGGGCTAAATGGAATATTTAGATTGGACATTTGGCTGCTTATTTATTTAACACAGTCATTTTTCAGTGATCCTGAAACACACCGAAGTGTCAAATATCCCCTGATTCATCAAACTCATACTCTCTGAAGAGCTTTGCTTGCAAAGCTGATGAAGGACATTTGTCTGAAATGTCCTGTTTCTAGAAACTTTAACTACACTACTGTACAATTCTTACTCATTAAAGTTTCAAATGAACTGCTTATTATTCTTTGAGGACCTTCCACTGATATAGTTATTTATGCAGCAAATGAATCTCACATTAGCCTCAATTTCAAGGAATAAAATAAAATTTTTAGCTCTTTAATTTTTTTAAATATAAATTGAAAAAGCAGTTATCTTTGCAAGGAACCGCTAAATGTATCCTGAAGGCCAAACCAGTCAGGATATTCCTATCTTTATAGAATATAAAATAAGATCGTCAGTATTAGTCAAAATTTGGACACACCTTTTTTATGTTCTTTAGATATATATTTTTTATGTTTCTTTTTTTATTAATTAAATGACATTTCATGTCTTAAAGTAATGATGGATGTTGTTTCTTTACTTAGTCAAGCAGTTCTTGGCATAACATGGATTGTGGAATAAGGCTATTTACTGTATGTTTATTATTTACTGTTTGGGTAAACCTATGAATGACTAGAGTAGGGGTGTACAAATTTTGGGCTGGTACTCTGGTACTGTAAATAAGGATTGAGTGTTATACTGCAGTATTTCCACCACACTAGACTGTATGAAGGCCATCATACAGCTCTAACCCAGCGCTCTGTGTCTTTGATCCAGGAGAAAAATAAAGAAAAATCTTTACTGACATTTAAACCAAAATGTCAGCCAGAGGCGTTTCTAGTTACTGAAAAGACTTGCTAAGTCAAGTTTTCGTGGGGCTTGTATTTTTTTTAAAGGAGTTTGGCATAAATAGGTTGGGGAGGTTATATCTAACTTTACAAGAAATATTATCACACATATTTAAAGTTTATGACATCTTTTTGCACTTCTCTTTTTAAATGTATGTACTTCACTTCAGTTTCTGTCTCCTTATTATTAAGTTAGTATCATCAGCATATATAATGTTTCAGGAAACTGAGGCGTGTGCCAACTGACTCTTAAATATCACTAGTAAAATGTATCATCAGTTTCATAAAAATATATAATTTCTCACTGACCTATCCCTCCTTTAGGACCATAATGACAAATTCTAAGCTAAATTATTATATTACAACATTTAAAATCCCAGATGACATCCCATCTCATAAGACTGATCATGCGTATAAATATATCTTCCAAGGTTCTCTCACACATGCACACATAAATACCATTTTCCCCAATGCATCCAGGCTCAATTGATGGCAGGAGCTCATTTGAAGTATCTGGACAACAGAAATTTGTGTTGACATTAATATTGCATGGCAAAAAAAAAAAAAACTATCCCTATATGTGACTAATATGCCAAAAGCTGGCTATGGGCTGGTGCTACATGTAGCATGAAAACATATGATTAAATTATGTCAGGACAACTGTTGGCGTCTACATGAATACAAATTGTTGTTGACCTGTCCAATAAACTTAGTCAGGGCAAATAGACCGCTACTGTAGATAATCATTAAACCACTCAAACTTTTGAGCTCACCTGGCACACTAATCATACAGACCCAACACTGTAAATTCAACATAACCAGGCTACACTGAGCAGTTTTTGTGCATCAAGATGATTCAATCTGTTGATACATTCTATATACACACCCACAGTCAATAACTTACCATCTGTTTTCAAAATGAAAAAAATCAAACAATAGTGGATTGTTTTTTTAACCAGTTCTGAATGGTCTTCTTCTGTTGGCGGTTACCAAAATTTTGAATGTGCAGCACACAATTATGCCCCCCCCATCTTCGGACTTTGCAAGCCAAGTTCTGATCTGATCTGTTTCAGTCAATTGTTTTTTTTTGTTGTTCTATATTTTCCATTCTATTCTATCTCTTACATTTTTTTTAGGGCAAAAGTACCCAGAGCTATAGCCCCGAAAGATGGGGCCTAATGACACCACTGATGTCAGCAATGACACCAGTTCATTCCAAACTCACAGCAAGCATGTCTGCAGTTCTGGACAAACAAACAGTCAAAATAGTGTACATTTTTTCCCCATGGCATTATGTTATAAATAAATGAATATTTCAGTTTGGCAAGTCTTATTATTTACACTGCATTGGCTCCCAATCAAATTTTGTATTGTTTATAAAATACTACTATTGACCTTTAAAGCACTGAATGGTCTCGCACCACAGTACCTGAGCCAACTTCTGGTCCTTTATGACCCACCACGCCTACTTGGATCAAAAGGTGCAGGCTATCTGCTGGTACCTCGTATAGTGAAGGCTACATCAGGGGGCAGATCCTTTTCTTACAAAGCCCCACAGTTATGGAACAGCCTTCCAAGTAATGTTTGGGACCATTAGTCCCAATGGTGTCTTGGCTGAAAACATCCGTTTAGACAAGCCTTTTGTTAATGGCATTTGTGTGATAAAGGAGTAGATCTGGAAGGTCCTCAGACAGAGCATTTTGGTAAACTGGGATGTATAGATGCTGTCAGTCCCCCACTCACTTGCTCACTCGAGTTTGAAGACGGTGAAGTGGCTGGCTGATTTATGTCCCGGGGCTCCCTCATGCCTGTAATAACCTTTACATGCCTCATGTAATAACCTTCTGGCTCTCCCCTTTTAGTTATGCGGTCATAGTTTGTTGCCAGAGTCCCTGCTTGTACTCAGTGAAGTATGTATACTGTTCCTACTTATTCAGGTGACATTGGGCATACCTAACAACCTGTGTTTTCTCTCCCCCCCCCCAATCTGTCCCTCTGAGTTACATGTCAATTTTGGGATCGAGGTCCTGACCTCTTCTGCTCTTCGGACCTACCTGATCCATCATGGTGCCCTGTGTCTGGTTGGAGTCTCTGCGCATCGCTCCTGTGGAGGATGGCCCCACGTGGACAGTTGAAAGTCACACTTGGAGGACGCTCTGGACACTTACAGCAATGTGCAAAATACCCGGTTGCGTAGTTGCGCCGCGCAACCACATTTTGTTTGGCGCAACGTAATTTTAAACCCAGGTAGCGCAGTGCGCTACCTGAAATTTTGCAGTAGGGATGCCGCTTTCCCCACCCGCCTATTAGCTATACAGCAGCGAGTCGGGAACTACAAGACTTGGACGCATGTAACACGACCCGCATGGGAAGTGCCGCTATAACGTTCACCATATTTGGCATTGTCAGCTGATCTCCCAAACACCACAGAGCTCACAATTCTTTACAAAGATCTTCCGGAAAGCAGGATTCAGGATGATTCGTGCTCGGGAGTTTTACCGAACGTATTCCAGAAATATCCGAACATTAAACAGTTGCAGTTTGCCATATTTAGTGGATGCCTTGATTGGCTGGAAGCTGTGATTGGTTGAATGCTATTTACATGGATAGAATGTTGGCGAACTGACGGGAAAGTGATTCGCACGCGCGCTGTAATAGTGCTGAATACAGATCAAAGGCGATGGGCGGGGTCACGAATCAGCACGTCTCTGGCTCCCATGCATGCTGTAATTGCAGAGCACAGATCAAATTCGGGGGGCTTTTTGGGAACTGAAAGCTGGGTCGCGCGCCTGACAAACGTATGAGTGGCTGACACTCTGATGTTGATTATTTTTCTACTGTCTCAAAAATGTCCCAAAGTGATTTTTTTAGTTGTTCCAGCCAAAATTTTAGTGGCCATCGGGACACACTTCATTTTGAGGCCTGCAACCCAAGTCAAAATGCTTTCAATGTACTGATGTGAAACATGTGCCAAATCAAAAGGTTCAAAGGTAGGGGTCTAAACCAAATGAAACCGACTGACCACTTATAGACCACTCTATTATTGCTTAAAAATTGTCAACTTGATACTAGATGTATTCCATTTTTTTTGTTTACTTGAATTCTGCATAATTCATATACCTAGTGGTCAGAATACAATAAACAGATCAATTAATTAAAAAAAAAAAAAGGAACGTTATAAGTCCAGATGCTTCACAACTTTGGCTCAACTGCATTAAAATAAATAAATAAATCTGCATTTGAAATCAATCATTTTTACATCACTGCGGGTGTCAGTGGAGCAAAGCTGAACAAGAAAGATGAGCTATTCAATGATGTCAAGCAGCTGTTCATTGACAAGAGTTGGTATTTTTCAAAGACATCTGCAGATTCAGAAGGAGAATACATTGTTCAGGTATAAAATCAGTACATATATTTCCCAATGCACATGTAGTAATGTTAACTGTTGCCTTTCAAAGTTGTAAACCGCAATTTTAGTGTTGTGTAAAAAAATGTTTCAGAAAAAATATTCATAGGGTATTATGGCACATGCATATGGGGCGCCCAAAAGGGAAAACCAAGCCAAGCCGCCATTTTGAATCCTCATTCACGGCTGTAATGCAAATTGCTTCTTCAGTATACAAGTGCACTTCCATGTCAGGAAAAAAAACCCTACATTTTGCCACCCATGTAGTCCTCTATTTATACAAAATTGAGTCATTCAGGATTCAACCATGTTTTTGCTTAGCGTTAGCAACAGTTACAGGTTTTTAGCTTTCTCCTGAAATGTTTTATTTTATTTCTTCATCAGGGTAGTAAAACTCGCTTTCGCTATGGAGACCGTCATTATCATTATCTATGATGTAAAATGAATGCTATTCTCCTGAGAAATGCGAAAATAAATGGTGACAAAAATTGCTATGTTTGTTGTTGTGAACAAGCGAGTCGCCAGCCAATCAGAGAGCAGGATTTGATGGAAACCGGACTGTGAAAAAATAACATTTTAATTTACATGGAGCATAATACTGATAGCCTGTGCTTGAAATGATCCTTTGCTTGTTTTCCTATTGGGGTAGACATACAATACTAATACTACTAATTTCTGCTGTAGTGATATTTACACTACTGAATATCACTACAGTGATATTCACGTTTATATCCCCATTTCTTTCTATTGGGGATATAAACGTGTACATACATCTAGTAAACAGTATTAGTGTTTCATTTCTCACATTTAAATATATGCAATTTACACTGCTTATTTGATAGAACTGAATAACAAAGTGCGAGCACTCTTAAATCTGACATTCCAGGAAAAGTTTAAATGTACTGATAATCTGTTTTGTGTACTGCTGTCTTTTGCAGTTAGAATTGTCTTCTTTTCTTCCAGACTATTATCAAGCGCCTCTGGTACATAAATCAACACCTGGTTATAAACGATGCTTCACATCAGAAAAAAAGATGCAGTTCCTGTACCAGTGGTCTTTCAACAATTCCAGGTCTACAATGATCTGAAACGAAAGAAACTCAAAGAACAGCCAATGTCTGCACATGTATGTAATACACAAACTGTTTGAATTCAATCAATTCATACATTTGTTCGATAAATAAATAAATAAAAAACACCTTGTTTAATTTATTCAGGTGCTGGAAAGTCATAGTGAAGCATTAATGCCTCCTTGTCTCAAGCCGTGCCTCCAGTCACAGCGCCTCACCAGTCTAAAACAGTCCATACTGGATCTTGCCGAGTGCCTCAAGAAGTACGCGGAGCATCTCAATGTCAGCCTCCAAGATCAGCAGCACAAACAGAAAAGCATGATGCCAGTACATGAATTGAGTGAATCAGTATCAATAGAATATCATACTCCTGTCTTAAATGTCAAGGACTGCTACAAAAACATTGACGATCAAATGAAAATTGCTGAGTTAAAGACGCCTATTCAATCAACTGCTGAATTTTCATCTTTAGTGGAACGATACAGATACTATCAACATTTAAGTGTCCCTGTTGATTTACTCAGATACTGTCCAGGTGGATCTCAGATCACTGTTGTCTTTTTGTGCTGTGTAGATGAAAACTGCTCGTGAAGTTCAGAAGCAGCAGGCTATAAGCTTTTATAAGAAAGTCCGTGCAAACTTGCTTGTATTTCATACAAGAGCAATGAAAAAAAAAAAGCTTTTAAGGATCAGTTTGAATCAAAGATCACTCCATCACTTTTAGAAACTGTATATCAACAGCTTGCACTGGACTCATCAGCTCAGTCAAATGCCTCCGTGAAGGAACGAGAGAGACTGCTGTTCCTAGATGAGACTGATGCGATACCAGATCTGCGTGCCGAGAATAAGGGACATCGGGTTGGAATATAAGATTACTTTACAAAATTTGAAAAAAAAAAAAGTCATTAACGATGTCATGGCTGTGGATGACAGAAGGCATGCGGAGGTTCACATTGCTCCCTGGGTGTCACTTCAAGATCTGATACAAAGAACTACAGAGCTTTGTGATGAAAGCATGCCTATTCCATCAACGTCCCTTGTGAGGCTGCAATTTACACCCCAAAACCCCTACAACCACGTAGCACGATTCACGAAGCGATTTGAAATACAATATAAAATTCAGAGAAGGCAACTGAGGGCTAGCCATCCCGATCAACACTACTGCAATGCATTATTTGTGTATCTCAAGGAGTTCAGCATAAAATACAGAGAACTGATGCTTTTCTGCATAGAAGATAAAGCAAAAGTCCCTTATGGGGAACCTGGCAACTTGTCTACAGGAGTGCGAGGAAAGACAATCGTGCCATCTACTTCAACACTTGTAGCAGAGGATCATGTTCACATAGAAGACCTCCCTCACACCTTCTGTGTATCTTGATGTCAATCTACCAAGTGATGCCAAAGGAAGTTTTCACAAAGGACCGGTTTATGTTACAGTGAATGACACCATATTTGCTCCAAGCAGTCCTTTCAGGCATGCTGCCACCTTGGTCAAAATTGTCAAAAGTCGAGAACTGAAACCCCATATCCTGGTGAAGTACAGCAATGGGGGTATTAACCAGAGAAATACATTGGAAAGTGTGAAGCTGTCACTGATGGCTCTGTTCAAATCACTAGACTTGGACACGCTTGTTGCTGCTGCTAGGTGCGCTAGGTGCCAGATCCGCAACTGCAAGACGACAGACACAAGAAGTTTCAGGACACTGAATTGGAGCTGGGCAATAAATCGATTTTATCGATTAATTTGAATTTACAGTTAAGGACGATGTGTTTTCATGAAAATCAGTTCTCTCAGTTTTAACTTCTGCCACCGATGCTCCCCTCTGTGCATGTGCAGAATGGATCGGGCAGCGGGGACGGATCGGACACTGACACTATAGCCCTCCTCCTGTGCGCTTGCCATAGACACACAAACATAGCAGCAATTGAGGGAAAGCTGCAACTTGTGCCCAAGAAAGGAAGGAGTAACTTCCTCCGTGATCTGGAATTGGTTCGGTTTTGTGGCGTCGGACGCAGATCAAACAAGTCCTCGTTGTGCGTTTGAAAATGGTTGCTTCCAAAGGAAGCAGCACAACAAATTTATTCCAACACCTTAAAACAGAAGCATGCAACAGAGTGGGAGAAGCGCTGCTCCCAGCGGAATGAAAACAGCCGCAGCACTAGCACACCATCCAAAGTAAAGCAAGCAACCATCCCGGACACATTTTCGAACAATTTTAGTCGGGGGAAAATCTATTAAAATCGAAAATTGGATTTTTTGTGAAAAATCTAAGGGTTTTTTTAGGCCATATCACCCAGCTATACCTTTTCCTAAGTATTTTCTTACTGACACTAAAAATAAATTACACTAAACTATTCTCTAGTAACTGAAACATATACACTCACTGGCCACTTTAATAGAAACCTGTTCTTGATTCTAAGATTTCTGTTCTTGACTGCAGGAGCGGAACCCAATGTGGTCTTCTGTTCTGCTGTTGCATGCTGAGATGCTTTTCTGCTCACCACGGTTATAAAGAGTCGCTATAAGTTACTATATGAGTTCTTCCTGGCAGCTCGAACCATTTTTCTGTCCCTTTTCCTCTGACCTCTCTTATCAACAAGGTGTTTGTTTCCACCCACAGAACTGCCACTGCTCACTCACTCGATGATTTTTGTTTTTCGCACCATTCTGTCTGTGTAATTCCCAGAGACTGTTGTGTGTGAAAACCCCAGGAGATCAGCAGTTTCTGAAATACTCAATCCAGTCCATCTGAAATACTCAAACCAACACCCATGCCACAGTGACAGAAAGTCACACTTTGAGATCACAGTTTTTCCCTTTCTGATGTTTGAAGTGAACATGAACTGAAGCCCTTGATTTGTGTCTGCATGATTTGATGCACTGTGTTGCTGCCAAGGGATCGGCTGATTAGAGAACCACATCAAACAGCAGGTGGGTGGGTGTACCTAATAAAGTGGCTGGTGAGCGTACTATAGCTGTGTGCAGTTTGATGGTACCATGTGATCAGTTTGGATATGTGCCACCTCAAAAAGACTATTTAAAAATAAATTCCTGCATTATCATGATCACAGGTCAGTGTAAGACACTCAGAGGAAAGCATTATCTACCCTCTTCTGCATACGCGAGTTCACACACACTCATGATTGCCTAGTGTCGCTGTGATTGACAGGAGAGATAGAGCACATCCCTCCCACACCCAGAGCACAGTCATTTTATGCTCTCTTGGACTCCCGGCTCTGGTTGGCTGTGGCATCTCATCTCATCTCATCTCATCTCATTATCTCTAGCTGATTTATCCTGTTCTGCAGGGTCACAGGCAAGCTGGAGCCTATCCCAGCTGACTACGGGTGAAAGGCGGGGTACACCCTGGACAAGTCGCCAG
>JAPEKO010000006.1:9283261-9294677 GCA_027576075.1 Cathorops hypophthalmus
TTTAGCAATGACACCCCCCCCCCCCCCCGACATTTGGGCCCCCAACTGCTAGGAAAACTATGAGGGATATCCCATCATGCAGTTAGTTTATTAGTTTATTTGACAGGGACCATGTACAAGACAGTTTTACTACCAGAGTTAGCTAGAAGCTAATTTACATCTGTGGTCCCTGGGCAGGGAGCTAAAAACGTACACATTAAAAACATAGACAATACATGCCCTACTGTTGCCGCTACAAGGCACATATTAAAAGCCGCAAGCATTAAAAGCAGCATATCAATGGCAGCAGAATTAAAAGATGAACATTTTGGAATTGGGTTGAAGTAAATATTATGAATATGAAGGAAGATATCGTGAAGAAAACGATTGACTTTTTTGGTGACCTTGACCAGATGACCCTCAAAATGTTGGAGGTTCTGTTTGAGACCAATGCCTATCTATCCTGAAAGTTTCATAAAGATTGTTTTAGCCATTTTCCCATAATGTTGTTGCTAACAAAAAAAAAATAAATACTGAAAACAATACCTCGCCCCCTGGTGGACTCTGTCCCAGGCGAGGTAATACACCTGTTTGCTTGTAGAATGTTCAAAACAGGTGTGGGTTGTGGTGGGTTTTTTTTTTTCTTTCAAGTAGCATTCTACAACTTTCCCAGTCTTTTGTTACCCCTGCCCCACCTTTTTTGGAATGTGTTGCAGGCATCAAATTCAGAATGAGTGTACATTTACAAAAACATTCAGTTTGGACATTGAATACAAAGACATTTAGTTGAATATAGGTTTGCAAAAAGGATTTGCAAATTGCATTATGTTTTATTTACATTTTTGGAATTGTGATTGTATGAATGTAGTTAGCAACAGCAGCGAATGCTTCATCTCAAGTTCCCTCTAACTTTGTATGTATACGCTTATTAAAAAAAAAGTGCCAAAGCATATGAGCAGTCATAGCAATGAACTGTAATTATTTAATGGCATGTTGTTATATATGTGATGCTGCTGTTTCTGTAGATGCTCCTGGGCTGCTGCAATTTGAGGTCTGTCCACTGACCGACTCGAGCTTCAGTGTGTCATTCCAGCATCCTGTCAATGAGTCTCTCGTTTGTGGTGAGGATTCCTTTTAATCCAATTTTAGATTTTAATGTCAGAGTGACCAAGTGCCTTCAACTATTTTGTCTGCCTTTCTCTCTCCTGGTCTGTCTCTCTGTCCCTGTCTGTCTCTCAGTTGTAATGGAGGTAATTGATTCACGGCAGGTCGCATGTAAGCTCTATAAGGGTTTGTCTGATGCTTTGATCTGCACAGATGAATTCATTACCAAGGTAGTTCAACGGTAAGTGCAGTCGTGTGCTCGTGGTATATTTTAACTTGCCTTAGACCACTGAGTGATAAGTTCTAAGCAAATAAATTACTAACAGGTATGTGTATGGGCCTGATGGATTTGTAACATGATCATCTGGCCATCAGAGAGAAATGAAATAGCTGTAAATAAATCAATTTCAAACATTTTATGTTTTTGTAACTTCTACTTCCTCAGATGCATGTCCATCCCTGTGACTATGCGAGCTATCCGTCGCAAAGCAGAGACAATTCAAGCAGACACCCCAGCTTTATCCCTAATAGCTGAAACTGTGGAGATAATGGTGAAAAAGAACCTTCCACCCACTGGTAGCCCTGGTTACATGGGGATGGGCACAGGACCTGATGGGAGCAGCACTGTGGGCCTACCTGGTGTAGGGGGTGCTACTACACCTACAGGTAGCAGTAGTGCTGGGAATTTGGGTACAAGTGGGCCATTCCAAGGCCCAATTGGTACCATTTTCAATATGAGCCACCAGGGAAGTTCAGTTGTAGACACTATGGGGCAGCTAGGAAGTCAGCCGCAGCAGCTCCCACCACAACACAACCATGGTTCAGATGATTTTAGCAAGGTGACTCAGAACCCAATACTCACAAGTCTTCTAAAGATAACAGGAAGTGTAGGGTCTAGTCCCACTCCTCAGGGCTCTGCAAGCTCACAGCCACACCAGACACCGCCACTGACCACCTCACCTGCTAGCAATACCAAAAACCATCCCATGCTCATGAACTTGTTGAAGGACAACCCCTCACAGGACTTTGCTGCCCTTTATGGTAGCAGCCCTCTGGAGAGACAGAATTCTTCTGGTTCTCCTCGCACAGATAGTCAAGGTCAACCATGTCCTGGAGGAGGCACCAAAGGCAAGAAGAAGAGACAAAGGAGCACCGATAAGAGTGTGATAGGAACAGGGGGAGGGATGGGAATGAAACAGCAATCCCAACAGCAGCAATTGGGAAGCCTAAGCCAGCAGCACCATCTCACACATCCCCCCACTGAAGATGATTTCCACCGTGAGCTCTTTTCCATGGATGTTGATGCCTCTCAGAATCCCATTTTTGATGTCAATCTTCCAGGTGATGGGTTGGACACTCCTCACAGTATCACCCCAGCCCCAAGCCAATGTGGGACCCCACCATCCGGTCCAGGAATGTCATACCATCCACAGTCACATGGTCCATCTCAGACACAAGCTCAGTCACAGCTGCCAGGATCTATACCTCGCATGGTGCGCCTCTCTAGCTCCGAAAGTATTGGTCCTGACATTAATGATATTCTGTCTGATATTCCTGATTCAGCCACCAAAGGGAGTAGTGGCAGTCATGGGCAGCATCACATGGGTGGGGAAGAAGGCGGTTCCTTAGACACTCCGCTAAGGGATTCCTCTAGCTCAGGGCAGGGTAGTGCAGTATTTGAGGCTGACCTGTTTAATGCCAACAGCAATGAAAACACTTACACTGATCCAGCAGATCTGATTGCAGAAGCCACTACTGCAGCTACGCCAAATAGTGATGACTCCTCAAGTAATTTCTTTCCAGATACAGACTTCAACCCTGAGTTGCTGCCAGGTCAGGGAACCTTCTCACATACGAGTTACTTTGATGACAGTTCACCCAGTCCAGAACCAGATCTTGACCTTGTGAAAAGCTTCAGTGGGGGAAGTCAGCAGAATACACCCTCAGGCACCCCTCAGAATCCAACTTCTCATGGCCGTAGCACACCTGATGCCTCTCTAAAGGACCCTTTTGATGTTAGCATGGTTTTTAGTGGAAATAGTGGAGGAGGAAAACCTTTGCTAGGTCCAGGGCCAGATTTGGGGGATTCACATTCTCATGGAGGTGGTGGCCAAAGTCCACTCACGATTGGTATGCCAGGACTTAGCAGCGACTTTAAAAGTAATGAAGTAAAGCTCAAACAGCCGCAGATGAGGCCAAAGGAGGATAATGGGGGTGGTAACTCTGGGATGGTGATGGGAGGAACAGGCTCTTCTGAAGGAAAGCAGATGAAACGTAGTCGCACACCTTCTAGTGAGGGAAAATCAAAAGAAAAGCCACTCAAACGTAAAAAGCTTGACCCAGAAGGTAAGTCTCCCTCGCACAGTTCTGGGGGTCGACCCTATACCCCTCCAAGTGGGAGTGTCAGTTCTGGAAGTTCAATGAGTGGAGGTGGATCCAAGTCCCCAGGCAGCTCAGGTCGTTCTCAGACCCCACCAGGGGGTGCGACCCCACCTATACCTAAAATTACAATACAAATCCCAAAAACCTTAACTGGGGGAAAAACATCATCTCATGGAGGTTATACATCAAGCAGTTCTGCAGCTGGAAGTACTGGTGGTACCAGTGGCACAAGCAGCAGTAAAAGCCACCATTCCCACTCCTCTTCATCTTCAGGAAAAATAAAGACCAACAAGATGGAAGGCTCCATGGGACAAGGTAGCAGTTCTAAACCACCAAGTTCAGGAGGAAGTGGTAGTGGTGTGCCTCCTCAGTCCAAAAGCTCTTCCCTCGGGATAGGTTCAGGCAAACCAGGCTCTTCTCCGATCACCAAGCATGGTATGTCAGGTTCAGGTAGCAGTGGCAGCAGTAGCGCAGTTAGTGGGAATAAAATGAGGCCCCAAGGAGGCAAGCCCCCTGGATCACTGATAAACCCTAGCATTAAGCCTAACATCTCTCCTTCACACTCTCGGTCTGGGAGTTCTGACAAACTTTCCTCCCCAATGAAACTTCAGCAAGGACAGGTTCCAGGAACACCACCATCCTCAAAAGCTAAGTCACCAATTGGTTCTGGAAGTGGGAGTTCAGGGGGGTCAAAGTCCTCTTCTGGTGGCGGGATGAGCTCCCAGAAACAGTTAGGAAGTGGCTCTTCCTCTGGTTCTTCCACCTCATCTGCTAGCTCCTCTTCATCAGGCTCTATGACCTTTTCTTCTGGTGGTCAGTCACAATATGGGGGAAGTGGGGGTGGTGGAGGGGGAGGCGGAGGATGTGGTGGAGGCAGTGGAGGGAACAACCCTAATGCCAAAGGAAAGTCTCCTAGCCGAAACAAAAAACCTTCCCTCACAGCAGTCATAGACAAGCTGAAGAGTGTGGGTAGTGGGGGCATTGGTGGGGAGGAATGTGAAGGAGGTGGTGGTCCTGGCAGCAGTACAGGTGGGGGGGTACCTCCAAATGTTGGTCCTCCAAAGCGAGACAAGGTTGAAAAAGAAGGGAAATCCAAGGGATCTCTTTCGACAGGAAACTCGGGCGATAAAAAAATGATGGACCCAAAAGGTAGTGGAGTGAGTAGCACTGGTGTTGCTAAGATTATCATAAGCAAACCCGATGGAGGTTCTCCAAGCATTAAGTCCAAAGTAACTCTCCAGAAGCCTGGTGATGGATCAGCAGAAGGTTCCATGCGCCCCCAGCATTCAGGCTTGAAAGCATCGCCTCTTTTCAGTGGCTCAACTCCAAAGCATGACCGCAGTTCTCCAAGCCATGGTCGTTCACCTGGATATACACCACTGTTCCCAGACAGTGAAAGTGAGTCTGGCAGCAGTTCAGTGGCAGAGAAATCCCATCAGAACAGCCCCAGCTCTGATGATGATCAGAGTATGAGGCCACTACAACCACCACAGGACTACATGTCCGTCAGCTTGGGAGAGAAGCACAAGAAGCACAAAAAAGAAAAAAAAAAGCAGAAGGAAAGAGAACGGGAGAGGGAGCGTGACAGAGACCGAGATCGAGAGAAGGAGAAGAAGAAATCAACATTGTCCTGTGGTCCCTCTTCACACCCAATGAAGGCAGACAGCTGGTCCAGGTCTCCTCTGTCCTCCTCAGAACCCTCTATATCTTTGCTCAGCTCTGAGCGTGCCTCTCGACCAAGTCCTGTGTACATGCACACTGAAGATGATGACCTAATGGACTCTGCTCTAACTGGCTCTAACTTGGAACCATTCAAATAGAGATTATACCATGGGTACGTTTACCTTTTTTTTGTATTTTAGTACCTCTATGAAACTTCTGTCATTTAACATGTTGAATATTATGCTCATTCTTTTTAACCTGGAAGATTTTTAATAATCAGATGGAGATTGAGTCCACCCTTTTTAGAATAATATAATGACATGCCTGCATGGTTTGTACGTCACACATCTGTCAGGGTTTATGGGATGCAAAAATAATCCTCATACTGGTGATGAAAACACACTGAAGTTCAACATGATAAACCTGTCTAAAAGTATCTAAATTAATTTTAATGGCTTGTAAGTTGCATTTTGATCATATTTATCATCAGAATGAAAAATGTGCTGTATTTGAAAAAGGTGACAATGTTTAAAAAAAAAAAGTCTCTCTTGAAGTGCTTGTTTAGCCATGTGTTTTTAGAAGCGTTATTTTCTTGAAACATTTTAATGTTCTTTATTCGTTTTGTCATTTGCTTTTAGGCTTTGTAGAGGAGTGTAACCAATCAAATTAGCATTTCCTCCTTCGCATGTAAATATTATTTGTATGAGGTCATTATACATGATTTGAAATAAACTTTACTGGTGAATTAAACTATTTTTAAGTATGAAAAGTGTGGCATTTTGGAAGTGTTTGAAAGCTCCACCAACAGGGGTCACTATGAAGTTAGTTATATTTGTATAGTTTGTATAAAGTATTTGAGTGCCTTAAAAATAATGGCTAGTGAATGAATCTTCTGAAAGCAAATGTCCTCAGACTATATAATCTCTTGATAAATTCAGATTTTATTCTGTTTATGTATACAATACTTGCTTGTTATAGTCTGTTGGAGGAAGACACTTGTATTTCATAGTGCAGATTTATTTTTATTAAGACTCGACTAAGAATTCAGTAGTTATTCAAAGCTTTTTCATGGAGTATCTTTATATCATTGCCGCCATTTCAGAAAGAACTATTTCAGGTCTTATTGTACTATACCTTTTGTGTTTTTATATTGGCACCCCACAGCTACCCATATGTATAATTAATAAAAGAATTTTACATACACAGTATGTTATGAGTATTTTATTAGCCACATGCACTACTGTGTCAAATGGTTGCCTGAAGATGGTAAGTTATTTAACACTAAGATAATGCGCATGCTGCTGCTCTGAGGTTTTTTGTTTGTTTGTTTGTTTTCCTGGTGCTGCTTTCATTCTCACTTTCCTTTCAGAAATCAGTTACATCACTAAATGAAGATTTATTATCATAAAATGTTTTATACTTCTTGCCTGAAAGCAGCAGGGATGAAAGCATGTGAAGTACAGATGAATGTACTAACTCATGGCTGTATTAGGATATAAGTGTGTAGTGAGGATTCAGTACTGAAATTGTACTCCTCTGTATTCAGACACAAGTACAGGCTTAAATTGTGGGCATGATATGATATAAAAAACAAGTTCAAAATAATAGGATGTGCTGGATCAAATGCTCGTTTTTTAACTTGCTGAATAATAAGGATGGAAGCCATTTTGTTGATCCAAATTTGCAGAGAGCAATGTCATCATGAGAATTACAACTTCATTTCATGCAGCAAGAGATTTGCAATATCCTAGACTCCTATTAGATGCATTCCAAAGCTTGCCATCTTCTCATTCATATATCATTAGTGTTTTTATTTTAAAATTTCCTCTTCTCATCTCATCTCATTATCTCTAGCCGCTTTATCCTGTTCTAGCTTTAGATAAAATTACATTTAACGTAACAGTAAAGAAAAAAAATCCGATCACCTTGGATACAAGACTGACATACAGGTCATTTTAATCATCCCAATGGTGAGCATAGAAAATTGACTTTGAATATGAGGAACTTTCCCCACATAAACAGTGAACTTTTTTTCAACTTAAGCCATCATATCTGATGACAGATCAAGAAAATATTTTTTACTTCACCTCCTAATTCCTAGCAGTACTGTGACAGTTGAACACCAAAACTGACTGACCATTATGTGCCCAATATAATTAAACTCAATAAACATAACATTTTTCTAAATCAGAATTCACATTAGCATTGAAAATATTTTGCATGTGACATTGACATAGATGTAGCATGCAATGTGTTTTAAATAAATACACCCTGAGGAACTGAGAACTTTTTATTTAAATAAATACTATAATGATCCTGTCAACATTTAACATGGAGAAAATTATCAGAAAGAAATCTGACTTGTATTTTCAGGTTTTCCCCTAAATCAGTACAGGAACAACATGGTCATCAAAATGGAGATGGAGATCAAGTCTTGTGATGATAGTTTAATTTAGTGCAATTATGAGCCAAACAAATTAAAGTTCGGTCAAATGAAACTGGTGTATGCCTGAATATATATATTTTTTAAATCTGATTAATCTATTGGTTTTATTATTAATGGATTATTAGTCTTCATGTAAATATAGCTAGTGATGTCAATTCGTGCTTGTGTTCACTGCTTCAGATGGGTTAAATGCAGAGGATGGATTTCACTGTGCTAGAAGTGTGCATGTGACAAATAAAGGTTTCTTCTTCAAATCCCACATCTAACTTTCAATATCTAACTTGGATTGATAGAGGGACCCTTAAAATAGTGACAGGAACTCAGTCAAGGGGAAAGTTCACATAGCTGAGGGAGAAATAAGCAGAACCAGAATGCCATCCATTATCCACCAATCTGGGTCATGGGGGCACTAAGCAGAGGTGCCCAGACTTCCTTCTCCATAGCCACCTCCTCCAGCTCTTCTGAGGGATAATGAGGCATTCCCAAGTCAGCTGAGAGAGATTGTTTCTCCAAGGTGCCATGACTTTGGACAATATAAACAGTTTTGAAATGGTGGTCTTGGGCTACGATTGCTGTGATAACTTTTAGGACTGCAGTTTTGCACTCAAGTCTGCATCAATGAACAGATAACTTCAACAAACTAGACTTGATGTCAGAACTATAATATATTTCCGGATCTAACTCCAGGGTGGGGTATCTTGACTCCTGATTTTTCTTTTCGAAGGAATCCTTGGAATTGCATTCAGCCTGGCCCCTCACATAAGACTAACTTGTCTTGGGAGACCCTACTAGGGGCAAAATGTCCCTGGCAACATAGGATCACTTGGACACTCAAACCCTTCCACTGTGATAAGGTAGTGATTCATAAGGGGACCGGAACACAATAAAAGACTATATTATTATATAATTGAAATAAAACATATGTAGTGTATTTTATGCTACGATACAATTGGAATGGCTAATCATCCTTCCTTGCAGCTGAATTACGAAGGACACAGCTCAACATAGCCCTGTCAAAGGCATGCAAAGGCACTGCTGATATACTACTTACGTCTGACCACGAAATATAAATGAAGTATAATTAGTCTTTTGCCAGGGAACATGTAAACCCCATACAGAAAGGCCCCAGTCTGCCACGAGGTGCAAACCTAGAACCTTCTTGCTGTGAGGCAACAGTGCTAACCATTGCACTACCATTCCACCTCGATTTTAAATCGAATTTCAACTTTTCATCTGTATTAGCCTGATGGCTGTGGGCGTCATACAGCGTAGCCTACTGGATGGGATTTTGTTTTAATCCCTCTCTCTCTCACACTTGAGGGAGTTGATCAGCTTAGCAAGAGAAGCAGTATTGCAGATCACCTGATCTCCACTTTTCTGTCAAATTTGCATAAATCTTTCATTCTCTCTCTCTCGCTCTCTCTGCTTCTAATCCATTTTCACTACAATTTTCTTTTCTCTTTATCTCACTAGCCAGGTTTCCATTGCAGTGTTGAGCATTTTTTTTTTTTAATTTGATAAAACAGTTATGAAAGATCTGTGTTTCCATTGAGTGAAGTCATGTGATTAAAGCTGGGTTAGTGTGTTCCTGCTGAGATTTGCCTGGACTGTGCAGTAGTGTACTAAAGTGCATCGGCCCTCCTGATTGCTGAGAGGGTGTAAACAAGGCTGGGCTGAAACAGTAATGATCGCTTTAATGCTATGCTGGATTAACTCTGACCTTTCCCTCCAAACTGCTCTCAATACATCAATCACGGCCCTGTATGAGAGCCCAGCCTGATTCCTAATGATATGTATGTGCTGATTAGTGTGACCTGTATCCAAATCCTAAATTAATCAGATGGCATATGAACAAACAGGCAATTCATCACAAAGAGCAAAAGTGCCGGACATTTCAAAGGCTCCTCTCAGCCCCCTACCCAAATCAGTGTCAGAAATTTACATTTTCTATTAATGTTGTAGTATTACAGCTTGATTAATTTGCTATGTTTTAATTAATTCATTTATTTTCATTAGCTTAATGGAAGAGGGGGATACAGTATTTTGTAACCCCAGATTAAGTGCATTACACGTTTTTCACACTTCATCGCTCACAGGTTGTGGGTTGTGGAAACACTCCACAATTCCCAAAGGTTGCAACAAATTATGGCTACTGGTTGCTCATTTAAATGTTCCTGCATGTCCTCTGCTTACAGATCCCTAGATTTCTTGCACCACCGTATACACCTGGTACCTGAAATCTGTGTTCCCTCTTTGTAATTTTGTAAATGTGTGAACTCCATGTTCATAAGGCCACATTTTCTTGGGAACAATATCTCCCAAGCTCGATATTCCTAGATCCCTATTTCCCAACTCACAAATTATTGAAATATCTATACATGCTTCCTCTGAGACACGTAAATCCAGCCAGCCACATCATTTCAAAATGCTGCTTCACAGGGCAGCCACTCACTCGCACTCAGAGGAAAGTGCTATCTGCCCTCTTCTGCATACATTTAACAATTATTCCATGAAATCGAGTCATACATGAGCCCAATCGCCGACGAGGTGTGTAGCAGTGAGTTGGCTATCAGCCATGTATGGACAAGAAGATTGAGTGAAATAACAGTTTTATTATTTCCACATTCACTGGATTTTGAGAAACGGAGCATTTTTATTTCTATTTTTTGCAAATTCGATAAATAAAAACTTTATACAAAATGTCTGACAAAAACAGTTCCACTTACAATGTAAACAAATCAGTGAAATGACAGTGGCAATTTGTGAAAAATGCTATAATAATTCTAGGGAGAAAAAATACGTTCTTACCATCAAATACTTTTATTCTATATTTTGTTGCCTTTTTTGTATTTTTTTTTTCAAGTAGAGTTTTTATTTCGTCCTCGGTTGGTTCAGCAACACGCTCCACTATTTTGTTTTTCTCTACTCATAGCATATGACCTGATACCCTAGCAGTAGAGTAGCCAATCAGAGCGTGCAATTGCTCATCTCCAGTGAATGTGGATCGAATAATAATTAATAGACACGTATGACTGGCTAAAGTCACTGTAACTAACAAGTAAAGCAAGTATGCCCCTCCTACCAAGAGAGCACTGCCAGTGTTGCTCCCTTAGCTCTTGGCTTCAGATGTCTTTTGTGGTATCATTTCCAGATGATAAGGCAAATGCCATCCTGAGTTTCTTTCATTGAGAGAAAATACGGCTGTGGAATATAGAGATCTGTAAACAAAGAGCTGTGATATACGTATATGCATGTTTGCAGTGCATTATGGATAACATACACAGCTCCTCAGTTTTGCTAGAAGAAATTCAATGTGATTAGCATTTGGGGTGTTTATTAAAATGGCTAACATCCATGTAAGAACACTAGACATGAATTTGAGCATTTTTCTAACATCTTAAGGACACAGGAGTTTATGCTTTGTGGTTTCTCTGTAACACAATCTGCTGAGGGAAGGACTGTTTATACAGTAGCATCTATCACATTAGTGATGGAAAACTAAGTTGTTTCGTGGATGTTATGCAACATTAAACCTAACTATATATGGATACAAAGCACATTTTAAATGTCATTCTTATATGCCAAATACAGAAAATTAGATTGTTGATTGCTGCAACTAAAGTCAGGTTTACAGCAGTAGCGGCTCGTGGTCTGGAAAATAGGCGGGGCAGATGATCTGCGTTATCAAAATGCAAGCTTTTATATATCATACACCGATAGGCCAATAGTCTATGCAACCATACGCAAGGGGGGATGTGCGCACTCGGGACCGTGTGTAGCAAAGATTCTCGGAAAGTCTTAGCTAGTCTACGGGGACTAAACTAGCAGACAATACTGTGCATG
>JAPEKO010000006.1:10246567-10257142 GCA_027576075.1 Cathorops hypophthalmus
ATATGTTGTCTATGTTCTATTGTGAATACAATATCAGTTTTTGAGATTTGTAAATTATTGCATTCCGTTTTTATTTATAATTTGTACTTTGTCTCAACTTTTTTGGACTCGGAGTTGTATTTAGTGGCATGACACTGACACACATCAGTCATAACCATAAGAATAAATGACAGGAATGTCAATGCATCTCTCTCTCTCTCTCTCTCTCTCTCTCTCTCTCTCTCTCTCTCTCTCTCATATATGTCTATCTCAGGGACAACCAGGAGAAGATGATCTATTACCTCTTACTTGACCGTAAGGAACGCTATCCAAGCTACGAGGATGAAGACCTACCACCCAGAAATGATGTAGGTCAGTACAATATGGCTTTGCAGTGGAATGGTATGAAAAATCCACCACATAACATCGATAACTTCACATTTACAAATTACATAACATTTAACTCAGGGTATGAAATATACTAGAACACTAAATTGATAAGTGCAGCCTGCACAGTGGGTAGAGTTGCCAACTTGCAGCTCTAGGATACCCAGTTTGATCCTGAGTTTGAGTGACTTTCTGTGTGGAGGTTTGCATAGTCTCCCTATGTTCTTTTGGGTATCCTCTGGGTTGTCTAGTTTCCCTGAATGTCCCAAAAACATGTCTAGTCACTGGATGAGTCATGCTAAATTGCTGCTAGGTGTGAAAGAGTGTATGTTTGGTGGTCTGTGATGGACTGGTGTGTCATCCAGGGTGTATTCCCTTTCTTGCACACAATGTTTCCAGGGTTGGTTGTGGCTCCACCACAACCTGGACCAGAATTAAGTAGTTATTGAAGATAATTGAATGAATGAATGAATGAATGAATGAATGAATGAATGATTTTAACCTGCTATGATTACCTTTCATAAAGTAAGCTCCTCTGAGACGTTTTCTATTTCAAAAGACGTGCTTCTATCTTTGCCAGTTTCATTTTTCTATAACGTACTATATGGCCAAAAGTTTAAGAACACCCGATCATCGAACCAATATGATGGTGATTAGTCAAGTCATTTTATTTGTATAGCACTTTTAACAACAGATATTGTCACAAAGCAGCTTCACAGAAAAATAAATATTTTAAACATATGAACTAATACATTTATCCTTACCACATTTATTTATCCCTAATGTGCATGCCTGAGGTGACAGTGGTGAGAAAAAAACTCCCTGAAATGACATGAGGAAGAAACCTTGAAAGGAACCAGACTCAAAAGGGAACACATCCTCATCTGGGTGATAACAGATAGTGTGATTATAAATAACTTTCTCCTATAACTGTATTCTATATGGTCAAAAAGTGCAATTGTGTAACCAGGAAATTCATTATAGTTTTAACCTTAAGTCTGTTTTGTTGAAGTTATCAACTGTTCATTGATGGAGACTTGAGTGACTTCTGCAGTTCTAAAGTTATCAAGTCAATTGTAGTCCTCAACCATCACAGCAAAACTATATATGGTTCTTCCCCAAACTATTGCCATAAAGTTGAAATCACACAATTATCTAGAATGTCTTTGTGGCAGCGGGGGTGTGGTCAAGCATTGGCTGTGAACAACGAGGAGGCAAGTTGAACCAGTAGGCAACATATGATGAGGTGCACCTGTGTCTAATTACTGGCTGTGTATTAACCTGCATCTCTGTGTGTCTTACAGACAGCCAGGAATGAGAGAGAGCTGTGACACCCTGCCGTGTGTGTGTGTGTGTGTGTGTGTGTGTGTGAGTGAGTGAGTGTGTACACAAAGGTGTAAAATCACTGAAAAGTGTGAAAATAGAAAAAACACACCTTTTCTGAAGCCTGCTTCCACTTCCTCTGTTTCCAACAAGTTAAAGAGTTGTTACAGTCTTCTTATGCTGTTGTGTTATAATTTCCCATCACTAGCATTAAGAGGCCCAAATATGTTCCAGTATGACAATGCCTCTGTGCACAAAGCAAAATCCATGTAAACAAGGTTTTGGTTGGAAGATCTCAAACAGCCTGCTCAGAGCCCTGACCCCAACCCCACTGAACACATTTGGTATGAACTCTAACACTGACTGCACCCCAGGCCTCCTCTCCCAGCATCTGTGCCCGACCTCACTGAATAGACAAATCCCAAAATCTAGTGGAAAGCCTTCTCAGAAGAGTAGAGATTCTTATAACAGAAAAAGCAGACTAAACCTGTTATGAGAGTTTCAGTAAACATATGAATATGGTGGTCAGGTGTTCACATACTTTTGGTCATATAGTGTGTATAGTATGTAACAAAAACCTGTTTAACAGCATAAAAATTTAGTATTCAAATATGGATTTTCTTTTGCCTGAAGACCACATCAAACTAAAATCATGACACACAAAAAAAACTTAATTCATGTTATCTTTAATTTACCAGTATATTATCAGACCTCAAATGGAGTGTTGGATCCCAGCTCCAAATCTCTCCCATCTCAACCATGTTGACACACACCGGCATTCTAACAACCAGTATCTGGTCTGCAACCATTGGCTACTTCATGATGGACTGTTCAGTTCCATCATTTGGTTTCTTCTGGCTGAAATGCCCTTGAGCAAGGCAGCTGAACCCCAACTGCTCACCGGGCGCTGTAGCATAGCTGCCCACTGCTCTGGGTATGTGTGTGTACTCATTGCTCACTTGTGTGTGTGTGTGTGTGTGTGTTCACGCCTTCGGATGGGTTAAACGTAGAGGAGGAAAACTTTTTTTTTGCTGTGCGTGAATGTACATGTGACCAAATAAAGGGTGCTTCTTTTTCTAATTCTGTCCCTGTTGTTCTGTGTAGTGAGTGTATAAGGTGTCCTGTGTATTTAGTGCACTGTGCCACACTACCAGTATTCATACTGTCCTTCACATGGAGCTCCTGTCTGTTATTAGCTCATCTGGCCATAAGGCTGATGAGCTATTGCCATGGTGTGGCATTTGTTGCCCACAATTCAGTTAAATCATATCTCCTCCATCAGTTCTCCACAGATTTCTGTTCTGATTGTTTTGTTTGAAAAAACTCATCACTTTGCACACAACTTGGTCATTGTTTTGTCAAATTGTTTGCTACTGAGTTAGTAATTAGGCCAAATTAACAAATTTTCCAGGCCTCACAACTAGAATTGTATCTCCTCTCTCATTTCTCATCTGATTCCAGTTCTGATTGATGTTTTGGGTAGATCTTCCCTTGAGGAGCAAAACTTGGTAATATGTTTGTTGATTTTCCTGTTGTAAACAATTTGTTAACAACTTTGTTTATTTTCAGTTAAATTGTATAGCCTCTCTCAATTCTCAATGGATTTCAGTTCTGATTGTTTTCTTTGAAAGACCTAGTCTTTCTGTACAAAACTTGGTCATTGTATTGTCAAATTTTTGCTAATGAACTGGTAATTAGGTCACCTTAACGGGTTTTCGAACTTTACACTAGAATTGTATCTCCTCTCTCATTTCTCATCTGATTCCAGTTCTGATTGATGTTTTGGGGAGATCTTCCCTCGGGGAACAAAACTTGGTCATTTGTTTTTTGATTTTCTGGTTGTAAACAATTTGTTTATTTTCAGTTATATTGTATCTCCTCCCTTTATTCTAAATGAACTTCAGTTCTGATTGTTTCATTTGAAAGAACTTGCCATTCTGCACAACACTTGGTAATTGTAATATCACATTTTTGCTAACGAACTGCTAATTAGGTCAACTTAATGAATTTTGGGACTTCTCATTAGAATTATATCTCTTCTTGCAGTTCTCACCTGATTTCAGTTCTGATCGATGTTTTGGGTAGAGCTTCCCTTTGGGAATAAAACCTGACCATTTGTTTGTTGATTTTCTTGTTGTAAATTTTTACAACATTGTTTATTTTCAGTTAAATCATGTCTCCTCCCTCAGTTCTCAATGGATTTCAATTCCGATTGTTTTATATGAAATAACTAGACCCTTCTGCACAAAACATGGTCAGTGTATTGTCAATTTTTTGCAAACAAATTAGTAATTAGGTCAACTTAACAAATATTCTTCTGACTAGAATTGCATCTACTCTCATTTATCATGCAAATTCAGTTCTGATCAATGTTTTGAGTAGATCTTCTGGGGAACAAATTTTAGTCCTTTGTTGATTTTCCTGTTATAAACAATTTGTTGTGGAGGTTGGTCCTCTCTCACATTGTCACATTTCAGTTCTGTTTGATGTCAGGCCAGATAAGCTACTACGTCTGTTTTGATGGCAGGCCAGATAAGCTACTACGTCCTTCACATTCTGGTTTAAAACATTCCACCTTTCAGATCACTGTGAATGGAGCTATTGATGTGTATTTTGTGAGTGCAGATCCTCCACGGAAGCGTGTGGACTCACCCATGCTGACCCGTCATGGCCGCTGCCGGCCAGAGAGGAAGAGTCTGGAGGTGCTGAGTGTGACGGAGCAGGGCTCCCCGACACCTCCTCGCAGGGCGCTGGACACCTCTGCACACAGCCAGAGGTATACACATACTGTATATACATGCAATCAGACCACTGAGTTCCCCATTGTGACTGTGACAAATTTTTGTTTTTCAGTACAAAACTAAGTTGTAATGGCCAGGAAACAGCATTTATTTACTGGAGTATATATTACCATGTAAGGAATAAAGCACAAAATGGCATGTTGTTATAGAAATTTAATCAGTGATGGTGTGAAGTGATGGCCTTTACCACCTCAAAGTTATTTTCTAATAGCAGCACATCCCAAAGTGTTTTCACCTCTTATACAACAACTACCAAATTTACCAACACTAAAATTTTTTTATTTAATAATGAATGACACTTTTTATCTGCTAGTTATATTTGCTAGTTATCACTTGTGTTATAAACAGTCATTCCCTCACTAGCTTCTCTTTTCTTCTCTAATAAAAAAAGCACACCACAAACTACAAAACAAAAAAATGTTTTGTTCTGAAGATTTTTTTCATGTCAGAAAACTTAAAAATACAGCTTTCGCTCAGACTGTTGTAAAGCACTGACTTTACATTCTATTTGAAATGAACACCTCACAGAAAACTTCACCATATCACATCTTTATGATCCGTTTATGTGGAACATCCTCTATACAAGTCATAGCAAATGAGCCGTTGCTATAGAAAAAGTCATGGGTTAGAAGCTGTCTTATAAACATACATTATTTTATAAAAAACTCGTGTGCTGTCACATACTGTATTAAGCTAGAATGGAACTCGGTAGAGGTTATACCTCTGCTAAGCCACATGTTATCGGCATCAAAATCAAGTCACTTGAACCTAGCATAATACTAAAGTGGTACACCAAATTTCATCCAAATCCATTCACTGCTCTTTGAGTTACATTGGGAAAATAACCCCTTTGGACACAAGGAAAAATGCTATGGAACTTCATGCTATGGAACTTCATGTGTACACATTATGTCCAAAGGGGATTTAAAAGAAATCCTGGATCCACATACATATCTGGATCTTGGATCCACATACATATCCAAATTTGCATCAAAATCTAATCAATTGTTCCTTGGCCAATGGCTCACCTTTCCTCTCAGGTTCATCCAAATCCGTTCACTACTTTTTGAGTTACACTGGGAAAGGGCAAACAAATGTAGGTGAAAATGTAATCTCCTTCAAGTAAGGAGGTAAATGTTGAAAATTTAGTCATTGTTAAATGTTATTTCTCATTATAAATGCTTTTTAAAAAAACAGGAGTGTGTCTTCCTCTTAAATTTAGCTCTGGTAATTAGTAAAGGAAATGAATCAATGTATTCAATGAGGCAGAATGTTAAACACTGAAGTGTAGGTAGTTTGGGTCTGGAGTCTGATGTCTCTGTTTTATCGGTTCCCAGATCACGATCAGTAAGTGGAGCATCTACCGGTCTCTCCTCTAGTCCTTTAAGCAGTCCCAGGGTAAGCGAATATTTGCAAAAACATTCTGATATTTCATTTTCTTTTTTTTGTTTGAGAAATCTTTTTTTAGAGTATTTACTGTAAGTGTACAGGTTGCAAATTTAATGGGTTACATCTGTTTTAAAAAAAAAAAGCAAACTGCAAAATGATTTATATTTTACACTTTTTTCCTGAGAAAGCTCAACACAAAGTTCCTGCTTTTTTTTTAATTATTATTCCATAATTCACTTCAGCGTAAAAAGAAAGCTCACATCCTCTGAAAGCCCACACACATCTTTTCAAAACACTCCCCACACTGCCTGATGGTCCATTTGTCATATCACCCATCGCTCATTTCCACTCCTTTCCTTCTCTCCATCTTCTGCTGCCTTTTCCTCACTCCCTGCTGCATTTTTCTACTCCATATCATCAGAGCCCGGTGTTCACATTCAGCCAATCTGATGTCGCCACCGCCACCAAACCCCGTACTGCAAGCTCTCGCGAGTCTAAAACCCAGACTCTGCCTTCCAAAACTCCCCCTGAGCGACCCCGACTCCACTCCATGAAATCCCTCCCGCTTCGCTCCTCTTCCTCACGCTCACCTTCTCCTTCTCCTCTGCTCTCACCACTCCCTCGCTTCCTCTTTTCCCATGCCCCATCAGCTGCGCTGAAATCCGTCACTAAATGCTCCTATCCGATGTCCCAGGTGACCCCTCAGGGCTCGCCCCTGCCCACACCGCTGGGCACCCCCGTCCATCACCCCCACCCTCCCCCTTCCTCCTCTTCCTCCTCCCGTGCTGAAGGAGGAGGTGTTGGCTCGCTCTCACTGACTCCACCCACTAGCCCAGGAGGAGGCGGAGCTGGCATGGCAGCCAGCAGCTCCGCCCACTGGAGGACTAGATTCAATTCATTCAAGAACAACTTGCTCGGCTCGCCACGCTTCCACCGTCGCAAGCTTCAGGGTGGGTGTCCTCAATTTAGCAAACATTCCATTGGTGTAATGACATAATTACTACGCATTGATGAAATAAAGAGTTATACTCGCAGGTTTGTCACTTTCTGGTATTTTAGTGCCCACTTCTGAGGACATGTCAAGCCTTACACCAGAGTCCAGCCCTGAGTATGTATCAGAAGAGCACTGATAATGAAATATAGTTTAGATGTCTATAAAGTATCATGCAATGCATTACATGTTGCCTGTCATTGATTGGGTGTTTTTTTGCTTCTAGGCTGGCGAAGCGCTCCTGGTTTGGCAACTTTATCAGTTTAGAGAAGGAGGAGCAGATCTTTGTGGTGATCAGAGACAAACCACTCAGCTCAATCAAGGCAGATATCGTGCATGCCTTTCTCTCTGTGAGTCTGCTTCACATATAGGATTTTTCAGCAATACTGAAGATCAAGCTGATAGTGATCTACAACATACAACACATGTGCGATGCAATACACTGTCCATTTCCTGGTGTGTGTGTGTGTATATGCATATATATGTGTGTGTGTGTGTGTGTGTGTGTGTGTGTGTGTGTGTGTGTGTGTTATTTAACGGACCATAATGTGTTTCATAACAAGTAAGTAAATTCATGGACCAGGAGAATTTTTTTTGCTGAAGTTAACACTGCTCTTAAACATACCAGTTTCCTCTCTCTGCTTTTCTTGACATTAGATTCCATCACTCAGCCACAGCGTGGTCTCCCAGACAAGTTTCCGGGCTGAGTATAAATCATCTGGAGGTCCTTCTGTATTCCAGAAGCCTGTCAAGTTTCAGGTGGATATTGCCTTCTCTGAGGGAGAGAGGGAGAGGGAAAGAGAGAGAGAAGGAAAGAGGAATTATGGAATCTACAGTGTCACATTCACACTCATATCAGGTGAGAAGCTCTTCCATGACTTGTTATCTTTTGAATAGTAGCTACTGTATTTCCAAATAGGATTTCAGTTCAGTTCAAATCAGTTTGATTTATGTTGTGCTTTTAACAATGGACACTGTCACAGAGCAATTTTACAGAAATCTGGATATAAAAATAATCCCTTTCCCTGATTAATTCTCTCTCTCTCTCTCTGCCTCTCTGCCTGCTTGGGGGCTGGAAAAGGCCCGAGTCGCAGATTTAAGAGAGTGGTGGAGACGATTCAAGCCCAGCTGCTTAGCACACATGACCAGCCCTCAGTACAGGCTCTTGTCGGTGAGTCACAGCCAACTGCTCAGATTGCAGGCACATCAGGACTGCACACTACAAACTGAATGTCATATCACCATTGTACTGCTTCATACAGAGAGATTATGCTTAATTTTCATTATATTACAACCACAGATTTGTGTCAAACTTGTATCAAAGGTCACAAAGTAACATATGATGCAGCATTTGTCATATAAACAACAATATAATTTATAACAATATAAATATATTTTATAAATATAGCTGTCAGACAGACATAATTTCCTTGATACTTCAATTTAATAGAGTTTTATATGTGAACCATGTTTAGCACTACTGTAGATATTATCCACAAAAACAGCTTTACAGAAATCTGGATGTAGATTAAGATCCTGAAAGAACAAGCCAGGGGGAATAGTGACAATAAAAAACTCCTTAAGACAACACAAGGAAGAAATCTTGTGGTGAACCAGATTTCATCCTCTTCAGGGTGAAACCCAGTACTGGGTTATTCCATGAAATCAAGTCATACATGAGCTGATAGCCGATGAGGCGCGTAGCACCGAATTGGCTATAAGCCATGTATGATGAGATTGAATGGAATAATTGTTTTATTCTATCCATGTTCACTGGATTTTGAGAAACAGAGTATTTTTTTATTTTTTTTGCAAATTTGATAAATAAAAACTTTATACAAAACATTTGGCAAAATAATTTCCGCTTAGAATGTAAACGAACTGGTGAAATGACAGCAACAATTTGTGAAAAATGCAGTAATAATTCTTGAAAAATAAAAAAAGATATGTTCTTACTATTTAAATACTTTCATTCCATATTTTGTTGCTTTTTTGTATTTTGTGGGATTTTGTTTTCAAGTAGAGTTTTTATTTTGTCCTCGGTTGGTTCAGCAACACACTCCGCCATTTTGTTTTTCTCTACTCGTGGTATATGAGCTGATAGCCTAGTAGTAGAGCAGCCAATCAGAGCATGCGCGATTGCTCATATCCAGTGAATGTGGATATAATAACACCATTATCTTGTACAGCTGTATACTATAGTGTCAAACAGTAAGTGCTGAACGGATAGTCAGTATGAGTACATTGTGAATAACAGTCCAAGGATGAGCACAGGACAATCAAGATACTGTAGGATTAAAGCAGTAGCTCTTAGTTACTTCTCATCTTGTATACATCTTGGGCAACATGACCCAGTGTGGAGCTACTCATTTAACAGTTTGTACTATGGTCAGAACTTCTATCATCCCTTCTGTCTCATTCAGTGGTTATCTGATGGAACTTTTCAGAACTCTGGCCTTCAAAGTCTTTTTTTTTTTTTGCAGTATGTTGGTCCACTTGGACAGTGTTGTTGATTTGTTAAAATGATATCAATCAGTAAAGTGTCAATCAGTGTCAGAAAATAAATTACCTTTAGGGGTACAGTGGTTTGTCACTGGGGCAGTGCCCTACTGCTTGGGAACATAGATACACATTAGTGTAGGTTGGTACCTTGGGGGACAGAAATAGACTCCTCCAGTACCCCTATTTCTGACAAAGTAAGGTACCCCTTACTTTGTCAGAATGTTCACTAATGTGGCTCTCTCTACCTTTCATGGAAGCTTCTTGTGTGGGCCTGTCCAGAGTTAGCCTCACTGAGGAAAAACATCTACCAGGACTATACAATCCCTGACAATGTGTACACCTGCACCACAATTGTCTGTAGTCAAAATAGCTGATACCATGTCAATAATGTTAACAGTGGTACTTCGAGACAGCCCTCAGGGATAGGAGGCACTGGCCCATGACTTACCTCATGGTCAACTCAGTGACTTTCCTCCTCACATTACACAGAATTCAGAGGCTTTGTTTTCCACTGCTACTTGTTCTTGAGCAGATCTGTTATGCCAAAAGGAAGGAGGGATTTGTCAATCCTGGTCTACTGAAACTCTGCATTACTCTGTGATGCCCACTGTCTTATTAGTTATCACTCACTCCTCTGTGTTGGTGATCAGTAGTGGCACATACCTTACTTTCTTCATGCTGTGTTGGGGTTCTCCCTTTGTGCCCTTTCCACTGAGCATTTCACATCCCCTGCCTTCCAGCTAAGCAGTGGGGTCCATGAGTGTACAGTATGCTACTAGCTTGGTCCTCACTAGCCATGCTCTGCGCTTCCACCACTGAACTTGATAAGCTGTTTTTCCCTTCCATATACAGTGTCTTGCAAAAGTATTCACCCCCCCCCTTCATGTTTGTCCTGTTTTGTCCCATTACAAGCTGGAATTAAAATGGCTTTTTGGGGGGTGAGTACCATTTGATTTACACAACATGCCCACAACTTTAAAGGTGAAAATTGTTGTTTTATTGTGACACAAACAATAATACAATAATTAAGATGAAAAAAAAAATAGAAATCTGGAGTGTGCGTAGGCATTCATCCCACCCCCCCACCCCACCCCAAAAAAGTCAATACTTTGTAGAGCCACCTTTTGCTGCAAGTCTCTTGGGGTATGTCTCTATTAGCTTAGCACATCTAGCCACTGGGATTTTTGCCCATTCCTCAAGGCA
>JAPEKO010000006.1:10262337-10272948 GCA_027576075.1 Cathorops hypophthalmus
GGATTCTTGACTTGTCAATTGCAAGCAAAAGTAAAAATGTTTACCTCCAATCTTCTCCTTTTTGCTTGAGCGTTGCTAGTCCGTTTCTTCTTTGACTGCTTGATTTTGTGCTCGAATTTTGTCGGAACAGCGTCAGGTTTGAGCCTTCTCTGTCTGACACTGACACCTAAAACTCTCCAACAGATGGGGATTCTTCAAAAATGAATCGCTGTCGAAGTGATTGGAGCACAGAGTGGCGTATTTACCCGGCTGCCAATCCTCTGGCTTCACGCACACAATCCACTCTCTCCGCCTCGTCTCCTCTTCCGGAAAAAGCCAGACCTCTCGCTCCGCCTCTTCTCCTCTTCCAGAAAAAAGCCAACCTTTTCGGTCTGCCTCTTCTCCTCTTTTGGAAAAAGCTAACCCTCTTGCTCCGCCTCTTCTCCTCTTCCGGAAAAAGCCAACCCTCTCGCTCCGCCTCTTCTCCTCTTTCGGAAAAAGCCAACCCACTCGCTCCACCTCTTCTCCTCTCTCAGAAAAAGGTAAAAAAAAACTTCTTCCTGAACTGGTCCCTTTATTACAGTTCACTGCACAACAATAAGGCATGGTTTTTCTTCGGAAATTCTCGAACTCACATCTGCACTCAAGCTGAACGGCAATGCAAGTAAACGGAAGTGGACTCAACTCAAGCGGTTTGTTTGTTTTGAATGACGTCACGCACCGAGTGGTCACGAAAATCACCAAACAGAAATTCGCCGCGATCCGCGCTGACTTATTTTAATTGTTACTTATTAGCAATACTTCTTGGGACCAGAAGAAAATTACAGGGCTTTTTTAACATATAAAGTTTCAAATGTGCATAAATTGAAAACCTTTGCCTATGACCTTTAAAGTGGTCCTATGGACAGATACTCCCATCTCCGCTATGGATCTTTGCAGCTCCTTCAGTGCTATCTTTGGTGTCTTTGTTGCATCTCTGATTAATGCCCTCCTTGCCCTGTCTGTGAGTTTTGGTGGGCGGCCTTCTCTTGTCAGGCTTGTAGTGGTGACATATTCTTTTCATTTTGCTATAATGGATTTAATGGTGCTCTGTGGGATATTCAAAGTGTGGGATATTTTTTAGAATGCAACCCTGATCTATACTTCTCCACAAGTGTGTCTCTGACCTGTTTGGAATGCTCCTTGGTTCTCATGTTGCTTGCTTAGTAGTGTTGCAGAGTCAGGGTCCTTCCAGAACAGGTTCATTTATACAAACATCATGTGACAGATCATGTGACATTTTGAATGCACACAGGTTGAGCTTTATCATATAATTTTGTGACTTATGAAGTGAATTGGTTGGACCAGCTCTTATTTAGGGGTTTCACACTGTGGTGGAAAAAGAAAAACTCTTACTTGTTTGGATTCAAGCAGAGAGTCTTTATTGCTGGTTTCTCAATGCAAAGCATAGCTGGCTCAGGGCGCGTGCACCCTCCCTTCCTCACGATAGCTTTTTTTTATATCCTTGTGGACCTTTTAACAGAAAAACCAGTAAGCCAATTGAGAGTAAGAATTTAAACTCTTACCATAAAGGAACTGTCCTTTGTCAACAGATGTGTTCCCTTTGTGTATTCTTCCCAACATTTTGGAGCTTCTCAAGATCAGGTGCCCTCATCTCTATCCTCTTTCTAACATTACACACTTATGTACACAGCACTGGGTTCATGAACAGGTCATGAACCCCTACCACGTGCGCCCCCACACACAGCACTGGGTTCATGAATGGGTCATGAACCTTTAACACACACAGGGCTATACTAAAAATTCCATTACATTTCCCCCCTTTGTTAATTAACACTTTGTTCAAACAAAATATATCAAAATTAGGCATCAATTCCTACACCCCACAACCTGATTTTAGTAGGAACATCATTAAATTTTGACCGGAAGCGATTATACTGATTTTTTGCGAGGCATTAGACACCTCTAGTTTCAACAAATAGTAATGAAAAATCAATGCAAAAAACAGATACATGTATTTTAGCTAATTATCATTTTAAATCATTTCTTCGTCTACAAAAGGTAGGCTATAGTCTTCATCTGGCTGGTCTGGGAATTCACCTGGGCCCATTTTCACCAGGACTTGGTCTTGCAAATTTATGGCCATTATCCTTTGCTTCATAGCTGACAAGCATTGCATCAAACATGGAGCACACAGACATATCAAAACTACCATCAGTATCCCAGGGATCATGTTCACATATGTTGCCCACTATCCAAACAAACTATATAGCCATCCCCAAGTGCCCTCTCTCTAACAATATGGCTTCTTGGAGTGAATGTATCAATCAGTCATAATTGTCTTGCCACTTCTTTCATTCGGTTGACGGCGATTGTAATGTTGCCATGTTCATCATCATTTGCTGGGACATAGGTGCATCATTCTTCTCCAATCACTGCGCAAATTCCACCTTCTTTAGCCAATATAATGTCTAACGTCAGTCTGTTCTGAGTTGTCATCAATCATACTGCTGTCAGTTCTTGTTTAACTCATTCTAGCGCTAGAGTGGTGGCGTTCACAAATGTGGCAAGTCTGTAATGCGTCACCTCCAACTGATTCCATACCTGAGTGAGGCCATACTGAAGGGGGAAAAGCATGCTAAAATTTCTTCCATCTAGACACTAATTGGTGTTCAGGAGGTGGGAAGTCTTCATCACTGACCTTCTTCTTCATTGCAGTGAAGCATGGATGGTCATAGGAATTTTGAGTTGAGTAAAAGTACATACAGCAGGTAGTCCACCCATGCAGCAGGTAGTAATATGCTCATTCTCCACATACCCAGTACCAGTTGGATTTGTCATAGGAATTTTGAGTTGAGTAAAAGCACATACAGCAGGTAGTCCACCCATGCAGCAGGTAATAGTATGCTCATTCTCCACATACCCAGTACCAGTTGGATTTGTACCCAGTATACCTCAGAGTACAAACCGTGTCAGCTTGTCTGTGGACTCCAGGGTACAGTATGCCAGCGAACATGGAGGATCCAGGCAGCATCCAGGCAACATGGCTTGTAAGCTCCGTACATGACTGTACAAGAGTCACCTGTAAGGCTACCCAATGGGTGCAACAGATGTGCTCCTGTCAACTTCACACATAGGGAATTTGTAACCCTTAGTCAACACTGTGGTCCTATATCAGGGCTGCCAAAGACTTTAGGTCCCCACTTGAATTATCCTGGAGCTCTTAACGTTTGCAACGCTAGACTGTGTATGAGGTTCAGTGTGATAGAGAGGCAGTTGTCCACATATAGGCCAGCAATATCATACTCAGGCCCTCCGGCATTTCTGGAAAACAGGACATTTACCATGGCCCTCAGAGTATCGTTTAGGCTTGTTCTTGTGGGTTTACATGCAAAAGGCTGAGCCAGTGTATGAGGGATCAGGGTGCACACTACACACAGTTCTGTAACGTTTAGATTCTTCACTGTGTAGTTTGCATATTTTCCAAAACTCATTGTGGACAACGGGTGCAAAATGATTAGGGCCTGTTTTGCTTTGTCTTTGTTTCTGCATTTCTGGGAGCAAGCAGGACAAGGTCACTGCAACCCTAAGCATGATTAGTGCAGCCCATACAACTTTTACATGGTACAGGAATGGATTCTTCATGATGTCAGGCACATAAGGAGAGGCTCTGAACAGTAAAACCTTGTCTATCGCTGGCACTGACTAGTGCTCCGAGTGTAGGCACACCTGTTTATGCACTCTCCCCATGGTCAGTGAGGCGCAATAATAATCTATGCAGCCACTAACTTACTACCTGTGTCTTGTCCTCTCCTTCTAGGGGTGGTGCTTTCTTGCAGTGGTTGGTGTGTATCCACATGGCTCTTTCCTTCACTTTCACAGTTATGTGAGTTGTGAACAACACCTGATACAGTCCTAGCCACCTTTTGGTCTCTCCAGCATTTTCTCCTGAAGTCTTTCACCACTATCCAATCTCCAGGCTTCAGATCATGTAGCATGGTTTCAGCTGTCCTAGGTAGTGCCTCCTTTACCTGCTCATGGGTGAGACATAATACAGAAGAGAGTTCTGCACAATAACACAACATTTCATCTTTGCATAGGCCTGTAGTCAGCTGTGAAATTAGCTGGGGGCCTATCCCAGTATTTGGTGGTCTGCCAAAGAATATTTCAAATGGGCTCAAGTTTGTTCTTGCTCTGACTCTCATACACATATACAAGAGTACAATGGGCAGGGCCTTAACCCAGTTAAGGCCCATATCTTCACAGCATTTAGCCAGTTTGTTTTTGTGCATCCCATTTTCCTGCTCAGTAGAGCCACTGCACTGCACCCCTGCAGTGGCCAGCCACTGCACAATGTTGTTTCAGGTCAATTCCCAATGTTTCTCCTACCTGTTTCAATGCCTGATTTACAAACTGAGTTCTGTTATCACTACTAATCTTTCCAGGAATGCCCCATCTAGGAATGATTTCAGTTAGCAGAGCTTTTGCAATAGCTCCTGCATCTTGTTTGGAAGTTGGGAATGCCTCTACCCAGTTAGAGAACCTGTCTACTATTACCAGACAATAGTTTTCCCCTTCTGCGGGTCTCAATTCAATAAAATCCATCTGCAAATGTTCAGTAGTTCTGGGTGTGCTACCTGTTGCCCCCGGCCTATGCTGTGTGTGGCACAAATGACGCACTTTCGCAAAGTTTTTGGAGAAAATTCATGAATCTTGAGCTTCTGATGTAGCTCTTGCTTGTAGATCATGTAAGTCAGCAGTAGGTGTCACAATAAGGTTAGTATTGTTAGTATTTGTGTTAAGACTCAGTATGAGTTTGGAAGGCCCTTGGAAAGGACCAGCTGCATCTGCTGCTGCATTTCCTGTGGAGATAGGATCTGAATTGCTAGTGTGAGCATTACACTTACAAATGACAAGTTGTTTAGGTAACAATATGGCTTCTAGGAATGACGCTATCAATGTATGATGAGTAATTGGTTTTCCTGTAGAAGTAAAGAACCCCCTGCCCTTCCACAGTGTGGCAAAATCATGTGCTACCCCAAAGGCATACCTACTGTCAGTATATATTGTGGCTATCTTCCCTCATGCTAATTTGCATGCTTCAGTGAGGGCGACCAACTCCACAGCTTGAGCTGAGTAGTTGCCCAGAAGTGAACCAGAAAACAGGGTTTCATGATGTGTAACGGCAGCATACCCTGCCTTATTCAGGCCTGTAGCTGTATCCCTTGAGGCTGAGCCATCTACAAAAAGGACAAAGTCAGGTTGTGAAGAGGAGTTTCTTGTAAGTCAGGATGAGGATAACAGACCTGATTAACCATTGCTATACAACAGTGGGTTTCCCCATCTCCTTTGACAGGAAGCAAAGTTGCTGGTTTCAAAATGGTACAGCATTTCACTGTGATGTTGGGCATTTCCAGGAGGGCAGCGTTGTATCTCAACCACCTAGCAGCAGATAGGTGAGATGCCTTCTGTTCAAGCAAGAGCATAGAGACAGCATGTGGGACCAAAAGCATTAGTTCAGAATAACCCACAATATCATGTGATGCTACAACAGCATTTTCAGCAGCTGCACCTGCCCATAGACAAACTGACAAGTTTAATGGAGTAATAGGCTATTAGTTGTAACTTGCATGTCTATGAAGATTCTCAGTCATCCAGGTCATAGTACACTGTGAGTGGTAAAAGAGAATCATCACTGAACAGCCATCACTGAACAGAGGTGATGGTCTAAGACACCATTTATCAGCCACCTACAATGCAGTCCTTGGCACACTTCCAAGACAACTGAATGCACACCAAAACCCAGCTGTTTTCAGTGACTCACAGAAGGACAGAGAGAACCAACAACCACTGATCACCCCAATGACTCTCTAGGCCATTCACACCCAGCCCCCAGTGATTCACACCAGCAGGATGACTCAATGACACCTTAGGATTGCTTTTCATCCATGAGAGGATAAATGCCTATTAGTCAGACAGAACTGAAGAAGCCTTTCGGACGAGAGGTGAAACGTCTTCAAGAATCTTCAAGCAAGTCTAGTTGCTCTCTTTTACCACCCACAGTTTACTATAAATGTAATTTCTAGGGTGTTTTGGCAAGGAGCTAGGACTCTGCCTTGAAGGCCTGCTTAACTTGTCCAGACACCAGTAGTCAAAACTGCAACCAGATACTCTTAATGTGGCAATACATTTATCAACTTTGGTAGAGTTTGGTAATGTAATCAAGGACAATTTGCAATAGTGAAAACCAGAGAGTTTTTTATACCATTTATCTTGCTGTTCCCCTCAGTGGCTAAGGCACCAGACAAGACCCTGATACAAACTCATCACCTGTCTCTAGACTCTGATGGCTTAACTCACTGTCACAACCAACCAATTTCATAAACCCTTTCAAGTTTTGAAAGATAAACTGGAGACCTTGGTTATAGACAATGTGTTTCAGTCATCCAAACATGATGGAGAAGATTACTTACCCTCTGATATGCAGTGGAAAGATCTGACAGAGGAACAAGACTACACATTCTAAACAAATGATCACTGAAACTGGGAGGCCTGTGATAATGTCTATTGGTACTACAATACTCAAATACTTGTGATATGACATCTACTTCAATGTATTTAAGAAAAATGTCAAGTGGTGGAGAAAGCCATCTTTTATTCATCTTGTTTCTATATATGAATGAAGTTGTATGCACCCTGAAGTTTGGTGTAAAGGATACTCCATGTAAATGATCCAGTGTGGTCAGATCTAAAGGAAAACTACAAACTGCTTATGTCTATGATGGTCTATACCACTGTTACTCAACCACTGGGCTGCGGCCCATTAGTGGGCCATGATGCGCCATTTAGTGGGTTATGATTTTTTTTTTAAAGTTTTGTAAGCCCTTAGCATCTCTGATGTATTTAGAAGTCCCAAATAATAAATAGTTCAGGATGTTGTAGTGTCTCAAATCTGGTAGCTGTTTTGCCAAACACTTTTCAAGTGGAATAAATACACTTGTGGGTAAATTAAGAACAACAAGCTTTTATTTTTGTCACATTCCTCCTCTGCATTTAACCCACATGCATGTGCGCACGCACGCACACACACACACACACACACACACACACACACACACACACACACACACACACAGAGAGAGAGAGTGCAAGCACACAAGTGCAGTGGGCAGAATAAATAAATATGTTTGTGGGTAAATTATATGGATCTGTGATGCCTGCATGATGCTGTAAGAGAAGAGCATGGAGGACTGAAAATCGAGCAGCTGTGGTTTGTTTACACCGAATACTAAAACTTAGCATCCGAGCAACCACCAGAAAGACACGTACAAAGCCCAGAAATGCCTTCTTACAAGGGTAATAAAGCAAACAGGATTTATTTTGTAGTGTCTTGTTTCCCAGACCTTTAATCCAGCCACATATAAAAAAAAATGTATACCTCCATGCTGTTCCAGGTTTTAATCTGTTTGCCCATGTAGAATGATGTCTGCAGCACTAGGTAGTTTGAGATGTCGGAGAACTCAGTGGATGGATAATTTTCCAACTCATAGGAAAAATCCTTCTTTGTTAATGTGTAAAGATCTATCCCATTGAGTGGTTTCATATCCACTTCTTTTGAGTGTACCTCTTGGTTTTAATAACTTGCTTGTTTTCTGTACACAAACATGGCAATAAGTTCTTGTGTTAACTGACTGGACTCCACTTTTGGATCATTATGTTTTGACTGAGAATGTCCTGCATGCATGGTTTTATGTTGGCTTCTGGCACATCCATACGGTTTTAAATGCAATACCTACAATTTAAAAAAATCTTGTTTTTATTGCATTTATTTAATTCCTGGGTTCCCATCTGTAACAGGAAGTGATGTTGCATTCCATTAATACACTTTACAATAGATTACTAGATTCTAATAGAATAGATGAGCCAAAATAATTGGGGCTCTTTTTTAATGGGCCAGATTCATTACAAGTATGAATAGGTGGGCCTTACAGTAGAAAACGTTGTGAACCCCTGGTCTGTACAAAGTCAGAGTCCACTGTTCTACTTCTCAAGTGGAATCCTGTTGGAGAAGGCAAGGTTATTTCATTACTTGCTGAACACATTGTGTGCTTTTATCACTTCCAACACAGGGCTGTCACCCAACAGTAACTCAATGGTACAATCACTCAGTGGCTCGGCTGCGTTCGTATACTCAGGTCAGATAATCTGGATTGATGGACTCACTGGTTTCTTAATGGTGCCTGAGCTGCAATGGCGGATGAAACAAGTGATCATAACAACAAGGACACCAGAACCTTATCACCCTCTGTGTCCAGGAGATATGGGGTGATTATGCATAAAACCTCAGGGAGTGTAAGGATCAACAGTTGAAGAGTAGAAAGTATAATAAACAGTACTATGTATTTCTTCAGTGTGATAGTCATCAGAGTGTAGAATTATGGGTGGGGTGGGGACTGTCCCTGTGCAAAGAGGTCTTTCTTTTAAGATATGTATGTAATGTGGCAACTGACAGGACACAATGGAAATCTTTGACCAAAATTCCAGTAGATGAAGCAACCAACCATTGATTAAACTTGAAACTGATGTAACTTTATAAGCATAAATTCCAAAATACACGGATCAAAATTTGACTTTAGTTTGACCAGGGCAAAGATTAACCAAGCCCTCCCAGTACAGATACAATTCCTGCCACAATCTGTACCATTTCTCAGGGATTAGGAGACCACCTCAATGGGGCCAGGCTATCCAGTTGGAGTAGCACTAATATGTTAAATCAGGGGGCAATAATTTACCTTTCTCAGAAGATTATCTCATCAGATCAAAATGGAGATGAGCTGGTCTAGAGACAAGGAGTTGACATGGCAGGCCAGCTCAGCAGTTCCTCTTTGTTCATATAATAAATGTTAATAAATGCCAAGTAAACTGATATAATACACCATCATATCCATCCATCCATTATCTGTAGCCGCTTATCCTGTACAGTGTCACAGGCAAGCTGGAGCCTATCCCAGCTGACTATGGGCGAGAGGCAGGGTACACCCTGGACAAGTCGCCAGATCATCACAGGGCTGACACATAGAGAGAAACAACCATTCATACTCACATTCACACCTACGGTCAATTCAGAGTCACCAATTAGCCTAACCTGCATGTCTTTGGACTGTGGAGACCGGAGCACCCAAAGGAAACCCATGCAGACACGGGGAGAACATGCAAACTCCACACAGAAAGGCCTCCATTGGCCACTGAGCTTGAACCCAGAACCTTCTTGCTGTGAGGCGACAGTGCTAACCACTACACCACCGTGCCACCCCGTGTATGTGCCATCAAGGAATTTTTCAAGTTCTTTACTAATGGTCCATGTTTCAGCACCATAAAGTAGTATGCTTTTAACACAGGCCCAAAAGAAGCTAACCTTTAGATCAGGTCAGATCTCTCGACTTGCTACTGGTAAACCATGCAAACCAGTACAACCTGTTCATGGGTTGAGTGGTTGGCAACTAAACAGGCACCTATGCCAGTTCTTGACTGGTGTAGGAGGGTGGGTGGACACCCAGCAGCACAAAAACAAGAGCTGTCGAACGGCCAACAGCCATCTACCAAACCACTGAAGGAGTTGCGTCCTTGGACTTTAGCAATCGGCAAGATCATGAAGCTCATCTAGATTACTGAGGAAGGGTGTTTATATTTTTGTCCAAGTGAGCATGTACGTAAAAACTCAATTAAACACATTAAATGCAAATATACTGATGGATTAAACAGGAATATGAGGTTCAGTCAGAATTAAATCCCAATTCATTTATTGAACTAATTAAAGGTGCTGTACTGTAAATGCCACACTCTCTTCGTTTTTATTGGTTTCCGAGCTTAATGGACCACAATCCTTTCTACCCCCAGTCTTGCGTTGATTGGCTGTTGGTAGGCAGACACACTGTTTGCACACGCACAAAAAATTTAACAGCTACAATAAAAGCATCAACGATATTGAATTCTACACAGCTCCATAATTTAGTGGTGGTTATGAATTCAGCTCCCAACACAGCCAGCTGTAGAGAGACACAGGGAGGCTTTGTTGTACTCGTCAATATTTCAAACTCCACAGTTCAAGTTCAAACCCTGTCCAATTATGCTTCTGTCCATGTGGTCACTGTGTTAAGTACAGCTCATTTAGTGGCTTTGTCAGATATCGTTACGTCTCCCAGATCGAGCTTGAACTGACAGCTGAAGCGTGTTCGGCAGGGGAGGCAAATCCTCCATGCTCCAGGAAAGGAAAAGGGTTTGGAGGGAAAACCCACTCCCTTTTTCCTATCTCTTAAAACACATTTACACACTTCGCAGTCTACAGGTCACGGAATAGAATCAAGAGCACAGAAACGTGTCCGAGTTCCTTTCATTAAGACCCCCGAGCGTATTTATCCAAGCTTGTCATGGCGATTTGAATGCGTTTGACCTTTCAGGATGTTGTTATTTGGTTGCCATGAGATAAGATGACAATATGGCTGCAGGATCCATCTCTGTGCAAACAGAGCTGTTCAATCTGTCCACTTCAACATGCGCACGGTGGTGTAGTGGTTAGCGCTGTCGCCTCACGGCAAGAAGGTCCTGGGTTCGAGCCCCGGGGCCGGCGAGGGC
>JAPEKO010000006.1:10483239-10493326 GCA_027576075.1 Cathorops hypophthalmus
CTCTTTAAATGATACATTTTCTCAGTTTAAACATTTGATATGTCATCTATGTTCTATTCTGAATAAAATATGGAATTGTGGAACTTTCACATCATTGCATTCTGTTTTTTTTTCTGTTTTTATTTTATTTACTTTTTAACTATTGAACATCCAATGGTAATTGAAATTTGGCAGTGTGTTGTGGAACCTTCTACCTTCTAGATAAGTAGATATACTTATCTAACATTTCAGGATGAACAACCTTTCTTAATAGTAGGTCAGCATTTTTTAAAATCTGGAACTAGCTCTCAAACAGGTCTTCTCAGTTTGGAAATCCATTTGACTTCTACTGGCTACTTTTATTATTCTATATAACTGTCCACCTTGTTTCTCGTCATTTTGTGGAAAGTGCAGCGTTTGTTTGCATCACTGTTGCTGATTTTCTGTGTATGCAGAAAGGTTGCTAAATTTTTTACTGAATAGCCTTAAATTATTCATTTTTAATAATCACTTATGACTTGCTGAAAGCTGTATCCTAATTTTCAGGAAAATCTAGTATCTTAAGTATTCGCTCTCCATATGCTAAATTCGGACAGGTTTTGAGTATTTGCCAGAGCAAAGACCTGATCTCAGTCTACCATGAAGAGCATGAGGGCTTGGATGACTTTGATACTGTGCTGCTGAAGGCTCTAGTCAGGGGTAAGTGTCAGTAATACTAATACAGTATTATTGTTCCTTTCTTATTCAGTGAATAATCTTGAACTGTACTGAGACGTACATCACTTAGCTGATCTCGGACCGGTTATTATAAAACCAGGAGTGTGATTAGTGTTCTGGGTTTCACAAATGGGTCACATCAAAATGGAAATTGCACCAGGGTTCAATTTAAATGAACTAAACATGCTCCATATGTGAAAGCCCAACTAATTACCATGCAGCTAATACTGAAAGTATTAGTGATGAGAGGAAAAGCACATTATGATAACAGTGGTTCAATGTAAAATGTGGGGTCCAATAGTAAAATGTTTATTGTTATGTGGAAAATGTGTAGAACATGATGATAATTCTGTTTTACTTTGTGGCCTCAGCACAACTGCATTCTGTAGCTGTAAATCTCAAAAATGTGTCCGAAACTAGTAAGGGCAGCACAGCTGCCACGTAATCCCATGAGCCAAAAAAAAAGTGGTGATTAAGTCACAAAATAAACAGAATTAACATTGGCAGCGCATTTCAAAAGTAGTGTAGTTTAATATGAGAAAATGGCATGAAACTGGATGTGGACAGGTATGTAAATGCAGTCTGCATAAAACTTGGAATTATTTGAATGGTCTGCTTTGCATAATGAATAAAGTAGGTTGGGTTTTTTTTTATTGATTGATTGATTGATTAGAGAATGAGGTAAGGAAATGCTGTGGGTGAACCCAACTCCCATGCAGCTATGCTCACAATGCTAACAGCAATAGGATCCGCTGAAAAATCTTAGAGCTTGTTTTGAAAAAGAGGGCAGCAGAGGCACAAAAATCATTGAGCTGAATTCATCATGTTTTTAATGTAATAACTGGGCTTTTATGCACTTAAATGACCAAGTTGAGAGAAGACTATTTAGTGTACCATTTCTACTGTACTGTAAGCAGTAGTGCTATAAATCCTCCAGTGAGTGAATGAATCATTTGCAGTGATCACGAACTGTTTGCTACCAACATCCATTGAATGCACAACTAATTCAAGCAAACATCTGCTTGTGTGCTTTGACTCATTTCCCACCAGTGTTCTTGGGAATGAAATGGCTTTGTGCTCTTCGCTAGGATAAATGTAAGCATGCAAAGAGAAGCAGTGAAATCTGACTTCTCAAACACTGGTGGTAAACGTCAAAATATTGGGTTGTACTTTCTTGATTTGAATGTACCTGTCAAACATCTGTTTTTGTTTTTTGTCAAATTCGGAAAAGCCAGCCTGTTTCCTCATTCACAGAAATCAGTTGAGTGTAGAAATTTCCAAGTTTTGTGTTGGAACTTTTCCATAGGACCCCTTTTGCTCTTGCAGTTTTGAATTATGCCATGGTATTCACACTGAACATTCTGTCTCCTTTCAACACACTTGGCATATTGCCTGTTCTCTGTGTAACTACATACTGTATACTACTGCATGCTAGTATATCAGTGAGTTTTTTTTTTATAATCACACTATCTAGGGTAAACCAGAAGAGAATGGGTTTTATTTTTGGTTCCTCTCAGTTTCTTCCTTATGTCGCCTCAGACCAATCTTCAAAAAAGTAATGAACATGACTCACATCGTAAACTTAAACACATAACTGCAAATCACACTTGCAGAATGCTCAGAGCTGCATGATTCAGAATCCATGACATCTTTACATTAGTCTAGTTTATTTTCTCTTTATAATTTTCATACTTGTGAAGAGAGACTAAGAATTCAACAGGAAAGCAGACCAGATAAAATGGACAAAACTGAACACACAGATATCCAGAACGATAGTTAAATAACTCTAGCGCCTCCGATTTTTCCGCAATCGCGGAAAATGGACAGAAATCGCGGAAATTGGGGTCAGAAACAGAATTGGTGCCCAGAAATGGAATCTACACATCCTGACCTTTTCAAAACTTTTTTCGGAATTAAAATCCGTCAATTAGTCCTTTGGTGTGACTGATTGATTGTCCAGGTGAGAACATGATACGATTGCATTGGTCTCATCTTCTGAACAACCTCCAGTGTGATTTGCTTGCAGTGACGAATCGATTCAACTCTGAATCGACTCGCATGCAGGAAGTGACTCGAGCGTGCTGTGTTTGGTTTGGTGGATGTAAGCCACTAAACTGAGCTGTCATGCTACAGAAATGTCATGTGTTTTGGATATTTGGACCACTGGACAAGAAAGGAAATGAATGATGTTTGAAACTAGTTATTTATATAATTACTTAATCACTTACTAAGTGCCATGTCTGTGTTCTCCATGCTCGGGAGTTTTGTTGTCCGTGCACCTGCGAAGGTTTTTTTTTTTATTTTTTTTTTAAACCTTTTTCTCTGTCTGCGTGTTTCAGACAAACGAATGAGTAGGTTTTCAGTCGTACACATTCCTCAGGCAATGGGTTTATTTATTTAATTTCCCCCCTTCCTTTTTCCTCGTTTTTAAATCCCTGCAGTGTGAAACCAAACCAAGCAGCAAACGAACCAACGAATCAATTTCTCTCTGATTCATTATAATGTGGAGGAGGAGGAGGATGGTGATGATACATTTCTATTTGAAGTGTGTAATACTTTACTAAGGCTATAATCCACAACACTCAGCTGTGCAAATTTTATATGTTGAAAATCTAAAAATGCCAATTTAGTTGTCATTTGAGCATAAAACTGAAAAAAATTGTCTGAAACGGATTTTAATATTTTTTGAAATGGAAAATAGGAGGCTCTATAACACACACCTGTGCTTCCTCTATTTTAAAAACCACCAGCCTCCAGAGGTGAACAGGGTTTATGTGCATTGTGTGTCACAGCTAACAAACAGCGCCTTTCCATTGATACGGTCCCCAGTACTGAGGAGCTGAGGCTGGCTGTGACATGGAACAGAGTGGATATTGCCAAGAGTGAGCTCTTCACTGGAAACATCCAGTGGAAGGTAGGAAATGATGATATCTCTGACATCAGTGATGGATAACTGAAGTAAATAAATGTCCTGCATAAATGCTGGAATGTGTGTTGAGTGCAGAGTGACGACTTGGAATGCTTCATGACCGATGCGCTTGTGAACAACAAGCCCCAATTTGTCCGTCTGTTTACTGAAAACGGGCTGAACATTGTGGATTATCTTACATATGGCCGCCTGGAGGAGCTGTATCGCTCAATTTCGGAGGGCTGTCTGGCCTACACGCTGCTCCAGCGTTACCTTGCAGAACGTCTGGGTATGATCAGTCTTGGCACTTCTCGCTCTGTTGCCAGTTTTGCTAACCAGACCTCCAGCCCAGTTAAACAACTGACACTTTATGAGGTGAGGATGGAGAAACGTTTTTTATGAGCTGGGAAGTTAAGGGTTTTGTGTGTGTGTGTGTGTGTGTATGTGTGTGTGTGTGTGTGTGTGAGAGAGATGTATAAAATATCTTGGCATTGAGAGGCAAACTAAGCAAGTTTACATTGTAGTAACAGACCTGCACTGTTGCTTATCCATCCATATCCATGAGCGCAATAACTGCTCTTATAAACAAGTTTGCTCTGTCCAGGTTATGTTCTACAAAAAGCGAGTTTCTAACATTTTGTTGCTTCTTTGCAAGTTCAGTAACCATACTAGCTTTATGGTTCATACATGAAAATCTCAAACATAAGAATGTTTCTTCCACATTTCCAACATCAAATCAGCCTATCCACTTCTATCCATGCTTTCTAGGTGTCTCAGGTCCTACAGTACTTGCTAGGTGATGTGTGTCAACCATTCTATTATAAACTCCTGGGTCTGGTTGGTATTGCGTCCAAACGGAAAATCATCAAGGTAAAATGTCTATAAAAAGTGCCCTAGGTCAAACAATGTTAATCTTTGAGGCAAATTAATGGTGTAATTGTGTATTATGGCTTCATTGATGTGACTTTTTTTCTGATTTCACCTTGGTATTCATTTTCAGAAACTGGCTACAGTTTTGCAAGAAGCTGCAGAATATCAGAGGCATAAATGTTCTCACCCATGGGCTTCACTCTTCATCTGGGCCGTGCTGCAGAACCGCAGTGAAATGGCTGTCTTCTTCTGGGAAATGGTAACACGATGCCAATGGACAGCAGGCCTTGGAGTTGTCCGTGTTTTTAGATGCAGAATTGCCCCAGTATTTAATCCATTTGTTTTCTAAATGTAATTTAACACCATTTTAGACACCTTAATTTTTGTCAGTTGGATCCGTGAGCATGAACATGGAAAATATTGATGTCAACGTGGGTTGTAGTTATATAAGATGGAAAGAGATGCCCAGGGATAATTTGACATCCATCTCCCCACCCCCTTCTCTTTCTTTCATAAACTCTTAGACCTCGGAGTCGGTATTGAGTGCTCTGAGTGCTTGTAAGCTGCTGAGAGCTCTTTCTAGATTAGAGACCGAGACTGAGACGACACTGTCCATGAAGGAACTGGCTCAGAGATTTGAGAACTTGGCCCATGGTATGATGTGCACATGTTTTTATGAGCAAACTGGGCATGCTGGAAATTTGAAGCAGTATCTTAGTTTCTGTTTACCTCATTTTTCTCACACACCTGCACACTGAGTGTGCTTTGTTCCTTTGTATAGATATATTCAGTAAATGCTACGAGAGCAGTGAGAATCGCTCCTTCATTTTGCTGAAGAAGAAATCGGAGGTCTGGGAGGGCACTACATGTCTGAGGATGGCCATGGAGGCAGATGCTCGTCTCTTCTTTAGTCACGATGGCGTGCAGGTCTTAAAATAATTTTATATTTACAGTTTTCTTGAAAGGTCATTGTATTCTATTAAGAATGTTTGAATACATTGTTGTCAGTGTATTCAACAACGTATTGCACAGTATTTCAAAGTCTTCTACGTGGATTGTTATAGTTTCGTATCATGCTGGAAGCGAGGTTTCAAAAAATTGGAGCCGTAATGTAATGAACTTGGCTGGACATGTGTATGTTGTGAAGCACAACTGGAAATTTGCAAGAGATGGTAGAATTTCAGGGTCACTGAATCTCCAAATCTGCAATTAGATACCACCTCATTGCCAACAAACTATGTGGAAAGCATGTGAGAAGAAAGCCATTTATTTCATCTAACCACAAAAGTACATACCTGGATGTCACTAAATACGAATCTAACTGGGTTCCATGGTTAGATGAGGAGGGGGAACAAAAATTTTAACAAATCCTGAAGATGGTACAAAAAAAGGACCTTTATAAAGTACCAAATCCCCACTGTTGAGTACTGTTAAAGCTAGATGGCCTTTCGAGTTCATAAAATTGGTGAAATTTAGTTCTCTTGGAAATTTGGTCTTTGTGATTTTATATTTATTTCTGTAATATCTAAAAAAAAAACGGCCATTCTGTAGCTGGGAAGTTATTTAGTTTGAGGGGATTTCCTAGCAAATAATGTGCATGAAATCGCTCGCTTCACGTAGTCAAGCGGACAGAGGAAGTCCAGTGTGCGCATGCACAGGTTTCCCCTTTTCCTTTCTCCTTCTTTTGGGTTTTACGGCAGCTCGCGTCCAGTGTTGCATTACTGCCATGGTTGACCTTGACTGCACTGACAGTTACATCGTTCTGTTGCTAAACGAACAGCTGATCACACCAAGGTGCTTGCTGACCACTGATATTTATTAGTTTGGTCCTGCATTTCTTTTTCACAACATAAAATCTCGCTGTCTGTTACTGTAGTCGGTCTATCACGTTTCATTCGTGTCCTCCATTTTTTTTTTTTCTCCTATTTCAAATTTGTATTTTCAAAATTGTATGCCTTGTGTGAACAGGGAAAGCCCAGCGCATAATGCATGACATAGTATCTTGAATTGGGTCATGGTGAAGCAGGAAAAGTAACAGAATTTAGGGCCATGTGGCCCTAAATTTATTGTTTTTAAAAAAAAAACTAATAAAATTGGAAGTCTGTAATCCAAATTCAGTAGCTTTAGGCCCACTAAACAAAAACAATTGGGTGTCAGGGAAAATTCTTTTTATGACCTAAACTTGAAAAATCTGAAAGGCAGTCTACCTTTAAGGTGGAGCTGAAATCTTGCATGACACAAATTGACGTGCTCGGAGCAGACTGTGGGCCTGTAGCCAGGACTAGCATAGTCAGTGGGTCCTGTCCGACCATCTCTCTGAGATTCGGATTATTGTGATATCTCAAGAACAAGCCATCAGATGTTCAAGTCGGTCACTTGACTTAAGTTTAATCCAAATCTGAATAACTTGAACCAGTTTAGCATATGATTAATGAGTCCACATTTCAGAGGAACAGTAAAGAAGGCAGAGCAGGATCTGGAGAAATTGGGAAGCATGCACCAATTTTTAATATTGATTTCTTCTTCAGCATGTGTCCATTTTTGTCCTGTATTTTCTCCTGGCTTATTGTGAAGTAGGCAGGCATAGACACGGGTATAACCTCTTTGGTGTGTGTGTGTGTGTGTGTGTGTGTGTGGCAATGATAGACCCCAACATGTCAAATTGAGCACACATTTGTAATAACTGTACACTCATTGTAACTGCCACCAAAAACACAGAGCTCAGAATGTTAATGGGAAGTTTCGTGATTTATAATGTTCCTAGTTTCAAAGCTAAAGGCAGTGTCCAATCTTGCATTAAAAAGTGGGAGAATTCATGTTTGCACTTCTTTCTTGCATAATATGGGAACTACTTGGTACTTGCCAATCCAAATAAAATGTGTGTGTGTGTGTGTGTGTGTGTGTGTGTGTGTGTGTGTGTGTCAGAGTCTGCTGTCTCAGATCTGGTGGGGGGATATGGACAGGAGCACTGAGGTATGGAAGCTCATCCTCACTCTGTTTATCCCTCCTCTCTGCTACACCAACCTTATCTCTTTCAGGTAAGAAATTCTTCCATCCTTCCATGATGTCACATGGATGGATGCCATATAGCATTGTGAAAATAATTGCTGCCTAACATCTCTTACCTTGCTTTCATTAACCCTCTGGGGTCTGAGGGTATTTTCTGGCTTGCTTTTTTATTTATTTATTTATGGAGCGCTTTTAACAATGCTTAAAGATACTTTATAAGGGGCAAGTTGATGTAACAGCAAAATCATACAGAATTTAGAAAACATGGGAGAATAAAAAGCAGTAACAAACTAAAGAAGGCAAAACACAAAGGCAGATTTAAAAAGGTGAGTCTTGAGCAATGATATGAATGTGGTTCGGTCTGTGCAGTCACGGAGGGATTTGGGGAGTGAGTTCCAGGGGGTGGGGGCAACAACTGAGAAGGCTGTATACCTCCAGGTCCTGTGCTTGGCCCTGAAAGGGGTGGAAAGGAGGTTGGCATCTGATGATCAGAGGGTGCGGGAAGGAGTGTACGGGTGGAGCAGGTCAGTCAGGTAAGAGGGGGTGAGGTTATGAAGAGATTTGAAGGTGAGAAATTTTATATCGGATGTGGTAAGGGATGGGGAGCCAGTGAAGTTTTTGGAGGACAGAGGTGATGTGGTCGTGAGAGCAGGCTTGAATGAGAAGTCGAGCAGCAGAATTTTAGACATTATTGGAGTTTATTTCAGGCTTTGGAGGTAGATCCAAAGAGAATGCTGTTGCAGTAGTCCAAATGGGAAGTGACAAAGGCATGAATCAGAGTTTCAGCATCTGAAACTGAGAGAAATGGGCAGAGGTGAAAGCTGTTTTGGTCAACTGGTTGATGTGGGGTTTAAATGTCAGGTTGGTGTCAAATTACACCAAGGTTGCAGATTTGAGGGAAGGGAGACAGAGTGGAGTTTTCAATAATGATGGAGGTGGAGGAATTTGGGGCCAATGATGATCAGTTCTGATTTGTGGAAGTTTAGTTTGAGTTGTGTGTTTTTTTTTTTTTTTATAAATTTAATGAATTTATTTTTTTGCGTCCAGAATTTAATATCGGTCATACAGTTGATGAGAGTGGTATGAGTGGGAGTGGAGATGTAAAGTTGACTGTCCAGGACCAGGAAGTTTGAAAACTAGGTGTTCAAATGAAAGAGCAAGGGATGTAGAAATGGGGATAGTTTTAAAATCCTTCTTAAAAACCGCAACAGCAACACCACCTCACCCCTCAGGACATGGGTGTTCAATGTATGAGTATCCTGTGGGGGTGATCTGATTTAGCATGAAGAAATCCATAGGTTTATGCCAGGTTTCAGTGAGACAAAGGAAGTCCAAGTTATTGCCAATGATGAACTCATTTAAAATGAGGCTTTTATTATTGAGGGAGCGGGTGTTCAGGAGGGTGAATTTCAGGTGAATCTGCTTCCTGATTGGTTGTGAGTGACGTGGAAGTGAGCAGAGATTGGAACTGGGCTGTTTCATGTGTCGTTTGTTGTGATCGATGTTTTGGGAAATTGCGGGAATGGTAAGTCCAAATGGAGGGAATTAAGTTTGGGGGCAAAAACTTTGGGGTGAATTAAACGATCAGGGCTTTGACAACAGGAATGGAAGTCTTCAAGGTTGTAGGAGTATTGTGGATCCGAAGAGGGGGTGAAAAGTGGTGGCATGATGGGGTTCAACTGCAGTGGGATCCAGCTGGGGAGGAGCATGGAGGAGGACTAGCTTGCAGCTAGTGGCTGGGTCAGCAGGCGCGGCATTCAAGTGAAGAGACTCCGTGAAGCCCATGAGTCCCCGGAGAAACAGCAGTGTTGATTTTGGCATGCCCTGTTTTTGTCAGTTTCAACAAATCTAAGCAGCATTTTCAAAGTCCTATGACTTTTTTTTTTGTATTCAGCACAATAGTATCTATGTATGTCATGATTGTACATTTAAACAACAAAATAGATTATGTAAAAAGCAGTTTTAGAACGGTGTTGGAATGTGGAAAAAAAGTTACCCATTGTGACGAACAGTTTTGATTACTTGAGGTGATTCTGTTCAGGCTTAGGAATGTATCAAGCACAAACACTTAAATCTGCTCTATTGATTTGGACAATTAACTGGCCATCAAAAACTTTTTTTTCTATCCTTTTAGGATAAAGGGTTGGCAGTGGGGAGGGGTATTCAATGAGAGTAAAAAATTCCATTCCTGCTCCCACTGCCAGCTCTTAATCCCATCAGGTCAAGTGATCAAAATGGTTTGTCACAATGGGTAAGATAATGTTTTTTCACACATTCCAACACAGTTCTAAAACTGCTTTTTGCAACACCTTCATTTTGTTATTTAAAAAGTGTTTTACACTCTCCAGTGTGTCTTGAAATTAACTTTTTTTTTTACTATTTCTCAGTTCAGAGCCACAATTACTCTAATTTTGCTCTAACTCCAAATTGTACTCAAATTGTACCAAATTGTACAAACTCAATGGAGCAAAATTAACTATTTTTCAGGAAAATACTTTTAACGCTGTAAAAATTGCTCAAATTGCTCAATTGTACTCAAATTGTACCAAATTGTACAAACTCAATGGAGCAAAATTAACTATTTTTCAGGAAAATACTTTTAAC
>JAPEKO010000006.1:10913752-10925285 GCA_027576075.1 Cathorops hypophthalmus
ACTTTGTATTTCTACTTTTAAACTAATACTAGTATCATAATATGTTTATAAAGATATGTAATATAGTTGTCATCAATGACAAAGGGCCATTGTCCCTCCATACACATTTGTTACCTCTGGGAATAATTTTTTGTAACAGTGACATTAGCTTCCACTGTTATGCTGATGACACACAGCTGAATGTTCCAGTCAAAGCATATGACTGGAAGCAACTTTAAAAAAAGAATTCATAAAATATATCTGACACTGGATGCTGAGTCACTTGTTGAATCTTACTTAATTCTGAAACAAATTAAGTTTTACCTGGGCCACCACCTGCAAAAACTAAGCTTTCTAATGCTTCACTAAACTCTTCTGTTCTGAGTTGATGTCATGTGCTTGTGTTTGGTCATGTGTATTTCTTTTTCCCCATTATCTGGGAATTAAGCATGATAAAGCCTATATAAAATTATTTTAAACAATATTCTTTCTCCATCTAGCTGACAGCAATAAATTTGTCTCAAACAGATGTTTTATGCATTATGTAGGATAGTATAGAGGTGCCCAAGAGTGGCAGTATTTTATTAAACGTAAAAAAGAAGCAGTGAAATTATAAACAACCAATGCTGGCTAAAAACATTAAAGGCTTCACCTACATTTGAAACAAAGTCTACACTGAAGCCATCCTGCGCAAATTCCATCCTTGTGGATTCTCCTGAAGTCTGGATTCCTAATAATGTAATAATATGAAGATTGACAGTTATTGCAAGCACCAAAGGAAAAAAAAATCTTTTTTTTTTCTTTTTCAGTTGACACAATGAATTCTGAGCCCTCACATTATGTATTATAAGGCAATCAGTGATAGGAAAAATGTATCCAAGATAAATATTCTTGTACAGTATACCTTCAATTGCAATGATATTCTCTTCCAGTGTGCTTTGAATGTTCTTCAATACCGAAAAGTCATTCACTTTAAATACATATTTTTCATCGGGATCTGATGCAATTGTTTTCAACTCGTTCTCTGCTGCAATGCTGTTAAAGGCACGACCAACCTAATGAAGTAAATATCAGAACATTAAATAGACATTTTTCCAGCTCACCAGTGTGACATGTATTTTTTGTCTATTGAAATCTATACCAAAACTTTGTATTTCTACTTTTAAACTAATACTAGTATCATAATATGTTTATAAAGATATGTAATATAGTTGTCATCAATAACAATGATTGACCATCATTTATTAATCTGGATACAAGCAAATGTGTTTGGAAAATGTTGTATTTGGAGCATTTACACAGTGTGGTATTCATGAAAACCCACTTAGTTCATCATGCGAATTTTATGAAATTTGTTTCATATTGATGAATTGAAAGAAAGCAAATAGAGTAGAAATGGATAAATTAAGAAAGATAAGAGAAGCCATTCAATTAGGACAAAGGTTTGTGTTCTATTGTATTACTGCATAAAAGGAGAAAGAATTATTGTGTGTCTGGGTTAGATGATGAGCTTCAGTGGTTCAGCTGCATCATTAGCACACACTGTTTATAAGGTGCTCTTTCACATTTTAGTAATAATTTGCATTTAACAGCATTTTGCTGGTATCACTAAATGAAACTGAGTTATGCCATGAACTCACTTTGCACTCTATGTGTAATTGCCATTTATCAATATATGCAAGCAAGTATTAAAGCTTGCACACACACACACACACACACACACACACACACATACATACATACATACATACATACATACATACACATATATATATATACACACACACATACACACGTTTGGTATTGGGTTTAGTGGCCATGATGAATGACTGCTTGCAAAAAATGTCAGACAGCCTGGTTGAATCCTACATTACGGAAGTGACTGTCGTTCTGTTTGTTGATTGGGTAAAAATCAGTTGACGTCAGCAGTGTTTCTCATATGATTCTGATGGGACATAATCAGGAGTATTTTTAACTTGGCGGTAGGGATTTCCCAAATCGGGAGATTATCCAGTTTTTAACAAATACGACCGGGAGGCAGGAGACAGAGGCTAAAATAGGTAGCCTCCCGCCGAAATCAGGAGGGTTGGCAAGTATGTCATGGACAACTGTGCTCCTGCATGTGTTTACAAGCTGAAAGATACAGAAGAACAGAAGCCAAAGAACCATGTCGACTGACAAGGCAGAGTAATATTACAGGATTTTACACAAATGTGAATGCTTGGCTTTATTTATTGTGACATTAGAGATGAACATTAACATAAAAAGAATAATATAAAGTTTTCATTTTGCTTAAATACTGTGTTTGCATTTTCAGGACATATACATGGTTTGCTAAGCATTTGAATGTGGAGTATGGGTATAATTGAAGTGTTTTTTTTTTTCCAGATTTACACGTGAGAATAAATGTATAAGAAAATTGTATATTAATTTGTTGATAAATGGGCAGAGAACAGAAACTACATTGTCACAGAATAGAAATATTCTGAAATAGAAATCATTCATAGTGTGAATGATTGTAATTCTATTTAATACTGCAATTAAAGATACTAACAAAACAAGTAACAGTTATATTAATACTTAACGATTTTTACAGTTACGGTATTTTAATGGCTGTACATGACATAAATGTGTGTTAAGTTATACAGTTGATTATTTCATAAAGTATTAGATCATGTATTAATTCAACATGAAAGCATTAGTTCCCTCATTAATATATGCTTATTTGTGTACCCTTATTGTAAAATGTTACCTTTATTACAAGCAAAGTTGTAGGTTTGCAAACTTGCTGGCTTTCAAGGCTTATCTGGCATTAGATTGACAAAGACTGACCAAATGTTTTTGCATGATATGAATTAATTTATTTGCATGCTGGCCTGAGAGGAGACTGAGGTTAGATGACTTGTTATCTCGAAAAACTACAAATCTCCATGAGACATGGATAACATCAATAAGGATACAGCCTACATCACACTCTTTCATGAATAACATTGGCAGGGATGAAAACTCTGCTGTTCGATTGTCATTGTTTTCATGTTAGCCATGCAACAGATCACTACTTATGTTTTGAACTAAAGATGCATGCTCAGACTTTTTTTTTTTGCCATGCTGCAGTCAAAATTTGCACAAGTATTGCACACAACTCACAATACTACCCTGCTAACAAAACCAGAACTGGGGGGTGCTAACAGACAAAGAACAGCCAGTCAACTAAATTAATCTTAAAAAACATGGATGTTCCTGACACAAAGTGGTGCAAAACTTGGGTGGCATACTAGCCAACAAAGCTAGACAGCAACTGACACAAGAGCACATGTACCAATGTCCAAGTGTTTTCCAGTAAGTTTACTAACATCACCTTGACATGTAGCTAGCGGTTAAACCTCTATCAAAATGGACCAACTTGGCTTATGATGAAGAGAGTCGACAACTTTGTAAACATAGCCAAACATCAACCAAGTGAAACTCCACCAGATAAAGCAAGGTAGCTATATTCCTCATTTGTTCAACAGAAAGGAAGACAGTTTGGCATCTGTCCTGCAACCTTTTTTCTCTCTTAGCTCTCCCCAATGAGTAAAATCCAGTCCAAGAGTTACTTTTGTCTGGTCTTTGCTTGGTCACTGTCCCTTTTTTCTCTCCTTGGCTTCCTCTGACAGTGTCATCTTTGGTGAGTAATCGATGGTCAAACTCTCCAGCCAAATGCGGCACCCGTCTTCCCATATTTCACTATTATTAATGAGAGACTGTATCGAATGACGCAGGACACTCAAACCAGGGAATAAATAACCCAGTTGTTAATTCCTAAGAGCCGTAGAGAACTCATGTTCCATGCAAATCACTCTAATCCCATGGCCGGCCACTTCGGGCAGGATAAAACACTAGCCCAAATAATGGCCCGGTTCTATTCACAGGGACATTTGTCGGTGGTGTGCAGCGTGCCATGAATGCCAATTACTAAATCTTGTGGCCACTCCAAAAGCACCTTTGCGCCATCTCCCTCTAATCGAGATCCCCTTCGAAAGAGTTGGTATGGATCTCGTCGGGCCATTAGATCGGTCAGCATGAGGATATGATTTTAGTTCTGGTGGACAATACAATGCGATATCCAGAAGTGGTGCCTCTCCATAATATCTCAACACACAGTATTGCGGAAGCGCTCTTCTGTATTATCTCCTGGGTCGGGATTCTGAAAGAAATCCTGACAGACCAAGGCACTTTGTTTATGTCATGCACACTGTGCAAACTATATGGGTTGTTGGGAATTAAATCCATCCGCACCAGCGTTTATCACCCACATATGGATGGTTTGGTTGAGAGGTTTAATCAAACACTTAAAAATCTAATTCGGAAATTTGTAAGTGAAGATGCACATAATTGGGACAAATGGCTCTTGAGCCCTTGTTATTTGCAGTATGAGAAGTTCCATAAGCCTCCACAGGATTTTCCCTGTTTGAATTATCATATGGGCAAAAGCCGCATGGCATCTTGGACATGCTGCGGGAAAATTGGGAGGAGGGACCATCACCTAGCAAGAATGAAATTCAATACATTCTCAATCTGCATGCAAAGCTCCACACTCTCATAAACTTAACCCAGGAGAATTTGTGGCAGGCACAAGAATATCAAGCCCGGCTGTACGACAAGGCCATGCACCTTAGAGAGTTCACTCTGGAAGGCAAAGTACTCATATTATTGCCCACATCAAGTTCCAAATTAGTCGCCAAGTGGCAAGGGCCCTTCAAGGTCAAACGGTAAGTTGGGATGTCGACTATCCCAAACGGTAAGTTGGGATGTGAATGGATAGGAGTGAGGCTCTACAAATATACTACCTCAACCTATTAAAGCATTGGAATGAGGGGATCCCTGTGGCATTGGCATCGGTAGTTCCGGAGAAGGCGGAGCTGGGGCCGGAGGTAAAAACAACCAAAAGCACAACCCAAACCACTCCAGTCCCTTGTGGAGACCACCTCTCACCAGCCCAACTCACAGAGGTAGCCAAGTTGCAAGAGGAATTTTCTGATGTGTTCTTGCCCTTTCCTGACCACACCCACCTCATAGAACACCACATTCAAACACCCCAGGGGTGGTGGTGCGTAACCACCCTTACCGCTTACCTAAACACCCACACACAAAAAAAAAGGTGGTTCAGGACAAACTCAAGGTCATAATCGAGGAGTCACACAGCGACTGGAGCAGCCCGCTGGTACTGGTACCCAAGGCTGACGGGTCGGTCCAGTTCTGTGTGGACTATAGAAAAGTCAACACAGTGTAAATTCGATGCATACTCACTGCCTCACTTGACCGGTTAGGTGCTGCTCACTTTTATTCAACGCTGGATTTGAAGAAAGGATATTGGCAGATCCACTTGACTCCTCTATCCAGAGAGAAAATGGCTTTTTCCACACCATTTGGATTACGTCAGTTTGTCACGCTTCCTTTTGGGTTGTTTGGGGCTCCCGCTACATTCCAGTGGCTCATGGACAAAATCCTCCACCCCCATGCCACCTATGCAGCAGCCTACTTAGATGATATAATTATATACAGCAATGACTGGCCACAGCACAAGAACACCTTCAGGCCATCCTAGAATTGCTGAGGTGGGCATGTCTCACAGCCAACCCAAGAAAGTGTACAATTGGGCAGGTGGAAGTATGGTATCTGGGTTTCCACTTGGGTCATGGGTAGGTGCATTCCCAAATTGACAAAACATCAGCGATTGCGGCCTGCCCAAGGCCTAAGACCAAAAAGGGGATGAGACCATTCCTGGGGCTGGCTGGCTACTATTGTAGGTTCATACCTAATTATTTGGACATCAATCAGCTGATTTAATTTACTCCACCTTAGGCGGCACGGTAGTGTAAGTGGTTAGCACGGTTGCCTCACAGCAAGAAGGTTTTGGGTTTGAGCCCAGCAGCTGGCAGGGACCTTTCTGTGTGGAGTTTGCATGTTCTCCCTGTCTCTGTGTGGGTTTCCTCTGGGTGCTCCGGTTTCCCCCACAGTTCAAAGACATGCAGTTAAGTTAATATGGGACAACCTTGGGCTGAGGTGCCCTTGAGTGAGGCACTTAACTCACATGGCTGCCCACTGCTCTGGGTGTGTGTGCTCATTTATCACGTGTGTGCATGTGTGTTCACTGCTTCAGATGGGTTAAATGCAGAAAGGAATTTCACAAGTGTGTGATGAATAAAGTTGTTCTTCTAAAAAAGGGAGCACCAGATCCAATCCAGTGGACGGGGCAGTGCCAACAGGCTTTTACCAGGGTAAAGGCTGCATTGTGTGTGTGGGGGGGGCACTCTTACACTCTCCTGACTTCTCTCTCCCCTTTCTTTTGCAGACGGATGCATCAGACAGAGGGCTGGGGGCCGTTTTGTTCCAGAAGGTGGAGGGCAAGGAAGGCCCCGTGCCTTCAGCTGCAAGCTCTCAGTGCACAAGAGTAAGTACAGCACCATAGAGAAAGAGTGCTTGGCCATCAAGTGGGTGGTCCTCACCCTCCCATACTAGCTGCTGGGGTGCCCTTTCACCCTCTGTTCAGACCACACACCCCTCCAGTGGCTCCACCGCATGAAAGATGCCAATGCGTGAATCACCCGTTGTTATCCAGCCCTCCAGCCATTTAAATTCGAGGTGGTCCACAGGCCAGGGGTGCAGATGGTAGTGGCTGACTTCCTGTCCCATCCAGGGGGGCGCGGGAGTCTGGTGCAGGCTGGACGGCTCCCTGGCCTAAGTTGGGCGGCGGGGGTATGTGGCAGCGGGGGCATGGCCTAGTGTCAGTTTGTGAATGGAGGGCGGGGCCAGGGAAGATGAGTGGCAAAGTCAATGCACCTGTGCTTAATTAACATTGTGTATCTGTGTTGCAGTTACACAGGATAGAAAAGGAGGGAGAGAGCAGAAAGAAAGAGCTCTCCCGACCACAAAACGTGTGACTGTGTGAGTGAAGCTGAAAAGCTAAAAAAAAAAAGTGTGTGAGAACATCAATTCCTGCCTACTGTGCTTCTGTACTCCACCCATTATCAAGGACTTGTTACAGTTACCTTTGCCAAGGGCACTGACACAACCCCATACCATGACAGACCCTGGCTTTTGGACTTGTTGCTGATAACAGTCTGGATGGTCCTTTTCATCTTTGGTTCAGAGCACACGGCATCCATTTCTTCCAAAAAAGACCTAGATTGCTGATTTGTCTGACCACAATACACATTTTCACTGTGTGATTGTCCATCCCACATGCTTCTGAGCCCAGAGAAGTCGACAGCGCTTCTCGACACAGTTAACATAAGGCTTCCTTTTTGCACAGTAAAGTTTTAACTGCTGTTTGTCAATGTAACTCTGTATTGTAGTGCTTGACAAAGTTTGCCAAAGTAATCATGAGTCCATGTGGCTATATCTGCTATAGATGAATGAAGGTTTTTGATGCAGTGCCACACTCACTTACAGAACTCATAGAACCATAGTAACTGTCATACAAACCTTATCTATATTACAGCCTGTACTATTGCTGAAATTGCACTTATTGAAAATGAATTAAAAAACAAGCTGGTGAGGGAATGACTGTTTTAACAGGAACCACAGTACTGTGCATTAGTGATTGGGCACATGTAAAGAAATGCTGTAGAGCAAAGGTGCCTTCAAACATAATGAAATTAAATGTTTCAACATTAAAAAATATGATACATTACGATGACATTTTAGGGCAGGGGTAATATTCAGAGAAAAAAATATCTCAGAAATTACAAGATTATGAAGTCACAAATTTTTGAGAAAAAAGCTCACATGCGTCCTGGTTGCAATGCATTCTGGGAAATGCAGTTGAAAACCTCTTAGCAGTTTCCATCCATCCATTATCTGTAGCTGCTTATCCTGTTCTACAGGGTTGCAGGCAAGCTGGAACCTATCCCAGCTGACTATGGGTGAGAGGTGAGGTACACCCTGGACAAGTCGCCAGGTTATTGCAGGGCTGACACATAGAGACAAACAACCATTCACACTCACGGTCAATTTAGAGCCACCAATTAACCTGACTTTGCATTATTCCACACTACCTCACCTTAACAGCTATTAGTTTATTGTTTATACTGCTTATTTCATGTTTACTTGCTATACCTCAAGTGCCCTTGACTGTTATTTTATGTCCTTTTCCTCCAATTTATGTGTGTATATGTATGTGTATGTGTATATATACCTGTGAGTGTTTAGTCTATGTCTATTTCTTATCTAGAGTGTTTATATTGTTTATTTCAATTATTCTATTTTTATTTATTGCATTGCCTGTTTGCACTGTGGGTCAGAGAGGACTGAAATTTCATCTGTGCTGTATGTCGAGCATGTATAGCATATTTGACAATAAAGTTGACTTGACTACTTATACTATTTATGTAAACTGCTTATTTCTATTATTTAACTCATATTTTATATTCTATTGCAACTTTAAGCAAATCTTCAAGGAGTTTGGCCTCATCATATATCCTTAGCAGCGAGCCAGCTCATATAAATAATCTGCACATGAACACGTGATACTGTTAAACTCACCTTAACATGTCTCTTACAATCTTTTAGCCCACCATGGGCAGTGCTAAAGTCACTGTTACAAACAGTATAACACACAACACCATCATTATTTTTTACCCCTATTAGGCAAGGGGACACTTTTGTGTAGTCTGAGGTGAAGTGGGTTTTCTATTCTGTTTTTTGGGGGCACTCTGCCATGACACTCCTGGATACATTGAACTTATGGACTCTCAGTCCGGGAGAGAAGACGTAAAGCCCGCCCACACAGAACACTGATTGGTCTACTTAACAAGACAGAGCAATCAAGATTCATTCTCTCATGCACGCTCTTGCTCACTTGCTCTAGTTTCCGGGATATTGTATCTAATTTGCGGAAATCAGGGAGCCGCTATGCAAGAAACTCCCATAACTTCCGAGACAGTTGGGAATAATTCAACTTGTCCTGTTGAACAAACAGATGTGGATTTGACTTATCCAGACTAAACAATTACTTGTCCCGTCCAGTCAGACAAGCATTAATGTTGAGCCCTGAAGGATTTTGGTGTCCTCAGATTAATTATGGCAAATTCCATTCTGGCTTTTTGATGTCACTGTCAGTCAGTAGTGGCGTCCTTTTAGGTGTCCTACCATAGAGCCTCCTTTCATTCAGATGATGATAGATAGGGTGAGTTGACAATTTTGTACCCTGTGTCTATCATCTTAATTTGTTTGGAAATTGATCAAGGTTCTTTTTTCATCTTTCAAACAAACCTCAGCTGCAATCTCTCATCAACTTTTCATCCACGTTCAGAGAGGTTAGCTACAGTGTCATGAGCTGTGGACTTCTTGATGTTACATACAGTAGGCACAGGAACATTAACATATCTGGAGCAGATATTGAACAACTATGCAACTTTTTTGTTGCACAGTGGTTAACACAAATGTTCCCAACACGATACTGCTTAAAAGAAAAAAATACCCATAACTTATTTAATGATATCCATCTTGGACCAAACAAGGGATAACACCTACCAATATGTCATTACCAGGGTTCCTGTTGGTGCTCGTCATTGACAAACATAATCCAGCTTTTGAGCAATCTCAATGTGTCTTAATCGGCCTGGTGTGGTGGTGTAATTATCTCTGTGTGAACCAAACAATGGCACAGTTTAAGCTGACAAAGTTTTTTGGGCAGGCTTCAAGCACTAAAGATGATTTAAGGGCCGAAATAGCCATGGGGAGGCAAACTCAGAGCCCCAACTGTCCCCTAACACATCAGACAGTGTTAGCAATACAGAGGTCAGTTTAAAAAAAAAAGCCAAAGTGAAAGTGCTGTCAGCCCGGCAAGTGGCTGAAGGGAGCTACGTTTCAGGTGGCATGGCATGTTGAGTTCCTGTGGCTAACGCAGTGGCGCTGTTAGGCTCCATCACTCGAGGCTAGAGCCCCCGGGTATTTCCACCCTCAAAAACAGAAAGCAATTAATAGAAAACAACCGACATGGATGTTGTAATGTAATAATTTAGCTTAGAATTGGTGTCTTTGTGTTCCTAAAGGAGAGATATGTGAGTGAGAAATGAGATTTTTATGAAACCAGGATTAATTTTACTAGTGATATTTAAGTCAACTGACACATGCCTCCGTTTTCTGAGAAATTATGGGTGTTGATAATAATGAGACAGAAACTGAAGTGAAGTACATAAATTTAAAAACAGTATATGACAAAAATCAGTAATGAAGATGTCATAACCTTTGAATGTGTGTGGGTGATAACATTTCCTGTAAAGTTAGCTAGAACCTCCCCAACCTATCAATGCTAATCTCCCTTAAAAAATACAAGCCACATGAAAACTGCACTTAGCCCCTGGTCTTTTCAATAGCTAGAATAGAAACATCCCTGGGCTAACTAAGAATACTGCGAGTTGGTCTAGTGGTTAGTGTGTCCGCCTCTCGATCTGGAGATCGCGAGTTCTACTCTGGTCGGGTCATACCAAAGACCATCATAAAAATGGTACCTACTGCCGTCTGGCAAGGCATGCTGCAATACAGATGTGAGTGGGGAGTCAAACTCTTGCAGTTACCAGAGAACTAGCCCCCCACTGTAACCCTAGCTATGTAATAGGTGAGAGGCCGAGGGCTACAGAAATGGAGATCGGCGCCGCCCTATGCGCCACATGACATGGGAAGGACTTTGACTTGACTATCTGTTATCACCCAGATGAGGATGGGTTGCCTTTTGAGTCTGGTTCCTCTCAAGGTTTCTTCCTTGTGTCGTCTGAGGGAGTTTTTCCTTGCCACTATTGCCTCAGTCTTGCTCATTAGGGATAAATAAATTTATTAGGAATAAAATTAGTTAATATGTTTACAGTCTTTATTTTTCTGTAAAGCTGCTTTGCAATAATGTCTGTTGTTAAAAGGACTATACAAATAAACTGACTTGACTTATGAAATGCTATTTTTGCAGTGAGTCAAAGCACTTGATTATTTGATGGGTCTGGATCTGTGTCCAAGTTAAAGTTTTTGAACCAATCCTATCAATAGATACAAAAATCACATAACTCAAAAATAGTGGAATTAGATGAATTGTATTTGGGTTGCAGTTATTGGAAACTTTACATAAATATTTGATTGCATACTCCATATATGCAGTAATAGCACATGGGCAAACACAAGGTTTTGCAAATATCTAGATAGTTGAGTCTCTTGAGTAGTGTGATTTTTCTTTCATCTTGTTAAAAACATGCATAAAATAGCTGTCAGCTATATACTGGCCTGTCGTTGCCTCTGCAGGGCATCTGGCACTGTAAGTCTATCACGGAGCTTTGATCAGACCACACTTTGAACTTGTGTTTAGGTGTGTGTTGTGTGTGCAGGCGTATGAGTATGTGAAACAGTGGGAACTTTTTCAGACAGCCTGCTGCACTAAATGGGGCACGAGCTACTTACTGAAAACACCACAATATAATTAATGAAGTAAAAACTAAATAGAACTTGATGCCAACGGTGTCGATGGGGATGCCTCCGCCCGGTAGACTACACACCTTATTAAGTTGTGATTTGGGGATGGACATTT
>JAPEKO010000006.1:11197195-11208582 GCA_027576075.1 Cathorops hypophthalmus
TGATGTTTTAGGTCATATTTATGCAGAAATATAGAAAATTCTAAAGGGTTCACAAACTTTCAAGCACCACTGTAACTTTCTGTTTTTGTCTATGTTTATATCACATGTTTACCATGATTTAAAGAGTGTTACTAATGTTTATTTTAATATAAACTGGAAGCATGTCTTATTGTTTTCTGTATGAAAGTGTTTAAATCTAAAATGAAGTTATGTATATAAAATGAGTTTGCTTAGATAAATTTATAAAAGCACATTTATAAAAACACAGTAAAGGTTTATTTCTATTTGTTTTGTTCATATTTTGTGATTCTTCAATCATAAAATAAACAGATAAAAATTAAAACACACTTCGCTAGATTTAGTATACATATGTTTTTAAAATAGATAAAAAAAAATGATACATATGATTAATCTATCCTGAATGCAAAAATACAAACTAAAACCATTACATAGAGTTTTAAAGCTGTAGCCTGTCATCTGTTCAGGTCAGCAGAAATTCCGTCATCTCATTTACAACATGCTACGTTGCTTCTCAAAATGCAGGCCTTCCTCCAAGGTCTAGGTAGGTACCCTGACTGTTTGCATGTACCTGTTGGGGCTGCCTGTAAATGTGTCTTAGCTGCAAATGAAAGGAGGATCGGGGGTCCTGACAGAGGTGGAGAGGATAGGAAGGAAATGGGTTATAGAGAGAAGTAGCAGAAGAGGGCAGGGTGTTATCTAATGAAGGGAGAAGAGAAGGGTGCAATACCATATCAGGAAGGTAGGGGGCAGTTGGCTTGAGCTGAGAAAAGGACCCCATCTCTGATGGAGCTACTGGAGGATATGCAGTGGATGTAGCAGGGTACTGTGTAGGGTTTGATCCTGGTGGGATGAGGTGGTTTTGTAGGGCTGAATGTGGAAGAAGTGAAGCTGTAGAAGCTGGCATAGGAGCAAAGGACTGTGATGGGATTTGTGAAGGGTTTGCACACTGGGGAGGGATATGGGAAAAAGTGGAGTTTGAGAATGACTGGGGCATAGTTAGCTGGACCTGGGCTATATTTGGAAGAGCTGAAACAATCTGAGAAGGCCCAATAGTTTGCATTGCTACATTCTGAAGAGGAGAGGGAACAGTTGGAATGGAAGGGGGTAAGGGATAAGATATATGAGAGGTTTGAGTTGAATTAGAAATGGACCCAGGGACTACCTGTGTGGGCAGTGACGCAGGCAGAGTACAGAGTGAAGATGTTGGGATTGGATTCACTATGGGGTTGGTGAAGACGTGTGAACAAGCTCCATTTACAGAATTGGAAGTCATTTGAGTAAAGGATCCAGTTGCTGAATCTGTTGGGTTTTGGTAAGATGAAGGATTCATATGAGAAGTTGCCAATGATTGGAAAGAGTCAGGTGCTAGGTTTGAAGAATTTGTATTGCTGGGTTGTGGTGGGAAAGGAAAAGCAGTGGTGTTACTATCCTGATCTGATGGGGTATTTAGAGGGGTGGAAGTGGATTCTGCTACAGAATTAAAAGGGAAAGCTGATGGGATTTGATTTGGATCTTGTTGTCCATTTGGATGTGCCACTGGAGGAAAGGGAAAGGCAGTTTGGGATAGGACTTGGGATGGGGGAGTACTGGAATCCAGATTGTTGGAGGATTGCACTGGTGAGAAGGGGAAAGCAGTTGGGGTGGAGTCTTGGACAGCAGAAGGTGTAGAATTAGAGGAAGCCAAACCACCAATATTTTGGCTCTGAGCTGTGTCAACAGAAAGATCAGAAGCACAACTGCTGATGGACTGGCAAGAAGGTTGAGGAAGAGAATGGAAGGGTAGGTTTGTAGGTGTGTGAGGGCTATGATCTTCTTGGGATGGAAGAATGGAGTGGAAGGAGGAAGAGGACAATTGGGGAGAAGAGGATGAGTGACAGATAGAGGTATGTGTAGAATCTTGGGGAGAGGTAGAGGAAGAGGTGATTGGAGAAGAGGAATTCAGGGTAGGATAGTGAGATGAAGCTATGGAAGAATAATCTTGCACAGATGTTGGATTGGAATGAGAGGATGATAGATCATTCTGAGTGGAGGACAGAGATGAATAGAGGGATGTAGGCTGTGATAGAGGCGCTTGTAAATGAGATGAGGGTGTAATTGAAGGAGCTGCAAATGTGGTGTAAGAGGACAGGCCTATCATCTGGGTAGACCTGTAAAAAAGATACAGAGTTGAAAGGTTAGCACTTCACTGGTAGTGTTTTCATTCGCATAATTCATTAAATTGTTTTAAAGCAGCTTATGAATATAGTTTGCACTTTTATATATAGATTGTTTGTAGGTTTATTTGTAGCAGCATAAAACTCACCCATCAAGCAATCCATTGTTCACCTCATTATTTGAGGTCGACTGAGTTTGGTTCTTGACTGATTTTGGAATCTCTGAAATCTCAGGCATCTGGGAACACAGAAATGCTTGACCAGAGCTATGCTGATGTACTCTGTGCTCTGGTAAAGATGGCATGTCAGAGCAGAAGCCTGAATCAGACATAGACAGAGTGGTGCTTTCCAGTCCCATGGGCTGTGGTAACGCCTCAGTGGAATCACATGGGTCACATGACTCTGGGTGAAAGACAGAAATATATTGAGTTCCACAAACAACTAATTAGTCTATTTGGTGTCTGTTTTGACAAATCCTAAGTGAGTTTGGATACCTATGTCTAAAGGTTCATCTTGATTGGGCAGGTTTAATTTCCTCTTTTGTCTTGCCTCTCTTTGTCTGAAATAAAAAAAAAATATGATTATGATAACATGGGTTTAAATGCACATTTTCTTGTATAAACAATGCTTGCCAATTGAGAATATACATGTAACGTACTTCTTGCTGTTCATGCCGTTCTCCCTGAAACCTTTAGCAAAGGGATTGGAATTGATCTTCAGCTCAGTTATCTAAGAAAAGACCCCAAAACTTAATGAGACTACATACTCAAAGCCTTTTAGTTCTTTAACTTTAATTTACTCATACCTTGTTGTTCTGGTAGGCTGTAACAGTGATGAATTGGGTCTCAGGGAAGGTGAAGGTGTGTTGAGCTCCACCCCACATCATCACATCTCTGGTTTCAACCACATGCACTCGTGCTTGGTACTTATGCAGGGAGTGCAGAATGATCTGGTAGACAGAGATTTCAAAGGAAGATAAAAATGCTGTTTGAAGGGACAATTGTCCCTTTACTAAAAAAAACCACCTTTACTTGTTAAGAACTAGATTCATAGATAAAATATAAATACCTCATGATGAGCATGTATATACTCACATATCCTTGTCCATCCAGTGTGTTGTTGGTGAGTTTGGCTCGGTGGAAAGATATGGTTCGGTTCTGCCAGTGTTCACCAGTTGCTGGAGAGTCTGGGTGGATGAACACCCTGTCTGGAAGCCGAGCTTCAGCTCCTCCCACTACTTGCCAATTGTCATCTTGGAAACGATAGCGAAAGGAGTCTACAGGTATGATGTCCAGCAGGAGGATATAACGCAGAGATGGGTTCAAGCCCAACACCTTTACTTTTAGCTGAGGAAACATCCGTCTGATGGAGAAAAAGAATATATAAATATTTAATAATATTAAGTTTGTTAATTCATTCATCTTCTGTAAACACTATATCTTGGTCAGGGTTGTGGTAGGTATCCAGAGCTCATCCCGAGAACACTGGGGACAGATTTTAAACAACATATTTCAAGCACATAACAGTGATCATGAGAAGTACTTTGCACTTATTTCTATGTGAAGATATAAAGACTAGTTCACTGAACAATACCATTTTATTTTATTTTATTTATTTCTGAGAGTGTTCAAAATGTTAACAAATTTGGCAGAGGACAAAAATATCTAGTAAAATGGTATGGAAATGCAAATGTGATACAAATTTCCATTTGTTTTACTAAAGCCTATTTCTATCATGCTGAAATGAATTATACTGCATTAACTGATTTAAAAGATCTTATGTAAATTTATCTTCTTCTTTTGGCTGCTCTCATACATTTGGGGTCACAACAGTGGATCTGTTCCACATATCATTTGGCATAAGTTTTACACCAGATGCCCTTCCTGACACAACCCTCCCCAGTCTATCTGGGCTTGCGACCGGCACTAAGTAAGCACTGGCTTGTACAACCCAAGTGGTTGGGTATTTTACCTAACTGCATGTCTTTGAACTGTGGGAGAAAACCAATGCAGACACAGGGAGAACATGCAAACTCTACACAGAAAGGGCCCCATCGGCCATGAGGCTCGAACCCAGAACTTTCTTGCTATGAGGTGACAATGCTAACCACTACACCACCATGCCTTTCATATCAATTTATGTATCAAATAAAAAAAGGCACTACCTGCCCTTCTTAGTAATGATCATCTCTGTGCCAACGGTGCTAAACTGTTTCCATAGAGATACATTTTCCAGCTCTATCTTTATAATGTCTTCAGATTTTCCAAAATGATCTCTTTTTGCTGGGGGCGGGGGTAGCAGACGAGGAGGCAAGTTTCGGGTCACCATGTCACATGCTGGAGAGTATAGGGGCACGTGGGCTGGTGGCTCTCGATCTGGAGGGCAGAACAATGACAGTATAGCGTATCATGCATAGAATCAGCACTAGAATCTGACAGTTTAATCCTGTACATTAATCATATCAGCTAATGATCCCATTTCAGCTTTCTCTATCTGAGGTGTTCACAACCCACTAAATAATTTGATAAATAGCTGGTAAGCTGAATGAAGAGCAGTAAATTGTTCGGTTAGAGTGTTATAGGACTGGCACTATTTATTTTTCTTCATTCAGCTTATTTATCAAATTGTTTCATAGGCCTAAGGCTGCTCTAAAATACTTGAGTCTCCTTAACAGTTTATTATTCTTCCTTCAGCTTATTATCAAAATGATATTTTCCTGACATGTTCACAATCTACTTATCAGTCAATCTTGTTTGAATTAATACCAGTCTCAGTACCTAATATCAGTTATTTAGGGACACACACACACACAGAGTGATCAATAAATGGAACACTTGGGAATGGGTTTCAAAAATTTCCCTTTCATTTTCCCATTCCTTAAAAAAATTCAGTCTTGCATATTCACTTTTATCTTTCATCTGATTCTGAAATTTGAGAGCCTTTCAATGGTTATTTCTAATTCTATGACTATTTTATGTCTCTTTTTGTCATTAAACGCAAAACACTCTTACCTCGATAGCAGCAGTCTCCGAGTCTTTGTGCTGCGAGAGCTAAACTGGGATACATCTCTACTCCCAACATCCTCTTGCCTGTACTTGTTTCCCTTTAGAACTTCAATAAATCCTTTATCATGTCAAATCTCCCAACTTATCTCAAATGCTTTAACATGCTTTATACTTCAATATGTTTTTCTCTTGGTCTGGGCTTGCTTCTTTTAACAGCCGGTGGCTCTGTCTCTGTGTTATATAGGTGAGTGTGTATTAGCATATCAACCAAATGGCAGAGTTTTCACACTCTCTCCCTTTCCTTCAGTGTCCGTCAGGCCTGTAAGGAGCACACCACTGCATACTGTTTAAACAAACAAACAGTACACACTTATGTGCATATGCATTCAAATTTCTCTGAAAACACCAAAAATCAAAACACATTTGGGATTATTAAAAAAACCTCAATATGGAGAATTAATCATGTACATTTATGTTACATTTTAAGTGTGTTCCATAATAAGGGTTATTTAGTTGTGTGTAGCTTCTCAGATATTTCTCAGTGATAACACACACAGTTTGAAATACTAATAACAGATATTTCAATTGATTTGTTAGAAAATAACTAATTCTTGGAAAAACAGAACAGTTAGCTAGAAGTGACCTGGTAATGGACGGTATAATTGGATTGTGTGTCTCAGTGGTTGTCAAAATGGTTCATGAAGCAAAACCAGGGGGTCTTTTTAACACTTTGTTCCAGTATTACAGCTTAGTTTCAGCTGTCATTTGTTATAAATTCTTACCAATACTAGACAAACTGAATCTATCAAAACCTCTATAACTCAAAAACAAATAGGCCTACAAATGATATTAATTTAAATCTAATTGAAATATGAGTAGAATTTTCAGGAATAATAATAATAATAATAATAATAATAATAATAATAATAATAATAATAATAATAATAATAAACTTCTACAGTTCCAATCAACATCCAAATTATTTTTGTACACATACACAATGGTTAAAAAACAAATAAATAAAAATAAAATATTCTAATTTTGAAAATCATTTGTAGATCCCTCTATCTTTCTCCTTCTCTCCAATGGAGGTGTGGAGGGCAGGCTTTTCAGGTGGAAGCATGTGGCACAGTTTGGTCTTATTGCTGCAGTTTGGTCTTTTAGGTAAACACCACAGCTCAGACACGATGTATCCACACGTCTCAGAAACAGCCTTACAATAACACTGAGCTGTAGAATAACAACCAATGAGGTGCTGGATGATATAACAACTTCCCACAGCTGTTACGCTTTGAATAGTTTAGTCTGTTTAGACAGGTGAATAGTTTGGAGTGTGTTGTTAGTTCATTTTATTCTTATTTTCCACAGTGAGCAATGAAGTGGACTTCAGATTTTTTTTTTTACTTGACAGACAACAATCGCAGTACAATGAAAATGAGAAGGGCACACAGCAGAGTGCATATCTTCACCAAGCCACATATTATCAACATAAAAATCAAAATGTTTGATCCTAGGATAATACAAAAGCTGTACACCAAATTTCATCAAAATCTGTTCACTACTTTTTGAGTTACATTGGGAAAAGAAAAAAAGAAAAAATCCTGGATCCACACACACACATCCAGATTTGGATCAACATATCAATTGTTACGTGGCCCATAGCTCACTTTTCCTCAAAATTTCATCAAAATCCATTACTACTTTTTGAGTTATGTTGGGAACAGACAAAGAAATTCTGGATTTGCATACATATCTGGATTTGCATCAAAACCTAATCAATTGTTGTTTGGCCCATGAGGTCACTTTTCCTCCAAATTTCATCAAAATCCATGCACTACTTTTTGAGTTACATTGGGAAGAGTCAAACAAACCAACAAACAAAAGGCGGCAAAAACATAACCTCCTCCAACACAGTTGGCGGAGGTAAATATTTGTTTCACATGATCCTTGAGAAGATCTGGTGTAAGAATAACATTTTCAATAGAGGATGGTTCCTTTTTGAACCTGGTTCTTCTCAAGGTTTCTTCCTCATGTTGTCTCAGGGAGATTTTCTCACCACAGATGCCCCTGGCTTGCTCATTAATTCAGTTCACTTCAATAGACATTGTTGCACAGAAGCTTTACAGAAATCCAGATGTCAGTGTAGGTCTCTAATGAGTAAGCCAGACAGTGGCAAGGAAAATGAGGACAGAACCTAGAGGAGCACCAGACTCAAGAAGAGGTGACATCGGATAGTGGGATTATAAATAATTAATCTTCTATAAGTCAATACTTTCAAATCAGACAATACTATGTGTGTTGAAAGAGTGTTCATACTGAGCATTACAGTTTTAATGAATAACATCAGCAGTTCTCAGGAACCAGTTGACAGTAACCAGGTGAAATTATTCACTGAAAGACAGGTAGATGTCTATAAAGCTGATTTGTGATTATGTTTATTGTTAAGAAAGCTGTACAAATAAAATTGATTTGAAACTTCCATGCAAATCAGATTTAGATGTGATGACCTTGACCAGTTTAAATTTTCACTTAAGGAAGACCCCCTCTGGTTAGAAGCAACTTCTCCATTTCCCCAGGCCTTAAAGTTAAGCCCAGTGTTGTTATAGTTGTTGTTTTCATTTACCATTTGAAAAGACAAACTAGGCGAGAGGAAGTTGAGGCGTGAATGCTCCACCTCTTAAAGTTTATCTCACAGTCTTAAGGTCATTACATACCCATGTGTGTATAAAAGAGTGTGGGATCAGAGATTATTAAGCGTAACGACCTTTAATGTGTTTACGAGTGGACAGGTGTGCCACTCTAGGAACCAGTAGCAGTACAGGCACACTTAGATGATATTATTGGCAATGAGTGGGTTTTTTTTATGCTGCAGAACAGTGAACTGTGCGAAAGCTAAATGTGTTTACTGTGGTGTTTAACTGCAAACTGAAACTTTAACACCTCACTTATAACACATCAGTGCTAAATACCGGTTCAGATGGTGCTATTAATACAAATAGGACATATTGTTTTAAGTCAATATACAGACTGTAAAGCTTAAAGTGTTTCATGATGTCTGTCATTTTAATTAATCTTAAGAATCCTAGCTGAGGAAGTCATTTTAAGATGATCTGTATTATACAATGATTGGTTTCAGCATTGTGTAATTGTGGGAAGCATGAGCAGCTTTGTGGTCTCCATTGTGATACACAGTGCTTGGTGTCATTAACACCAAGATATGTACAAAACATTATTTGAAAGAGGATATCGCAATCAGATACATGCAAGGATTTAGGATTTCAGGCTTAACGGTCCATGTGATGTCTCATGGAAAACAGATGTTTTGTGGTGTATTTGTTTAACAGAATCTCTGGATAAAATTAAAAATCCATAGATACGCTTTAGAAATTATTCCTATCAGTTATTATATTTATATGCATTTTTATACTTACTCCATTTCACCTCAGTGTGTCCTGCAACAGTGAGCAGATCATATTATTATTCCTTTAAATGCCATTATACTATAGAATACCCTTCATCCAGTATCGTGTTTAAGTTGTGTCATACCTGACCATACACTCACATGTTCCTTCACATGCATACTCTGATGGTTTAGGTCATGGATGAACAATGTGATAAGACTAGGAGACCAGGAAAGATAAATTAAACTGCTGATCAGTTTGTGAATCATTTCAACAAAACAGTGTACTAGTGCATACCATGGAGGCTGAGTTGGGAGTTGGGGTGTTCGTTGTGGCTGTAGGATTTTATATCTTATGCTCGCTGTATCTGCTACGTAACCCACTTGTCCTCCACAAGAAGAAACATTTAGCCTTTTACAGCAGACACATTTCTCACAGAGGCGGTAAGTGCGCCACATATTCTGATTTCACTCTGCTTTTTGGCAAATTATAAAGTTGTATTATTTTAGAAAATGCTTGTTTTCTGGTATGCTCTATTAATTGGTGATATTTGCTTGTTGGGATACTAATAGAGATGATCATCTAATGCAGTATTTAGATGTATTTTTTATAATTTTATTCAGGTGCAGGTGAAAGGATAGAAAACACTATGGAAGCTTTTACACAGTAAGTAAGACAGATCTCTCTCATAGATTTATCAATTCAATTCAGTTTAGCATGCCTTGTCTCAGTTTATAAACTGAATGTGTTAGACTATGTGTTTGCCAAAGACAGTGTACAGATGAAAGATGAAATTAAATATATGGTATAGTCTATAATTTTCCAGTATCCTCTTCAATTTTTTATTGTACTTTCGCTTTCCTTTTTCCGTTTTTTTTTTCTCTCTCTTTTTTCGGAAGAACGCTGAGACCGGAAGCTTTCTTTTTTTCTCCTCCTGAGTAAAGACCATAAGTGGAGGCCATCCACATCGGATCTGCTTTAATATCAACAGATCTTCAATCTGTATGTGAATCCTTTCATCATGGCACACCTTCAGCCCGTTCAGTGTGCTGAGTGCAGGATGTTTAGTCATTCTTCCTTCGTCACTAGTGATAGCTTTATTTGTGATAAGTGCAGATTAGTTAGCTCTCTGACAGAAAAGATTAGAGTGTTAGAAGCACATATCCAGGCTTTAGAGGTGGTCAGTGAGAATGAGAACAGTGTAGTTTCTGTAGGGGAAAGTCTGGATGCCCGAGGTGTAGTTAGTAATCCCCCAACTCCAGCATTAGAGCCCTTACAGTGGGGTGAATGAGTGATGACTTGGTGGCATAAGCATAGAGCCAAAGCTACCGCTGAGGCTCACCCACGGGAGCACCACTCCTCTCCGCGTCATGTGTCGAACAGGTTTACTCTCCTTAGTGATGCACCCACTGAGAAACCTGAAAGAGCTCTGGTTATAGGGGACTATCATACGGCACGTGAAATTAGCTCAGCCTTTAGGGCAGACCTGGGCATTTTATGGCCTGTGGGCTGCATCCGGCCCTTTGGTTCATTCTGACCAAATTAGTTCATTCTGACCAAAGGTTAATTAGAAATTACAAAATAAACGCATTTTCTAATTTTGCCTCATGCATGGACTGAATGTGCATTGCTTTTATTTTGAAGTTGCATTCAACAAAATCACAATGTGCGTGACATGAACATGACATGAAATCCCACGAAACCTAATCCCGTGATAACTACTTCCGTAATTTGTCCAGACCAACCGCAAACTTGTTTGTCATCCTTCAAATGGTCCAGCCAATCACATAGTGTGACATCACCAGCAGGCGCCAGAGCCTGAGTCGATCAGTAGATCTGATACCTGCACCGAATCGATGTATCCTGCTTGATATTTGGAGTAGAAAGCTTGATGAATGTGACTGAAAAAAAAAAAGTACAAATGTTCACATTTTGTTAACCATTGTTTTGGGAAATTTGATTGAATAAATGACATTTTTTGCAAGGCAACCTCATTTTTTCCATACGAGAACGGCATTGCTAATTCTGCATCAAGTGAGAGACTGAGAATTTTGGGGGCAGGGCACCAAGTCAACCTCATGAGAAAGTTGAGCCAAGCCTGTGGCAGTTTTCATGAGTGTTTTCCAGTGCCTCTGCCTTTACCCTGTATTCCTCCTGGTCACCTCTGTGATTATGAGGCCTCTTCATTCCTTCCTGCTGGTTCTGGATTACAGGCTGTATAGACTGCTGCATCCAAGGCCCATCACCCTGCTCTCCACTTCCTTCCAGTCACAACCACTCAGGTATGCATGCTCTTTGCCACTTCATCACTGGAGTCCATCAGCTCCATAACCAGCCTTGCTGAGATGTATACAAATCGAGACAAAGAAAGCAAAGCTAGCCCTGTGACAATACCAGAACCCAAAGGTAACTTGCCTTCACCACGAGAATGAGTGATTTTTTTTCCCTTGGGGGGGGGTGAAGGCATCTTTTGACACCTTAATACAGTTTCCCAGCTCATCTGTTTACCAGGGCACAGCACCCTACCTTCCAGAACATGTGTGTACTGTCTACATTTATATGCACCCTACTCAGTTTTCTAGAACTTTTCAAGCACCTGGCACATGCGTTCTGCCACAGAAAGTGTGCCCTAACAAGTGCTGCCAAATTGCAATGAAAGGAATACATGCTGACCAACCACAACACATTACAGGGCTCGAAATTCGCAGTGGTCCGGTCGCCCGAGGCAACTTGTCATTTGGCGGGTAATTCCTGTCACTAGCCAGCCCGGCTGGCTAGTTGAAAATAAAAAAATATATATGAAGCGA
>JAPEKO010000006.1:11521771-11539814 GCA_027576075.1 Cathorops hypophthalmus
GGAATAACTCATTAACTCGGCTAATATTCGGCCAAGGTAGAAAAATCTTCGGGTGGGCTACTTGGCTGGATGTCACGGTTTAAATGACCCTAGGTTGAATTTACTCCGAACCATCACTTTAAGGACTATTGTGGACCTAAAAAGTGCCCTACGATTGTGAAACATCCCTTACAATTGAAACAGGTAGCTTGCCACGTAACTAGCTAGATATTAAAAAAAAAAAAAAACACAACACTGCAGTCTTTCACAAGCAGTTTAATACCTTGCTAATTTCTTGTTACTTAACTAAAAAGGATTAGTCTTATTCCATTTTTTTGCGCTTCACAGCCATTTCTGTATTGTGAAACCAAGAACAACTGACAGTAACTTCAGCATGTCCACCCCTCATGACAATCTAAAACTAAAATGCTAAGTCATGGCTAAACCGCTAACTGTACTGTACACTAAGCAGGATTTTTTTTTTTTACCACACTATTCTTCAATGCTTTCAATTTTTAAGGCTGTACAAATGTCTGGTGTGTCAAATCTGTTTGTTAAACCTATTTTAAAAATAATTACTGCCATATTTATATTTATACTGATAATTCTGTTTATATTGTGCTATATTGCCCTACTATACTGTCAGACTGCTGTTCCCGTTTACATTGTTCATTCTGTTTATATTGTCATTTGTGTCACATTTAAAAATGTATACCATTAATTCTGTTCACACTGCCACATTTGCCATATTTATACTTTCTGGATTGCCACCGTCTTTTCTTAGATAGCGTTAGCTTGTGTGTGCAAATATACACACACCCTCCTTTTTTTTTTGTTTGTTTATTTTTTAAAGTTTATATCTTATACCTATATTCTTGTACCCATATTTCATGTTTATTACTGTTTGCACCACAGATAAGAGGGAAACACAATTTCAATTCTCTGTATGTCCTGCACATTATTGATAAAGTTGACTTGACTTGACATGGAATGTCACCTCTCTAGTGGGAAAGGAGCCTGAGCTTGTGCATGAGGTTGAGCAGTACCGACTTGATATAGTTGGGCTCACCTCAACGCATAGCTTGGGCTCTGGAATCAATTTCCTGGAGAGGGTTGGACTCTTTTCTATGCTGGAGTTGCCAAGGGTGAGTGTTGCCGGGCAAGGGTGAGGCTATTGGTAGCCCCCCAGTTTGGCACGCTAACATCGGAGTTCTCCCCAGTGAATGAGAGGGTTGTTTCCCTGTGCCTTCGGGTCGGGGAATGGACTCTGACTATCATTTGCGCTTATGCACCAAATGGTAGTTCGGAGTACCTGGCCTTCTTGGACTCCTTGAGTGGGGTAATAGACATTGCACCACAAGGGGACTCTATTGTTTTACTGGGGGACTTCAATACTCATGTGGGCAATGACAGTGAGACCTGGAGGGGTGTGATTGGGAGGAATGGCCTGCCTAATCTGAACCCGAGTGGTGTTCAGTTGTTGGAGTTTTGTTTCATGCACAGTTTGGCCATAACAAACACCATGTTCGAGCATTAGGGTGTCTATAAGTGCATGTGGCATGAGGACACCCTTGGCCTCAGATCGATGATTGACTTTGTAGTCATTTCATCTGATCTACGACCATATGTCTTGAACACTCAGGTGAAGAGAGGAGCAGAGCTGTCAACTGATCACTACCTGGTGATGAGCTGGATCAGATGGTGGGGAGGAGGCAGAACAGACCAGGCAGGCCCAAATGGGTAGTGAGGGTATGCTTGGAATGTCTGGTGGAGGCTCCCGTCCATCGGATCTTCAACTGTCACATCCGGCAGAGCTTCAACTGCATACCAGGGGAGGATGGGGACATTGAGTCCAAGTGGACCATGTTCCACATCTCCATTGCTGAGGTGGCCATGCAGAGCTGTGGCTGCAAGGTTGTTGGTGCCTGTCATGGTGGTAATCCCCAAACCCGCTGGTGGACACCTATGGTGAGGGGAGTCATCAAGCTGAAGAAGGAGTCCTATCGGGCTTGGTTAGCCTGTGGGTCTCCAGAGGCAGCTAACCAATACTGACGGGCCAAGCGGAATGTGGCTCTGGCAGTCACTGAAGCAAAAACTTGGGTGTGAGAGGAGTTCGGTGAGGCCATGGAAAGTGACTTTTGGTCAGCCTCAAAGAGATTCTGGCAAGCCATCCGGTGGCTTAGGAAAGGACAACAGTGCTCTGTCCCTACTGTTTACAGTGTGGATGGAGTGCTGTTGACCTCACCTGGGGACATCATCCGACGGTGGAAGGAATACTTTGAGGATCTCCTCAATCCCACCTACATGTTTTCCGAGGAGGACACAGAGTCTGAGGGTGCTTAGGAGGGGTTCACAGGGGCTGAGGTTGCCGAGTTGGTTAAAAAGTTCCTCAGTGGCCAGGCTTGGGGTGGATGAGATTCATCCTGAGTTCCTGAAGGCACTGGATGTTGTTGGGCTGTCTTGGCAGACATGCCTCTTCAACATTGCTTGGAGGTTGGGGACAGTGCCTCTGGATTGGCAGACTGGGGTGGTGGTCCCCCTTTTTAAAAAGGGGGACGGGAGAGTGTTTTCCAACTATAGGGGGATCACACGTCTCAGCCTCCCTGGGAAAGTCTTTGCTGGGGTGCTGGAGAAGAGAGTCCGGTCAATAGTTGAACCTTGGATTCAGGAGGAACAATGCAGTTTTTGTCCTGGTCATGGAACACTGGACCAGCTCTTTACCCCTGCAAGGGAACTGGAGGGTGCATGGAAGTTTGTCCAATCAGTCTACATGTGTTTTGTGGACCTGGGGAAGGCTTACAACTGTGCCCCTCATGGTGCCCTGTGAGGGGTGCTTCAGGAGAATGGGGTTCAGGGCCCACTACTGCAGGCCATTTGGTCCCTGTATGACTGGAGCAGGAGTTTGGTTCACATTGCCAGTAGTAAGTTGGACTGGTTCCCAGTGCATGTTGGACTCCGCCAGGGCTGTCCTTTGTCACAAGTTCTGTTCATAATTTTTATGGAAAGAATTTCTCGGTGCAGCCAAGGGGTGGAGGGTGTCTGGTTTGGTGGCATCAGGATCACATCTCTGCTTTTTGTGGATGATGTGGTCATGTTGGCTTCATCAATCTATGACTTACAGCATGCGCTGAGATGGTTTGCAGCCAAATGCGAAGCAGCTGGGATGAGGATCAGCACTTCCAAGTCCGTGGCCATGGTGCTCAGCCAGAAATGGGTGGAGTGCCTACTCCAGGTCAAGGGGGAGTTGCTACCTAAAGTGGAGGAGTTTAAATATCTCGGGGTTTTGTTCACAAGTGAGGGTAAGGGGGAGCGGGAGTTAGACAGACATATTGGGGCAGCGTTAGCAGTGATGCAGATGCTAAACTGGTCTGTTGTGGAAATAGAAAGCTGAGCCAAAATGCAAAGCTCTCAATTTACTGCTCCATCTATGTTCCCACTCTCACCTATAGTCATGAGCTATGGGCAGTGACCGAAAGAATGAGATCGCAGATACAAGCGGTAGAAATGAGTTTTATCCATAGGGTGGCTGGGCTCTCCTTTAGAGACAGGGTGAGAAGCTTGGTCATTTGGGAGAGACTTAGAGTAGAACTGCTGCTCCACCACATCAAAAGGAGTCAGTTGAGGTGGCTCGGGAACCTTGTTAGGATGCCCCCTGGGCATGCCCCACCAGGAGGAGACCCTGGGACAGACCCAGGACACGCTGGAGAGATTACATCTCTCAGCTGGCTTGGAAATGCCTTGGTATTCCTCCAGAAGAGCTGCTGGAAGTGGCTGGGGAGAGGGAAGTCTGAGCTGCTCTGCTTAGGCTGCTACCCCTGCGACCCAGATCCAGATAAGCGGTAGAAGATGGATGGATGGATGGATGGATGGATGGATCAAGTTATACCAACAAATACTTTTTTTTTACAGTGTATAGTTTAAACTATTGCACTGCAAGATTATAAATACAAGCTTATAAATACAAAGACAGTATAAATCACCTTGGGGCCAGTAGCACCATTGCGACCAGGGGCACCATCGTGACCAGGGCTACCCTGCAAAGACACACAGGAAAAGGAAGTTAATTTATTTGACTAATATTACCATCCCGTCACACAAAACAGTCTGCTCCCTATGTTACAGTTCAATAAAAGTCTGCTCCACCGCTAGTTGTTTTTCATAATTAGTGCAAATGTGCAACTCTATGAAGAGGTTTTCTTACATCACGGCCAGCCTCACCAGAACCTCCACTTGGACCCGGGGGTCCCATTGGGCCAGGAGGTCCACGCTCACCAACTGCACCAATAGTTCCCTGTTTTCCTGGCTCTCCCTGAGTGGAGGATGAAACACAATCAGCTTTATGAAGATCCATTTCAGAGCAGATGTAGACTAGGCTTATGTCTTGATTAGAGTGTAACTAAAGCCTTCAAGTTTTAAGTGACTAATGTAAACTAGATTCTTTTTGTATGCCAGACTCACAGTGGGTCCAGCGATACCTGGTGGACCTCTCTCTCCTCTTTGTCCAGCGCTACCAGCAAGTCCAATATTTCCATTAATACCTCGAGATCCAGGAATACCCATGAGACCCTAGAGAAGAAACAAATCAAACAGTACTGTCTTCAACTGGCATTATCACTGTTGTACTGTGTGCAGAGGGCCAGAGTAATTCATTTCATTACTAATAAAATTCCAAACTTCAAATAATTAGTTCTACACAATGTTACAAAGGTAGAAAGAATTCAACTAAAAAGTAATTGAGAGATCAATTTAAATGAAAAATTTATATCTGAATTTCTGTAAAATTGCTTTGTGACAATGTCAATTGTTAAAATTGCTATACAAAATATAAAATTGAATTGAATTGAACAGATGTAAGTGAAGAAGGTACATACGGCAGGTCCATCAGCACCAGAAGAACCTTTCTCTCCGGGAGGTCCTGGGGGTCCAGCAGCACCAACCTCACCGGTGCGACCAGGTGCTCCCCTTTCACCACGTGCACCACGCTGTCCCTCTTTACCAGCTGGGCCAACAGGGCCAGGAGGTCCAGAAACACCCTAGGAGGGAGAGATATATGAGCAAATAATTTAATTTAATGTAACACATTTTAGAAATGTCCATTTTTAAGAGAATACATTACAAGGTAATAATAATGCCTTAGTGGGAATGGACTACAGGTACGACCACACTGAGGATGAAAAAGGCAATCATGATGATGTAACTTACAGCAGGGCCGGGAGGTCCAACTCTACCAGCAGCCCCTGGTAAACCAGTGGCACCCTATAAAAATAAAGATGTAGACACCGCTTATTAGTTATGTGCAACACTTGTTAACATATAAGCTGCATCTAGCATTTCAACAATATAACTAGGTGTCAAAAACATGTGCCTACAGGAGATCCAGCACCACCACGAGCACCTCTGGGTCCAGTAGCACCAGCAGGGCCCTGGATAAACAAAAGAGAAACATTTATATATGTATGTCCATTTATCAATAGACACATACTCAGTGTTTCAGCTTTCAGCACAGTACCTGAGGACCGCCAGCACCAACAGGTCCAGAAGGTCCAGGAGGTCCAGCATCACCTTTAGGTCCAGTGTTACCTTGCTCACCCTTGGCTCCAGACTGACCAACTGCCCCCTGTATTAGGGTAAAAAACAACGACTTGTATTTTCTCTCTATACTGGATATTACCTGAAAAATAAATGACCATATTTGTGTTATAATAGAGAGAAACCTTGAACACTCACAGGAGGTCCAGCAAATCCGGCAGGTCCAGGAGGTCCAGGCTCACCACGGTCACCCTAGGTAGTTTGGTGAGAAAATGTCATAATTTGCCATTAGCTAGTTAAGATATTTATATATTGTCATAATATTTAACGGGTTCTAGTATAATTCTTATGTGAATATGTACTGATATAAAGTATAATTTTATATGTTTGTACATGAAATATGGGTGATGTGCATTTACATTCTGCCAAAATTCTTGTCAGAGTCTCCAATTTGGGCTGTTGCACATTTTATATTTATGTGCTCTTGCAATTTGGATTACAGTGGGTTACATCACTGATTTACAGACAGGGAAAAGCAACTGGGGTGTGTTACTACATTCACATTTCTAACAAGGGGTTTATGCACTATGATGGTATTATAAAACCACTCTCTTTGTGGTTGTGGGTTGATTGTTCTTGCTGACAGTCTGATGACATCCTGCATTAACATTCACAGTCACCTGAACATCAGTTGCTCTTCAGTTTTGCTTTACAAATTGCATTAATATACACTATATATAGTGTATATTAATGCAATTTGTTTGTGGACACCTAACCATCACACACATATGTGGTTCTTCCCAGACTGTTGCCACAATATTGGAAGCACACGATTGTATAAAATATTGTTGCATGCTGTAACTGGAATTAAGAGGGACCAAATCTGTTCCATCATTACAATACCCCTGTGCACAAAGCAAGCTCCATGAAGACAGGACTTGCCAAGGTTGGAGTAAAAGAACTTGAGTGTCCTGCACAGAACCCTGACATCAACCTCACTGATCATCTCTGAGATGAACTGGAACACTGACTGCACCACAGGTCTCATTGCACGACATCAGTGCCTGACCGCACTAATGATCTCATGACAGAATGATCACAAATCCCCACAGCCACACTCCAAAGTCTAGCAGAAAGCCTTTGTCGAAGGCTGGAGGTTATTATAACAGCAAAGAGGGGGCTAGGTCTGGAATGGGATGTTCAACAAGCACATATAAGTGTGAGGTCAGGTGTCCACATACTTTTGGCTATATAGTGTACGAGAATCAGGGCTACTGAATGTGTCCACCATCTCCAATTATATTTACCGAAGCCAGAGTTCTCATTAGTCACTGCCCCTACTGAATCATGAGCCAGTCTTCATGAATGAAGCTCCCGCATTCATGCCCCAATAATGAACCATCTTTCAAGGTGACCTTAGAGTTCCTGATTTGAGTCTTGATCCAAAATCAAGGTCAGCTAAGCTGCCTGAGCATGGTATGATGTTAATTGTTCAAATGTATTTTGCAGTTCGCCTGTATTCATCTGTACTTGTTATGGTTCTCCACCCATTTATGCAATTTCAATTTGATTCACTTTTCCTTGTTTGTCCCTTTCCTTCATGTGTTACTCTTATGTGTATTTTATGGCTGATTTGTCATATGGTGTTGTGTGTTTTGTCCAAATTATTGGAAGCTTGCTGATGTGAGTAGCATTGGTGGAATAACAACGAATCACTCACAGGGCCACCACGAGGTCCAGTAGCTCCAGCAGGTCCTACAGGTCCAGGCTCACCCTGCAGCATGACAGGAAATGACACAGCTTGTTAATGTTATAACACACATTCTAGACTGTCACATGACCAGATGCCACCAGAAGGATCTTCAAGAATCTGTGTTTATAATCATTGTTGATATGGCTTCTAAGATGAAGATTCTATACTAAAGCAAGAAGCCACTCAATAGTGACAAAAACAATATAATAAAATATAGTGTTCAATTAATAGGTAATTAAACTTATTATTACTAATATTTGCAATGAATAATCTTTTTGCCATGCAGTCCAGTGTGTTACCAGAACGCTTTGGTTGCTAAGCAACACAACAAAGATAAGGATATTCTTTGAACAGAAATAGTTTAGAAACTGGTGCATTAATATTGAATTGAATTGAATTGAATTGAATTACTGTGACATGGTCACAGTTGTGCATGCATTGAGGACATTCTCAGATTTTAGAACCAAAACTGGTTCATATAATGCACTTTAAACCAATGTCCTAAAAAAATAAAACAGGATGGAATGGTTTAGTGATCTTGACGGTTAAGTGAGAAGATCCGTAGTCAATCATGGATCAAATAATCTAATAATCATAAACTACTGTACATGCACTATTTTCCAACTGACATGCTTTCTGATGTAAAAAAATGCAGCTTTGTTAACCTTTTCTCCAGAAGTACCAGGAGGTCCAGCGACACCATTAGCACCAGTCAAACCACGCGGACCATCCTTACCAGGAGCGCCGTTAAGGCCCTTAGGTCCACCATCACCCTATCAGCAGAAGACAGCACTAGTAAAGACATTATCACGTACTATTATCCAACCTCAAGTGAAAGGTTGATTAATTATTGTAACAATTTTCCTGTGCAACATTCTTCTATCATATTTAAACACTGAAATACAGTCTGGATCTGTGAGTTGGTGCAACTGAAGCAAAATCCTGCACAATAATTCAAAACTCATCTGTGCATACAGTATCATATACAGTGTGATCTCTTGGAGATCACTTTTTTGAGTGTGATGCAGGTATCCAACTCTAATTTCATTTAAATTTACAAAATGCAATTAAGTTGGTCAGTAAAACTATTGAAAATATTTTCTTTACACATTTGGCATTTAATTAAAGGTTTAAATGAATTAGCAAATCATACATTTTTGTTACTGCATTTTGGAAAATACTGCATAAAAATGATAGATAGATAGATAGATAGATAGATAGATAGATAGATAGATAGATAGATAGATAGATAGTATGTACGATATTTATGTACAGTAATTAGGGATATACTGATATAATAATATAGATATTTGATAAATTCTGTCATGATACACTTTTTTAAGATATTGTGGATATTGTGATAACTTTTTGAACTCCTACATTTTTTTTATCACTAATGACTGCATAGATGTTAAAATTTTGCTGATTTGATTAATCAAATTTTTTTTTTTTACAATTTTTTTCTCTTTCTCAGTGCTATAATAATACTATTCATAATCAATAATTGTTTTAGACATGAATAACTATCATCACAAAACATCTAAAAATACCTTAGAAAGAGCTACTCATCATGGCATCATCACAGCTTTAAAAAATTACTGACATAGTAAAATATGATGTGAAAAATCTGGATAGAAGCTGATTTTAAAAATGGCTCCCTGCATCTTTAAACCATAATTATGGATGGATGCTTCATTATTTACAATTGACTAGTAGCTATTATTTTAACAGAATACAGGAGGCACTACTCTGAAATAACTAGGACGCAATTTAAGACTATCTTGTCAGTGTCTATCTTTATCATGGAATAAATTCCAGTGTTGCTATCCATAAGTTTTTTAGCTCAAGAATAGGCTTTATATGGTCAGAGAAAATAATATCTTGATGAAGATTTTCAAAGCGGGTTTAATACGAAAGGGTGATCTTCAACACTCACTCTTTCTCCTCTTGGTCCAGGAAGTCCACTAGAGCCACGTTCTCCGGGCATTCCCTGTGGACCACCAGGACCCACACCACCAGAAGCTCCAGGAGCACCAGCATCTCCCTAAACACACACACACACACACACACACACACACACACACACACACACACACACACACATTTTTACACAGGTGTATGCAGACTTTATTCCTGTTTCTCATGAAGCTGTAAGCTGAAGCTGCAACCCTCTTCCCTGAGTACTCCCCTCTCCCCTCAGGACTCTGTTATAGAATGCCACATGTAAAAACAAACAGAGCTATCACATCTTTTGTGCCGAGGAGCATTCAGCTGCTAAACAGGCTGAATTCAGATAGGTTGACACCATTCTAAGGTATGCACCTTATATATCAGGGGTTTTTGTTTTTTTGTTTTAGATTTGTTTGTTATTCTATGTATTATTGTGTAAGTTTGTATGTTAAGTGTTGTTCTGTTTTATGTAATTTATGGCTCCTAAGTGCAAGACAAAGTCCCCTTGGGGCAATAAAGGTTTCATTCATTCATTAATTCATTCAAACCTACCTTAGCACCATCGTTACCAGCAGCTCCAGGAGATCCACGAGGGCCAGTGGGGCCAGCAGGGCCTGGGGCACCACGCTCACCAGGAAGACCTCTATCACCCTGAGGGGAAAGGATTACATTTTAGTTATAGTACCCCAAATACAGTTAGAATAATATCAGGTCTTATTTAGCTGGGGCAATCAAGCAGAAATTTTGAAGAAGCTATCATGGTTTTTTTTGGACACTTACTCTGGAACCAGGAGGTCCTTGAGCACCAAGCTCACCAGGCAAACCCTACTCAGAGAAACAGACAGTATTAATAGTTAATACTGGCCAAAGACTTATTATCATAATGCAAGATAGTCTCTGGTTGGCTCCACAATATTTATGTTTGGCCTATACTTAATACAAAAGTAAAACACAAAAAGGCACCAAACCTGATATTATAAGTAATACACTGTATACTACATTTCCACCACTTGAGCTGAGACTCACCTGCTCACCAGCTTTGCCAGGCTCACCAGTGGCTCCCTGAGCTCCAGTAAGACCCTGCCAAGGTAATAAAAGCATAGCAGTGATTGATGGTAGCCTATTTTTAATTGATTGGCCTGAAAGGCTTATAAATAAAAATGTTTCATGAATGAAGCTAACAGAAAGTTTGTTTTGGTTTGTGGGTCAACAACTACCTGGAATCCAGGTCCTCCAGCAGGTCCATGTTCTCCTTTCTCTCCAGCAGGTCCCTTTTACAGGAAACATTGGAAATAATCAGAATAGAGATGTATGATGTGTTACATTTATGAAAACAAGATACAGTACAAATAATACATATTTGTTTTGTTTTAATTATTCCTATCAACAACATACAGCAGGTCCAGAAGGTCCAGGAGCACCAACATCACCATCTTTACCAGGGGCACCCTATAAAAGATGATTCAAAAATCACTCAAGTTTATATTGACTTCAAAATGTCATATAGTGTGGAAGGCCATCTGTGTGAGTTGAATTCTTTCAGGTACACATGCTTTGAATACAAAAAAATATGTATTCCTTTTTTTTTTTAATAAACTACTTTAATAGAGAGGAAAGAGTACACACCACAGGACCAACAGGTCCTTCATCGCCTCTGTCACCAGGCTTACCAGACTCACCCTATAAAAGGAGAGGATCATAATTAATTTTCAGGGGTCTTTTTTGGTATACATCAATTTAAGTAGCAAATAACTGTAAATGAAGCATAATTCAGTGAGTAGCCAGGATGCAATTCACTAATTTTATCTCTAATATTAAACAACAAATACTTTGGTGGTGGTTGTTTTCTATTTACATACATCAGCTCCCTTAGGTCCCCGGAATCCCATCATACCAGGGACACCACGAGGTCCTGCAGGTCCTGCAGGTCCAGAAGCACCATCATGACCAGCAGGACCCTGTAAAAGAATCAGCCATGCTAAATTCCCTTGAAAACAACCCAGCATCAAGTCTATGCAAGTTTTAAAATATTACACAGTGCTGTGTATGACATGTAGTTAATATTTATTTACATGTGTACTATAATGTTATAGTCAAATGCTGTATAGTTTGACACAATGAACTTTATTATACTAATTTGGGATTATAAACTTGACTTACAGGAGGTCCAGCTTTGCCATCAGGTCCATGGGCACCAGGGGCACCAGTCACACCCTAAATAGGAGACATGGGGTGATAAGATAAGACTAGAAATGTGGAAATGTTCATCAAGATGGGGAAAAAAGAATAAGAATCTTGCCTTGGATCCGGGCAGTCCAGGCTCTCCGGGTCGGCCAGATTCTCCAGTGGCTCCCTGAGCTCCAGCAGGTCCGTTGGGGCCAAGCTCACCAGGGGCACCCTATAATGCAATAAAATATGTAAATCTTATTGAGATCCATCTTTATACTCTCTTGATTGATATGAAATGCTTAGCCTGCTCTGATCCAGCACCATGGACAGTGCTACAGAACCACCACCACCAGGAATGATGATTCTCCACTTACATTTGATACATGACTGAAAAAGTGTGTTTGAAAGACTTGCCTTGGGGCCTGGTGCACCTTCAGTACCAGGGAGGCCACGGCTGCCAGGGGCACCCTGTTTAAAGAGATGGATATAAAGGTGAACATAATAATAATAATAATAATAATAATAATAATAATAATAAAGGAATGAATTAAAGGTAGAAGGAATTATGTATGTAATTTTTAATGCTGTTTCTATTTTAGAATATGCATTAATTATTAAAATATTTTTAAAACAACAGTTTAGTTAAAATAGTTCTGATGGAATGATGCTTTATGTACTTATGACTGTGTGCTTTTAAAATTAGCTCTGAAAGTGAAATTAAATTATATATGTACGATTTAGTTACAAATTATGTGTGTTGTAACACTGTAGTGAATTTTTTGGGCGAGCTGAGCTTTTGATACAGAGGTCAAAAGACAAGGATTCTGCTCTGTGACATTTCCTAATAATCTGAGGTGTTATCAGTAGTCAACATGGACTACTCCTCTGTGTTCTCCTCTGAGAACGTTAGGGTGTCTAATATGGAGTTAGAACAGACACAGTGGTCCATCATGTACTTACCTAGCCTAGGTCCATCATGTACTTACCTAGCCTTGATTTACACAGAGAAATATGTTCCACTTCAAAGGTGTATTTAATATTCCACTAACTTGGTGTATCTAATATTGATATCTAATATCAAAGGTGTATCTAATATTCCACTCCTTTCTGTTGTTGCATTCCATACAAAAGGCTTATATTTGCATACCCTTAGTGATTCTGTCACAAGTCCTGATTATTTCTGAGGGATCTATCAGAACTCGGGAAGAGACGGGATCAGGAAAGCGCTCCAACAGAAATAGGGAGAATTTTACATTTTAAACTTACACGAGCTCCAGCAGGTCCAACAGGTCCAGGACCACCAGGCTCACCACGAGCTCCTCTCTTTCCCTCATCACCAGAAGGTCCAGGAAGACCCTGAGGTCCAGCAGGGCCCTATAAAGAAGAAAGACAAAGAAGAAAGGGAAAGACAGTCAGATCAACAGTTTTAGGCACCATCAGATTTCATGGTGATATCTTGGTAAATGTTAAGCATACTTACAGACTCTCCCTTAGGACCAGGTTCTCCTTTGGGTCCTGGGGCACCAGCGTCACCCTGTGATCATCAAAACAAAGAACGATCAGAACCTAATCCCTTTCTCTAATGTGAAGTGACAAACATACTAATCAACCCATGAATGATTGGAGAGTTAAAGAATCAGGTCTATCTTTGATTTAGCTTGTTTTGCACATCATGGTGACTATAGATGTTAGATGGAATAGATAGTATAGATGGAAGACTACACAAGTAACAGACAAAATTCTAGGTTCAGACAAACACATACGTACATTGAGACCCTTAGGTCCAACTCCTCCAGCAGGTCCAGCAGGTCCAGCAGGTCCACGAGTACCGGGGAAACCAGGAGCACCAGTAATACCAGGAGAACCCTACACATGTTCAGAGAAATGAGAAGTCAATATTCAGAGAAGGATGTATGAAATATTCTTGATATGGTAAAATGTCTAGCCCAATATCATTTTTTAAATATCAAGTTGCTTACATCTTAACAAATACAAAGACATATAGTAGCAGTGCTACAGTACCCAAAACACAATCTGCTCATTTTCTTAGATTTTAGCCTGACATTGTTGTTAATCTGGACTAAAAATCTTGTCACCTATTTCAAGGGATTTTATGACTCAGGATCATAATTTCTTTAAGCTTTTCTGTCATATGAAACCCCATATGTATGATTGAACCCCAAAGTATGTATAATGGTGGTTAGGCAGTGCTCTATCATAATGACTAATCATGATACTATATGTTTGCTATAAAAGACAAAACAAATTATTTACAGGAGCACCCTTGGAACCAGGGCTGCCATCATTACCAGGAGGACCCTGGAAAGAGAAACAGAAGTGTTAAGTTCATACTGAAAAAGTGTTAATTATTATTATGCAAATAAATAATTTTTAAAAATGTATTGACTCACTGGGGCTCCAGCAGGTCCAGCAGGTCCACTGTTACCAGGCTCACCACGGACTCCATGAGGTCCCTCTGGGCCACGGCCACCAGCAGAGCCAGTCTCTCCCTGCAGGGAGCAGTAAAAGGTTAATGTAGATGCTTTTGTAATGCGGAGAGGCAATGCTGGATCAGTGATTAAGGCTTTGGGCTAACAATCAGAAAACTACAGCTGTGCCACTGTTGGGCCCGAAACCCTCAACTCTTCAGTTCTTTCTTAATTTTGGATAAACCAAATGAATCCATGTAGATGTTAACTTCCTATAGCATCTGATATGAGGGACAGGTCAGCCCCAGATATACTTTTGACAGGCAAACCAAAGGTAAATATAGATGCTAAGCAGAGAAATTATATGTACTACAGCTCAATGTATATAATTGCATGTTGTATGTTAATAATTTAAGTGTTACAAAGGAGAATTAAGAGAGCACTCTTAATGTATTAATCTGTATTAAAATAGCATGAATAAATTATTGCGTCTACAAATGGAACAAAGATGTTTATTTTACACACTACTTAGAGATGACTAAAAGTGTCTCTAAAGAGAAAAATGCTTTAGGGTTTAAATTCTGCTTCAATCAATACTATGGAAAATAACATGAGAATAAATATAACAAATGAGTACTATAATGATGATGATGGTGCGTGTGTGTGTGTGTTTGTGCATGTGTTGGAGAGGTTTATAAGGCCTACCTTAATTCCAGCACCACCAGGGAATCCAGGAGGACCAGCAGGGCCAGTGGATCCCTAAAAGAGAAAAATCAGATAAAAGAAAAAATTACAACACTTACATCATGTTGCCTCTCTCCATTCAACTTCTACCCAAAACTCTGACTCTGTCTGGTAAAGCACAATGGATATCTAAATCTTTTATATTCTTCATGTCAGCTTATGGAAGTGGAACACTATCACTAATACTCCACCATCAAAAGTTAATATTTACATTTAAAAAGTTATTACTATGTTTAGGCTGTTATTCAGCATATCTGTTGTATTTAATAAAAGTACAGGTAATACTTACAGGAGGTCCAGCAGGGCCAGAGTTGCCATCATTACCACGACCACCCTACGGCAAGCAAATATAACAGAAAGAATCAGTTAAATTGTCAGAAATGTGAAAAGAAAAGATAGAGAATGTATCTAGCAAAAAATGGCTATTTGAGTATGTGTTGGCAAAATGTATGTTAATTTTAGGAACGAGTGAACAAAGTACACTGCAACATACTGTGCATCACTTGTAAATCTATTCGAGCTACACCTGCATGAGTAGAATATCGCCTCAGTGTCTGGGTTTGATGTGTGCATTTAATGAAATCAGATCCTCTATGATGACATATATAACATAAACATTAATACCTTTGAACAGGTTGATGTAACACATGTGCACTATATATAATAATAGTAATACATATAGTAATACAGTGCACTATAATATAGTGCACAGTTTAGTAATACAGTGCACTATAGGTTAGGCTTTTGTATAACGTAATTCAGCTCATTCTTTGTAATCTGTAATGCAAATTAAAGGAAAGTGGAAATGGCTGATGAAGGGCTTGGATTGACCAAGACACTTACAGCAGGTCCAGCAGGTCCAGGACGACCTCTCTCACCAGGCAGACCACGAGGGCCCTGGAAAATAATGGGGGTGGGGAGTAGGGTTATTTCAGTCTTTTAATGAAACTGAAACATAGCAGTCTAGAAGATTGATTTGACAGACTAAAAACAACAACAACAACAACAAATCAAAAATGAATGGACTCACCATAACACCAGCGACACCATTCTCACCAGGTGCACCAGACTCTCCCTGCAAATTACACACAAGCCAATTCAGTTCTATAGAAACAAATTCAACTAAGATCAAACAGCTGCTTAAAGCAATTCAATCCAAACATTTTATGTGTATCTAAAATGTTCAAAAAGTTTAAAAGGAGAATTGTACCTTAGGTCCAGCAGGGCCAGAATCTCCCTTAGCGCCATCTAGACCAGGAAAACCCTTTGGATAGATAGATAGATAGATAGATAGATAGATAGATAGAGAGAGAGAGAGAGAGAGAGAGAGAGAGAGAGAGAGAGAGAGAGAGAGAGATGTCACAGAGGGTTTAGAGGTCAACTGACAGGTGTTTGACTTCATGTGCTGATGTACTCACTCTGTGTCCCTTGATGCCGGGAAGTCCAGGGGTTCCAGGTAAACCGCGACTTCCCTGTGTGTGTGTGTGTGAGAGAGAGAGAGAGAGAGAGAGAGAGAGAGAGAGAGATGAGATTTCTGTTAATATGAAATTATCTAAATGCTCTAAATGGTTCATTTTCCTTAACAGTCAAGCCAGTTGGTTCAGTTGAAACAATCATTTATTTCAGCAGAACAGAATTTTTAAAATCAGGATTTTGACTGATTTATTTACTAATAATATGTGCATGAAGTGAATGTCCGTATTCATTCAATACAATGTGAGGAGGAAATAAAATGGAAGTAGGTATACAGACCTGAGCACCAGCAGCTCCACGCTCACCGGGGCGACCAGATTTGCCAGCATCACCCTAAAAAGTGAGAAAAAAAGTTTTGACTTTCATGTTTTAGTGAAAGCACGTGCACATATAAGACAACAGATTATAATATAATACACTGGATACACCTACATCTACGCAAAGGTCCAAAGTAACACCATCTAACAATGAGAACTGTTTTTATTACATTATTATTGATTCTATAAGATTACTATTGTTTGTGGATTTTATTATAAATACATGAAAAATAAATATATAAAGTTGACAATTCTATTCTGAGTAGGACAATAATAAGTATTGTTTTTGGAACCTGCTATCTATGTTACTATTTTGGTGGAACATTTAAACAAAACTCGAACTCAAATTCATGCTGTGGATATCCAGAGTGATTTAAACTAAAAAGGTTTTCCTGAATATCAACTGAATTAAAGGTTATATTTGTTTAAAAAAAAATCTGAAAAACTATTAACTTTGGATAGTAAACTCAGACTGTATAGCACTTTTCAATAAGATTGAGATTCAATATGGACTCACATCATCGCCGTTCTTTCCAGGAGGACCAGGGGGACCACGAGGACCCATTGGACCCTGAAGACAATAAAATCATAAAAAGTATGAAAAAGATTTCAAACACAAATCTGGTTCAAACAGAAATTAATTTGCCATTGTTTGATGTAAGGAAGTGACATGTCCAGAATGAGGAAGTGAAGTGATGTTACCAGTGTGAGAGTGTTGCAGGAAATAAATACTCACAGGAGAGCCAGGCTCGCCATGGTCACCTGGAAGGCCAGTGAATCCTTGAGGACCCTGAGAAAATGAAAAAGGGACAATGAGGAGGAAAAAAATGTCATTGACACTACTCTACTGGCTGCACATGTGTTTTTAATAATGACCTAGTCAATAATGGTGCACATTTTAGGACTGAACTGATGTGGGTATTAAATTATATGGATTTCTCCTAGACACAGGAAAAACAAAACAAAAAAACAAACAAAATACAACTTACAGTAGCACCTGGAGGTCCAGGAGGTCCACGGAGTCCCATTGGGCCCTGAAGGAGAAACAAAGAGAGAGACAGTCAATTAGGCATGTGATGCACTTGTTAGTGTGAAATTGTGGAAAAAACTACATAGTCTTCAGTTAGTCATGCAAAATTCTACAGAATAACAGGTCATATGGTTTTGTAAGGTTCATCTACCAAGTATCACAGCCATCATGAGATGTTGGAATCATTATTACTGGTTGCCATGTTTGTGAGAGAAGAGAAGAGAAGAGAAGAGAAGAGAAGAGAAGAGAAGAGAAGAGAAGAGAAGAACAAACTTGTCATACTGGTAGTCCAGGAAGACCTGGGTCACTGGATTTCGCACTACCATAAGACAGCTGGGGCAAGTGGTACTGCAAAAGAACAAACAAAATTCATAAGTTAAAAGCTACAATAATCCATCCATTATGCCTTCAACAAGTCTCTGTGTATCCCAATACTTTGGTTTAGATCACAGATTTAATTTGCTGAAATTTCTCCCTCACAGTGTCAGCGTTCCTATTCTTTATACTATTTTCATATTCACATATGTTCTTTTGTTGGACTGTCTTCCCATTGTCACTGGTGTCCCATGCTGCTCATGTCATTTGTGTGTGTGTATATATATATATATATCTCATCTCATCTCATTATCTCTAGCCGCTTTATCCTGTTCTACAGGGTCGCAGGCAAGCT
>JAPEKO010000006.1:11835114-11846001 GCA_027576075.1 Cathorops hypophthalmus
CCCTAATACGCAGTCATAAGTTAGGGGTTGATGCCAGTCACATCAGTACTCTAAAACAACTTCATGTTTACAGCACAGGACAGAAGCTTAAAGGAAAAAACAAACAACAACAAAAAAAACCAGAACATTAAGTGAAATTAAAATGATAGGAATAGCTGAGAAAGCTAAGACTCTGGTCACACCAAAATTGCGCTTCAAATGTCTTTCCTTAAACAAGCATAGCTTACATGTAGACAAGATGCAGTAAATTTTACTGTGTTTGATTTACTGTTATGCCTTGTTTGCATTTCCTACTTGGAGTTTTGATGTTGAAGGTTCTTATGTGGTAAATGTGTGGATTTGTGTACTGTGCTTAAAACATCAAAAATTAAAACTGGACTAAAATAGAAAATGTGGTATAGGGAAGAGATAAGTTTTAGTTGAAATTATGTAACTCAGTGAAATCATAATAGTTTCCGTGATACCGCAAAGCATTACACATCATTTATCTGGTTTAAAAAAACAAAACAAAAACAAAGTTGATTCAGTTAATCCTTTTTTGAGTGTGCTTTTACTCCACCAGCAATATCATCTGTACAGTCCACACTTTTTGTTCAGGCATTCAAGGAAACACACTAATGACCATCTCTTCTCCTGTCCTCAACTTAAAATCTGTGTTCTTGCATGTACAAGGAATTCTTCCAAACATGTCTCCATTTTGATGGATTTAGTGGCTTCATGCAGGAGGAGGGCATTCTGTTCTATGTGATAAAGTCCGCCCGTTGCTCCATATCAGCCAATTAGCTGTCCAAATTCTTCAAGGCCTTATCCGTGTGGGCTCCCTGGTTTAGCAGAGTGGACTGAAGGAAGATGGAATAGAAGAGAGAGCGAGAGAGAGTGAGAAGTAAAGCTTCCATTGACCTTTGTGAGAATGGCTAAATATCACAAACTTTGTTGCCCCAACAAACGCTAAAGCTGCCCAATGGTTAAAGGAAATATGAGAAAGACTGAACGTTTTTCAAATAATGATGTGGCCAGTTTTCCCAAAGGTAAATCTAATGCCCAGGTCAGATGGTAGAAAGACGCATGCTGCGACCTGCGATTTATTGGGTGGTGAGTGGACGCAGGCGTTTTGCGCCAAATCCATTGTGGTCAGACATTGTAAACAGTCGAAATTGTGAAATGTGCCTTTAAGACATGCCGTGTTACCAGCTCGTGCTTGTTTTCTGTTAGTTGAGCCGTGCACCTTGCTGGAAATGGGTGTCTGTTAATGAGCTCCTTTTCTTTTCGCTCTTCAACTCAAGAGTAACGTTTAGAGAATGTGTGACCTCTATATTTTGTTTGAATATGATGAGATGGAGACGTTCAACCAGGCATGGTATGGTTGAAATGTACGCAGCAAATTTTAGTGTTAAATCAACTCTGATAGTCAATTTTAACACTATGCTGGTGTTTTTGTCCCAATATCTACAGTGTTAACACTTTCTAAAGGGTCATTTCAACTCCTACATTTGAACACTTTTGCTTAACACTGGGAAATTAACTCAGAATTTTGCTGTAGCAAGTTAATAAACTGAGTATTGTAGAAGTCCCACATTCGTGTGAATGTGCGTTTTTGCCTTCCTCTCTTCTTCTCCACATACTCCAAACTGCTTCAACCCATGATTGATAGCTCAAGCGTTGCACGACTGCGTGCTTCTACTGTACATGCATCAATGTGGTATTTGCACCAACTGGAAGTGAATCGCAGCTGAAATGCTAACAAATCATGATTCAGTTGCGTCAACCTGCCTCTGTTAAAGACCCTCTGCCATTATCTGCGTTGTCTTGCGTCTACAGTACCTGCGATTTTATCGCAGGTAGACGCAAGTAGTTAAACTAGTTGCAGCCTGCTGTCTGACCTGGGCATAAAACTCACTACCACTCTACTGTTAAAATAGTATGCTGCCTGTGTTACATGTCTGGCAAGTGGTCTTGGCTAGCTAGACGAGTAGCCACAAACACAATAAATCCCATTTCCATTTGCGCAACATTTGTGAAATGTTTGTATGGAACCAGAGATGGACAAAAATAAATAAATAAAGATCCACTATCCTGGATCAGTTAGTCCTCTACCTCAGTGGATAATATTCTACATCAGCCTACTCTCATTTTCTCTTCGTCTCTCTCTCTCTCCCTCTCGGTCACACTCTCAGTAGATCATGTGGCATTAGATTATGGCTAGAAGGTTCCAGACCTTTCTGTTGTGGCTTCTAGCAGGGGTAGTTGAGTCTGCTTAGAGAGAGCTTTCCCATGGTCAAAGTTCAGAGGCTAAAGGAGAGGGTATAGCAGAGAGCTCAAAAGGATGTAAGGCAGGAATGACTATGCTAGGGAATGCCCGGTTATCCTGGTTTTTTGGGAGCCTTATCCCAGTTTCAGTGCTACATAGTGGATGTCTGAGTCGGCTTGGGTGACGACAAATCCAGCAAGGCTTGAACGGTAATGCCAACTTTCACCAAACCTCGTTCCTCCAGAATGTGATGAGGCAAACACAACTTGTCCTGCAGGGGAAACATATCAACAGAGTTGAAGAATCTGTTCTTGAATTCAAGATTTTTTGAACAAGCCACAAATATTTTATCTTCATATTTTATAACAATAATGTAACTGTTAAAACTGTTTAAAAAAAAAAAAAAAGGAACTACCATCAATTATTCAACACCCCTGAAACATCTTTTTTTTTATATATATATATGGAGCAGAGCATGTACAAACTTTGATAATCCAATTTACATAAATGTTTCAGTTCATTAAAAAAAGACATACGACTGTTCATCAGCCTTTTCAGTGATTGCTCTAAAAACAAAATGAACTCATGATCACTTCTGATTCAGTTTGCATTACAGCTAGAATGTATTCTCTATCCAGGTTTTTTTTTCTAGAAAGCCATTTCTTAAGTATGAAAATGGGGTTATTGTAAAAATGAGGATATAACTCTTGTAAGCTTTTGAACAACAGTGTGCTGAAAGTTTGTACATTCCCGTCTCTAAATCCATAAACTTTGAATCTGCATTTTCGAAAATATTATGTACCATTTATCCTGCCAAAAAAGATACAAAAATAAAGATAACTTAAAATAAAGCAAACACAGAAACTAAGTTTATGCTTTGATTTGTACATTATCGAACTCGGGTATAAATATTCCTTTGTGTTCCTTCTGTAACTACAGCTTTTTTTTAAATTATTTATTATTTTTTATTAAACAGCATTGAATAATCCAACATTATATACTCTGGAAGGCCTAGCAGTCCTGTTTGGAATTGCCTACTGAAGAGAGGAGATGATTTAAGCATTTAAATTCATGAACAGGCCGTGACTCACACATTCTTGCTCATGATGCTCACTCACACTTATGGGATAATAACTGCAAGACACACACTGTTCTTCAAGCTGCGTGTGTGCACTCATGTTTGTTGCTTCAATTCAGGGAAGGTTCAAAATGTGCTTTCACATAATGTGCAGAGCTTTAAAGAACATTCAATAGTATCATATTCATGGAATTCTAAGTCCAAGTGTCTCAGGTCTTCTCGCACTAAAGCTTATGCCTCATGTATACCAGAAGCAGGCACAGATCCAGGCATTAGCAATTTCTTTCATTGTGTTTCAATATATCAACATTACCCTCCCTGGGTTAGTGGAGTTTCAAAAAATGACATTTTCTAGTTATTTTAATACATTGGACCACCACCACATTTAAACACACACTCACTCCTTATCACACATCCATTACACTCTACTGGCCTTGTTACACGTTTGATTCCACAAAGGGTCTCTTTGGTTTAATGGGTGAGGTGGGGCCTTGCCTGGCATCACGAGAGAGCTGGCGGTACATGTTTTCCTGGTACGCCTGTGCCACGGGCATTGTCCGTGCCACCTTCACATCCTGGTATGTTGGCACCTGACTGACCCGCTCCAGGAGGTCCCTGTCACGGGCCCCTCCATTTGCCAGCTTGCCTAGGGATGAGGGCTGTGGCTGGCTATAGTACTCATCCTCTAGCATGTGGCCATTTTGGGCATTGTTGGTCTTGTTGTAATAGGCAATGTTTCCTAATGAGGTGGGTGGGCTGTAGGAGGAGGCTGTAGATGCCTGGTGAATCAGGTTCCCTGGTGATGTAGGGCTTGTGATGACATTGTCCAAAGATGTGACTGGCCATGCGCGAGAAGGCTGGTGCAAGTACTGCTGCTGAGTCCGTGCTGTCTTGTCAATAACGCCCATAAAGGGCGTTGTCCGAGACCGGGCTGGCTCGCTGGGGTACAGGCCGCTCTGTGAGGGCGAGAGTGAGGATGGCTCATCAAAGCTGCGTTCATATGCCACCTGTAGGGGGATCTCCATCTGGGCCATGGATGAGGAAGGCCTAAAACCAGAAGCTAGATTAGGACCAGAGCCTGAGGAGATATTGCTGCTGGAGGGGGAAAATCGCAGACCCACACTCTGAGAGTGGATTAGGGGTCTAGGGGTGGACATGTGTGGTTTCAGATCGCCCGTGTTTGCACTGATGGGCCGACGCACCAGATGTGGGATCTCAGGTGAACCTAGCTGGCATGGAGACATGGAAGATGCTGCAGCAGCTCTCTCCAGCTCATGCTTTGAGACGGGGTAGTATGCTGCAGATTGGCTGCGGCTAATTTGAGGTGTCTGGCTAAAGCGCATTCCTCCCGGACCTCCGGTTGCAGAGCGGTAGGCTGAGGCAGGGCGCTGAGGCACTTCATCTTTCCCCACTCCAGATTCGAGTACTCCTCCAGGCCCACCTCGCCCTCCATGCTTACATAGAGCACCCACACTCAGACTGGACTGTACCTGAGACATGGACCTTCCATCCAAGGAGGGCTGGTACACCAGCCGGGCCTCCCGCTCTCTTTCCCGGTCTATGTCAATGGAGCTGCCCTGGTACCTGCTGCTGAGTGGGTGGGCCAATTGGCTATAGATGCCACTCCCTGGCTGGTTGGTGCGTACAATCTGGGCCACAGAAGGCTGCAGCCGGAGGCCCTGGGCTTGGTGGTGTTGGGAGGATTGGGAGCACTGGGATGGCTGTGACTGGAGCTGAAAAGAGCGTTGACTGCTCATCTTAGATAGGGGTGATTTGGGGCGACTGGGCAAAGGCTCCTGCTGATACCGGACTGGAGATCCTGACTGGGAACGGTAGAGACACACACTCTCCAAGGGGGGGCTGGCTCTGTATGGTGCTGTGCGACGAAGAGGGGAAGGTGGGGGACTCTGGTAGTCTATCCCCTGACTTCCACTACCCATAGGTGGAGGGCTGAAGCGGTAGGAAGCTTGATGGGCAGGAGAAGTGTGTGGAGGACTATGGCGGTAATGGGAATTCTGGTGTGTGGGAGAGACACAAGGTGAGGTTGACTGGTAGCTTTGGCGAGTTGGAGATGACAGTGAAGAGGAGCTTGGGTGGAACTCAAAGGCTTGGCCTCCTGATAGAGGAACAGGAGAGAGAGGTGGGCTGTGGATAATTTGGAGGCTGGATGGATTGATGTGTTCAGGAGGAAGGCCAATAGACATGCCCTCCAGCTCCTGCTCCAGAAAGTCATCATCCACAAAAAGATCTTGCACAGGTTCCATGTCATCCAGTCGTGGTTCTGGGGGTGGAGTATGACGAGGTGGCTCCTCTTCTTCCTCCACAGGTAAAGGGGATGGTGGTGGGGATGGTGGGGGCTCAAGTTCAGGTTCCTCTGTCTGGGTGACTCGCCTGCATTCTTCCTCCACACGCTGCAAGAGACGCACAATCTCACGATTGTTGGGACACAGCTTTATGGCTTCCCTGAGGTCCTCTAGAGCTTCAGAAAACTGTCTGCAGTGCATAAAGATGGGGAGAAATTTAAAGGGTAATTTAAAATAGGCAAAGAAAATACACGCAACACCAAGATTAGACCTTAAGGTCAACTATATGCTTTTAATGTGTTACAGCAAATGAGTGACCACAGTGTAATTCTTAAACGAATGTAAAAGTGCTGCTCATCAGGAAGAAAGCTATAAAACAATAAAACATGTCCTACCTGCTGCTGCGTTTAGCTCGGGCTCTAGCATAGTATGCCTCATAGGATTTGGGTTTCAGCTCTAGAGCTTTGGTAGCAAACTCTTCTGCCATTCCAAAGTCCTTGGGGACACAGCAGGAAGTGATGAGAATAAGACAGACATTTGCCAACATAAAACAGTCAGCATTAGTTTCATGCTTTCTGATATATGTGCTCCATAATGGTCTCAAATGTTAACTGTCTCAAATGTCTCAAATGTTAACTGTGCCTTTCCTGGAAAGGGGTCTTAAAAATGTCATGGCTTGGTGATGATCTACTCCACCTCTTCATTCCATAACAAGTCCCACAGGGTACCTGTATATTTCTCTAACGTTTGATTGTTTATTCATCTCACCTCATTATCTCGAGCCACTTTATCCTGGTACACCTTGGTCATCACAGGGCTGACACAGACAACCATTCACACTCACACCTACGGTCAATTTAGAGTCACCAGTTAACCTACCCTACATGTCTTTGGACTGTGGGGGAAACCGGCGCACCCAGAGGAAACCCACGCGGACACAGGGAGAACATGCAAACTCCACACAGAAAGGCCCTCGCCGGCCGCAGGGCTCGAACCCAGACCTTCTTGCTGTGAGGCGACAGCGCTAACCACTACACCACAGTGCCGCCCACCATTATCAACATATAGGTATAAAATAAGTGCTGCCGGGCGAGGTTTGTTTTGCCTGACAGCACTTATTAAAATGTGTTTTAATCAGTATGGTAAAGTCCAACTCCACCTCCTCATGATGCAAGATGGACAACACCCAAAGTAGGGGATTGCCAGATGGTATGAAGTATGTTGGGGACTTCATGTGCTATGGTACCGTCATGGTAGCTGTGAAGGCCCGTCTGGAACTCTGAAACAGAGCAGCTGACGGAGCTCTTCCAATCCAGCATAGGGAACATCATCACTGGATGCACATCTCTCAAGTGCCGGTCATCCTGGTAATCTCCTTGCCACCGGATCACGTCCGGGGGCCTGAAGTGAGTGCAGGCAGAGTGTGCGCGACTCAGCCACCACCTAAAACAAATCCTTTGTGCAGACTACCTCTCTTTCTCATTTTGCTTTTAGAACCAGGTGATGGATATCCTTGTGACATCTGTCATTGGATCTCCCGCTCTCATATAGAACTCATGGTGCACCAAAGGAGTCACCAGAGAAGAGAAAGGGGACACCGATGTCAGGCTAATGACAGGCTATCCTTAGCAAGCAAGTTTTAGTCAGCCAAAGAAGTCTTAATGTCGATAAAGCATAAAACTAAAATTATTGGATTACTAAGTGCAGGATAGAAGTTAATCTGTACAATAGAAATATTTTCAGCCCATCCTGACCAATCTTAGATTAACCAGATGAATGCTTCCCTAGACGTGTTCATGAATCTGAGAGTTCATATAATCTAACCAATATACATAATATAGTCAAAATAAAGCAAGTCAATCTTTAACCATTGCTCCCATGGGTTTATCAGTTGGTTTGGTATGACTTTGATGTACTTAGAATTTATATGGGTTATAGAATTGGCATAGGTTGATGTACTTGATAACTTATTTTAATTGCTTATCACAAGAAACAATTCAAATATATATATAAATACAAATTAAATACACAATTTCAATATTGTATTTATTTATATCACTTATTCTTCCATGTCTTTTTGTTCCTGTGTCAGGTGCTGCTATATGTATAATACCTTCGAAGAATCAAGAGTGCCAAAACATGTTGAGTTAAACCACATGCAAAACTATATTTAGTGAAGTCAGTTATGGTTATAAAATACGATGTAGGAATGTGAATACGGCCATGTTGCCTGCCATCATCATCATCATCATCATCATCATCATCATCAATAAAAGTTGTTGCTGGATTAATGTATAACCCTTGTAAATTCATATTTTATGAGACCAAAAATAAAAGGTTATACATCAGATATCGTTTGGATATAAGATACATTATCAAGTCTCAGTGGTGTAATGATACTGTAAATGTGAACACCGAACCCACAGCGAGAGCCTCACCTCATTACTGTAGCAGCTGCAACCGGAGCAGTAACTGTATATACAGTTACAGAAAAGCTGGGGTTATAAATAGTTTAGTGCTGGTGTGTGTTGCATCTTAAATTCCATTACATTCACATTGACAACTACACACACACTTTTATATATATATATATATATCTTGGAACACCTTCAAATTCGAAGTTTTGCTTTTTAAATTGTTTTAATATTGAAGTCATCCAGACTATGCAGCAACACGTAAGGAATAATTTAGTAAACTTTAAAATGTTAATCAAACCAAAATATATGTTTTAGATTCTTCAAAGTAGGCACCTTTTGCTTTGATTACAGCTTTGCACACGCTTGACATTCTCTCAATCAGCTTCATGAGGTCATCACTCGAAATGGTTTTCCAACAGTCTTGAAGAATTCCCAGAGGTGCTGAGCACTCATTGGCTGCTTTGCCTTCACTCTGCAGTTCAACTCATCCCAAACTTTTTCGGACTGACTGACCTTCATTTCTTAAAGTAATGATGGACTGTCGTTTTTCTTTACTTAGTTGAGTAGTTCTTGGCATAATATGGATTAGAACAGTACTCAAATAGGGCCATTCACTGTATACCAACTCTACCTCTTCACAACACAACTGATGGTCTCAAACACATGAAGAGGTCAAGAAATTCAAGAAATTAACTCTTGACAAGGCCCAGCTGTAAACTGAAAGCCATTCCAGGTGTCTACCTCATAAAGCTGACTGAGAAAATGCCAAGATGTGCAAAGCTGCCATCTAAGCAAAAGGTGCCTACTTTGAAGAATCTAAAATATAAAACACGTTCTGGTTTGATTAACACTTTTTTTTTTTTTATAAACCAAATAATTCCATATATATTTCGTCATAATGTCTGACTTTATTATTAGTCTACAATTCAGAAAAATTTTAAATGATGAAAAAATACTGAATTAGAGGGCATTTCCAAACTTTTGACTGGTACTGTATATAAAAATAAAATACACTGAGGAAAAGTGATTCACTGCGCATGTTTGAGACACTGAACAACTCCACAAGGTCCATGTTAAACTAGAGGCCATACGCTCGCATTACATGTTCGCTATGTTAGCCTTTAGCTTCAGTGAAAATCTAAACATGGATTTTTTTTTTTTTTTTTTAAAGTTAAAAAATGAAAACTGAACGGAGGCTTATTTTTTGAAACTCTTACCAAACAAACAGGCGTCAGTTCAGTTCAGGCTTTCTTTTCTTTCTTTAATCAGTGAAAGTAAAGACGGCATTTCCCCTTCGAGCTGGTCACGTTCCAGACTCGGCTTGGACTAAACCTTCTCTGCTTTCCTTCCAGAGAAACACTTAAAAGGTCATCAGTGAGATCGGATTGTGCTGAGCGAACAGATTTTAACGGTTTTACAAAAAAATCCTTCTTTCCAACACGGATATAATTTGTCTTTCAGACTGCGCTGATAATCCGCTACACCGTACAATGTGATATTAGTGAGTCATGGAGCACCATTTTATCTTTTCTTTTAAAAAGTCTCCACACTGCATTGGATAACTTGGCTGCCATTTTAGTCTTATTTGATTATAAACAGATTGTTAGGCTAAACAGATTTTTTTTAAAATCATTGATTATAGTGAAGTTTCTTTTGTAAGGAGATTTTTTTTTTTTTTTGCTTCTTTAATAAACATTTATGGAAGGGGTCTCCAGTGTCAGCATTGCGTAACAGTCAGAAGTCAAGGTTCTGGTGAGGGAACGACTGTTTATAGCTGCTATAACGTAAGTGAGATTGTTTCCTGGGTGTTCACTAATAAATTAAATATTATGATCGTTAACAAATTTCTGTGGTATAAGAGGAACAAACACTGCTGTATGATGCAGTTCTCTAATCAGCCGATCCATCGACAGCAGCATGATGCGTAAAATTCTGCAAATACAAATCAAGAGTTTCAGTTAATGATCAGAATGGGGAAAAATTGTGATCTCTGTGTGGCTTTCTTTCACTGTGGTATGGGTGTTGGTTTGAGCCAGATGGACAGCTGGTTTGAGTATTTCAGAAACTGCTGAGGTTTTCTCACACAACAGTCTCGAGTTTACACCGGAATGGTGCAGAAAACAAAAGGGAGTGAGTGGGCGACACTTCTGTGAGTGGAAACAAGCACCTTTCGGAGGAAAATGGACAGATTTGTGGTTTGAGCTCCCCCCGGGAGGATATAGTAACTCGTATATAATCACGCTTTACAACCGTGGTGAGCAGAAAAGTATCTCCGCATGCAACAGGAGAAAGAACATATTGGGTTCCACTCCTGCAGCTAAGAACAGGGATCTTAGAATCAAGTTCCTATTAAAGTGGCTGGTGAGTGTGAACAGCTTCAGCGTGATAACAGTAACGCCGCTTCATCATAACACATGTTGCTGATTATTTTCCTACAACAGCACTACATGCAGTGTGTAACCTGTAATATCAGACGAGAATAATTTTACTTATTTTATTTCATTTGTTCCTGTATTTAAAGCCATACTGTGGAAGAATTTTGAAATCAAATCATTTTGATTATTATAGTAATTGTTTGATTTGTATAACACGATTTTAATTTAGTGAGCGGGCAAATTAGCCAAGTGAAGAAAATGTCATGTAAAGAGCGATAAAACTATACCATAACATGAAATATGACTCTGTTCCATAACGCTACAAATCTCAGTAATATTTCTGAGTGAATAATAATAATCATTAGGCACTGGGTTTCTAAAGCTGACACTAACTGTTTTCACACTGGAAACGGGATCGACTACCGCATTAGTTAATACGGTATTCGATACCGTAGTAGTTAATGCG
>JAPEKO010000006.1:13582354-13592785 GCA_027576075.1 Cathorops hypophthalmus
TTTTATGACAAAGTAACTCCGTTACTAACTCAGTTACTTTTTGGGAAAAGTAACTAGTAACTATAACTAATTACTTTTTGAAAGTAACGTTCCCAACACTGCAGGCTACTGACTGTAAAATTACAAATGCTAATCATGTGTTATGATTATTTTTAGATTAAACGTGGCTTCCGTTAAGGTCTGATCATGAAATAGTATGTTATAACAACTACAGATTTGTAGTAGATGTGGATTCATGCATCCAAGTGTGTGTTCTGCAGCGGTCACAGGTTTCTCCATGCTGTTCATCTAGCATGCTTCTCCCGAACCTGCCCTTTAGCTGCTAACTCAAGCCACATGGGTCTCTGCTGTGTCTCCAATTATTTGTATTGTTCCTGTCACTAAACTTCCAAAGTCACAAAAAAGATGCTTTAAATGTCAGAAAAACACAGTCAAACTCCATTACGACTCCATTTTCAGCTGTTTTTTAAATCCTCAATGTGAGCTCAACTTTTTTTTTAAATTCTCAGTACTGACAAGGGTGGGGTGGAAGTCAAAAACAACAGATGTAGAATCTACATGCATATTTAGATTGTACACAGATTACCCTGTTTGTGTGTTGCTTATCTAACAGAACAATTATGTATTTGTGTGAACTTGCTATATTTGAGTTTTAGCAACAGAAATGTGGAGCATTAAAATGCGGATTTCTTTTACCCTTGATAAGCAACTACTATAAAAATTTTAGATAGTATTGGATAATAACTGTGTGTGATGACAATAAAACACACTTGACATAACTGTACCTTTGCATTCTCTATACAAGGACAGATTGCCCAAGCAGCACTGGCCTGGACCACAGGGTTTGGGTTCTTCAGCAAGGACCAGAGCAGACGCACTCCATCCAGACGATCAATAATCCTGAGGGCGAGAGAAAGATTTGGTGTGTTTGAGGGAGTATAGCACTTTGTGGTAAAGTGCAACTGTATGAGGATGGACACAAGTGTGTAAAAGCAGTGTTATGAAAGGTGCAGTCATCAATTCTAAAACCAATACACTGAAAAATTCAGTGAATATCTCCTCACGGTCTGCTCGCGGTCTGGTCTGTGGGTGTTTAAAAGGAAAACAAAACAGTGGCTCAAATCGAGCCACACAACAATAGTCCAGACAATCTGCAACAGCTGATTCATGCTCATGCACAAGACAGGGGAAAGGGAGAGGGAGTTGGAGGAGGTGGTGGAAGGAGTGGCAGTTCCTGGACAACAGACTGGCCTACAACCAACTATAGCAGATGACTTATCAGGAATTTATTCAGGTAGAGGGTCTCACCTCATTTTGTGAAAACAGAAATGCATCTCATTGCTTTATTCATACTGGGACAGTATACTTTAACCATTTCAGTTTAATGTTTTTTAAACTTTTAACTATTGCCCTATTTTAGTAATTATTGTACTATCTTGTGATGTTTTGCACATGTGCACTTTGTTGTCCTGTGTAGTATGGTGCTGTCTCACTCGGTACCAGCTGTATACAGTTGAAACAACAAAGTCACTTGGCTTGATTATGGTATTTGTTCATACAACAGTTATGAAAGGTTTTATAGCCATAGAGACCTAAAAACACAAATTTGCTACCACAGTGGAGTTATTTGAATTGATGCAAAATAGAGATATTTGTGGCAGTGGGGGCATGGCCAAGCATCAGTTTGTGACTGGTCAGGGAAGGTGAGAAAAAAGGAGGCAGAGAGAAGGGAACTCCAAGACCAGAACACAACTCTGTGTGTGTGTGTGTGTGTGTGTAGAACAAACATTAAAGTTGAAAAGCATTAAGGAAATAAGTGTGTGTGAATGTCATCTCTCGCCTGCCATGCTCCACCCACATCTTACAGTGGTGCTGAAACCCAGGAGTATGGAAGGGAACCACTACATGGAGTCCTCGCCATTCAAATATCTCATCCATGCCCTTGCTACCTCTCAGCAGAACCAGCATCAAGCACTGGTTGCCCTCCAAAAGGAGCAAGAACACTTCGAAGCCTTGATGCTGGCCCAGCAGGAAGCCCGCCAGGCATTCTGGCACCTGCTCACGTCAGCAGGGTCCTTGACCGCCACCGCAGCGGACCCTCCCCACGCCACCCTCACAGAGATGGGCCCGCACGATGATCTGGAAGCCTTTCTAGCACTCTTTGAGCAAGTGGCCATAGTGTGGGGTGGCTGATTGAGCAGCATGTAGCATGCATACTTCTGCTATTGACTGGCGAGGCACAGCTCACCACGCTGCAGCTCCCCACTGACAGCCAGCTCATATACACTGACTTGAAGCGAGCCATCCTGCAGCACGTCAGACACTCCCCGGAATAACCTTGCCAGTGCTTTCAGACTCTGAAATTGGAGGAGATCGGCTGGCCGTTTGCATTCAGCTAACAGCACCGGGATGCCTGCTGGCGGTAGTTGAAGGCGGACAACCACGATGCTGAGAGACTCATTGACCTGGTGACACTGGAACAGTTCATTGTGTGACTTCCAGAAGGAATGGCAAAGTCAGTCCACTGTCATTGCCTGGCATCACTGGAACAAGCCATCAAATTGGCAGAGGATCATCTGGCGGTGGTTTCTATGGCAGGCGGATGTGTCACCTCCTCTCTTTTTCTCTCTTCTTCCCTTCCCCACCCTGTTCTCCCACTGTGGAGGTGTGGGCTGGCTCCCTCCCCAGTCAGCCCGTCACACCTGTGGTGTCCTCCCAGCTTCCCCTTCCATGTCTGTCTTCTCCCCCTCAGGTGAGTGACACCCATAACACCAGTGCAGAGGGGAAGCCTGGGCCAGTGTGCTGGCACTGCAGGGAGCTGGGACATTTACAGAGTCAATGCTCCATGATGGAGGTGGGAGCAGTGGTCCAGCTCCCCGACATGCTAGAGACCACCCCCGATCAGGCTGGAGCATATCATAGACCAGTAAGTGTGCAAGGGGATACATATGATGCATTGGTGGATTCCGTCTGTAATCAGACCTCAATCCACCAAAGCCTGGTGCAAGGTGAGGCATTGGGGACAGCACAAGTGGTTAAGGTTGTGTGTGCGCACGGGGATGTTCACAACTGCCTATTAGTGTCCATCCGCATTCTATTTCAGGGAGAAAAGCATAGAATAAAGGCAGCAGTTAATCCTCATCTCACCCACTTGCTGATTTTGGGGACTGATTGGCCAGGGTTCAAAAGACTGATAGAACACATAGTAAGGGATGGGTCCTGCATTAGTATGTCATGGGGAGACCCTGGTGTGAAATTGACTGAGGAAGCTGTCACAGAGCCGTCTCCATCAGCACCGCGTCAGAACGATACAAGGAGTGAGGAGCTGCTCTCTCCTCCTCTCTCTCTCTGGAATTCCCTTGAGGATTTCCTATTAGAGCAGTCACAAGACAAGACTCTGCATCATGCGTTTGACCAAGTGAGAGTAATCGATGGTCAAACACTCCAGCCAAATGTGACACCCTCCTTCCCATATTTTGTTTTTATCAAGGATAAGCTGTATCAAGTGATGCAGGACACTCAAACCAGTGAACAGATAACATAGTTGTTAGTCCCAAAGTGCCGTAGGGAACTCGTATTCCATGCAGCTCACTTTAATCCCATGGCCAGACACTTGGGGCAGGATAAAACACTAACCCGAATAATGGCCTGGTTCTATTGGTCAGGGATTCACAGGGACATTCATCAGTGGTGTGCAGCATGCCACAATTGCCAATTAGTAAATCCCATGGCCACTCCAAAAGCACCTTTGGGCCCTCTCCCTCTAATCGAGACCCCCTTTGAGAGAATTGGTATGGATCTCGTTGGGCCATTAGATCGGTCAGCATGGGGAAATCACTTTATTTTAGTTCTGGTAGACTATGCAACGCGATATCTGGAAGCGGTGCCTCTAAGTGGCACAGTATGGTGGAAGCACTCTTCCGTGTTATCTCCCAGGTTGGAAAAGAAATTCTGATGGACCAAGGCACGACATTTGTTACACACACTGCACGAACTATATGGATTATTGGGAATTAAATCTCTCCGCACCAGTGTCTATCACCCACAAACAGATGGCTTACTGGAACGATTCAATCAGACACTCAAACTTAATTTGGAAATTTGTAAGTGAAGATGCATGTAATTGAGATAAATGGCTCGAGCCCCTGTTATTTGCAGTATGTGAGGTTTCGCAAGCCTCCAGTGTATTTTTCACCATTTGAGTAATAATAATAGACAATTTTTCACCATTTGAGTGTGGAGTTTTGCACACAGATTGAGAACATGCTGAATTTTGTTTTTAATGGGTAAATGTTCTGCCTCCCAATTCTCATAGCACATCCAAAATGCCACATGGCTTACGCCCATATAATAATATGGGCATAAGCAGTGTTGCATTTTGGACGTGCTATGAGAATTGGGAGGTGGGACCTTTACCCATTAAAAACAAAATTCAGTATCCTCGATCCTCTCAATGGCCCAACTCATGGACGTTGCCAAGTTGCAAAAGGAATTTTTGAAAAGTCAATGCAGTGTCTAAATTTTTGACGCATACCCAACACCTTGCACTGACAAGTTGCTCAATCGGTTAGGCGCTGCTCAATTTTATTCGCCACTGGATTTAACAAAGGGATTTTGGCAGATCCCCTTGACTCCTCTATCCCGAGAGAAAACAGCCTTTTCCATGCCATTTGGATTACACCAATTTCTCACACTTCCTTTTGGGTTATGTGGGGCTCCTGCTATATTCCAGCAGCTCATGGATAAGATCCTCTGCCCTCACGCCACCTGTGCAGCAGCTTACCTTGACGACATCATTATTTATAGCAATAATTGGCTGTGGCACCTGGAACACCTTAGGGCTGTCCTTGAGTCACTGAGATGTGCGGGTCTCACAGCTAACCCGAAAAAGTATGTGATTGGGCAGATGGAAGTATGGCATCTAGGTTTCCACTTGGGTCATGGGCAGGTGCATCCCCAAATCGACAAGACTGCAGCAATTGTGACCTGCCTGAGGTCCAAGACCAAAAAGGGGGTGAGACAGTTCCTGGGGCTGGCTGGCTACTATCGTAGGTTCATACCTAATTATTCAGATGTCACCAGCCCGCTGACTGATCTCACTAAAAAGAGAGCACCAGATCCGGTCCAGTGTATGGAGCAGTGCCAACAGGCTTTTACCAGAGTAAAGGCTGCACTATGTGGGGGGCCACTTTTACACTCCCCTGACTTCTCTCTCCTATTTATTTTGCATACTGATGCATCAGACAGAGGGCTGGGGGCCGTTTTGTCCCAGGAGGTGGAGGGTGAGGAATGCCCTGTGCTATACATCAACCCCAAGCTCTCAATGTGCGAGAGTAAGTACAGCACCATTGAGAAAGAGTGCTTGACCATCAAGTGGGTGGTCCTCACCCTCTAATACCTTTTGGGGCACCCTTTCACCCTCTGTTCAGACCACACACCCATCCAGTGGCTCCACCACATGAAAGATGCCAATGCTTGGATAACCCATTGGTATCTAGTCCTCCAGCCATTTAAATTTGAGGTGGTCCACAGGCCGGGGGCACAGATGGTAGTGGCGGACTTCCCGTCCCATTGGGGAGGGAGTTCACTGCAGGCCGGACAGCTCCCTGGCCTGAGTCGGGCATTGGGGGTATGTAGCAGTGGGGTCATGGCCTAGCGTTGGTTTGTGAATGGAGGGTGGGGCCAGGGAAGGTGAGTGGCACAGTCAATGTACTTGTGCCCCATTAATATTGTGTCTATGCTGCAGTGACAGAGGATAGAAAAGGAGGGAGAGAGCACAGAGAAGGGAGCTCTCCTGACCAGAACACACACACACAATTATATGGGGGGGGGGGATTGGGAGAGTGGGAGTGTGTGAAGCTGAAAAGCAGAAAATAAAGAAATTAAAGAGCATGTGCGAACATCAATTCCTACCAGACGTGCTTCTGTCCCTCATCAGGGAACTGTTACAATCCCATATCATGCAAATCCTGAAGATATTGGTTTTAGACCCGCTGCAGTTTGCCTAACGACCTGGGAGTGGTGTTCATCAACATCATCAACATGCTGCAATGAGCCCATTCTCACCTGGACAAAGCTGGCAGCACTGCAAGTATCTTTTTTTTTTTTTTATTTCTCCAATGCCTCCAGTGAATCCAGCCATCACTGCACCACAGTTTGTGCGACTGATAGGATATATACAGTGTCTTGCAAAAGTATTCATCCCCCTTGGTGTTTATCTGTTTGTATCAAATGACAAGCTGGAATCAAATTGGATTGGGGGGGGTTTAGCACCATTTGATTTATACAACATGCCTACCTCTTTAAAGGGAAAATGTGTGACATTTTCCATGATGGCCAAAAAGATCAATTTTAGTCTCATTTGACCAGAGAGTCATCTTCCATGTGTTTGGCGAGTCTGCCATATGCTGTTTGACAAACTCCAAATGTGTTTTTTTTTTTTTAAGCAGTGACTTTTTTCTGGCCACTCTTCCATAAAGCCTCATTCTGTGGAGTGTATGGCTTAAAGTGGTCCTATGAACAGATACTCACATTTCTGCTGTGGATCATTACAGCTCCTTCAGGTTTTTTTTTTTTTTTTATGCTGCATCTCTGATTAATACCCTCCTTGGCCAGTCTGTGAGTTTTGGTGGACGGACTTCTCTTTTCAGGTTTACAGTAGTGCCATATTCTTTCCATTTTGCTGTAATGGATTTATTGGTGCTCCCTCCCTTTTTTTTTTTTTTAATAACCCAACCCTGATCTATACTTCTCCACGACTATGTCTCTGACCTGTTTGAGAGCTTCTTGGTTTTTCATGTTGCTTACTTTGTAGTGTTGCAGAGTCAGGGTCCTTCCAGAACAGGTTGAGTTAGACAGACATCATGTGACAGATCATGTGACACTGATTGCACATAGATGGATCTTAATCAAATAATTATGTGACTTATGAAGTGAATTGGTTTGACTAGCTCTTATTTATGCATTTCAAACAAAAGGGGGTGAATACATATGCACACTCCAGATTTCTGTTTTTTTTTTTTATTCCTATCTTATTGTTTGTGTCACAATGAAAAAAAAAAACAATTTGCACCTTTAAATTGGTTGGCATGTTGAGTAAATTAAATGGTGCTAACCCTCCAAAAATCCATTTTAATTCCATCTTGTAATGCAACAAAACAGGACAAACACCAAAGGGGATGAATACTTTTACAAGATACTATTTTTTTGACTGCTATATCACATTAAAGATCTAAAAAGCTCTGACATTCATTCATCTTAATTTCATTTTTTACATCACAAAGACCTGCCATTTTAACAGGGGTGTATAGACTTTATATCCACTGTACTGTATATGACAATAGTAATAGTGGGAAAATGTCTGTGGCATAAGAGTAATAAGACAATTCAGGATGTGCTGTTCTAGAAAAATAAGCATCTCCGTCATTGATGGTTTTCCTTTTACAGCACGCCCCATTGTTTTATTCTTCATATACCATGGAGACTTTCTTAATCTGTTAGGATTGCTGTAACAAGAAGTGTACAGACTGGCTCTAATCCAATCAGTCAGCCATGACAGGGACTATTTTTGGACAGACACACTGTTATTACGTTTTATCTTGATGCTGAACCATGATGCCCAGACCTCTGCCGTACCTTCTTCATCTGACCATTCTGTTGGTACTCCACTCCCACTGCTCGAGTCCCATCAAAAAGTATCCGTGTGGTGAGGCATCTCACTTCTGCCTTCAGGTTGTGTCTGGACAGAGCAGGGCGCAAGTATGCACTTGCTGTGCTCCATCTTTTGCCTAAAGTAAGGGTAGAGGGAAGAGTTAAGAGGAGAGAAACCAAGGTCAGGAGAAGTTGTACAAGTTAATCCAAGGCACCCCTTGAGAAGTCAAGGGTCTGGGGGAACAGTGGCAGCCGGGATACTGGAACGAACAGTCTGGACACGAACACCTGCCAGGCTCCCACAGACATACCTTTGTAAATGACCACATAAGATGATATTACTAAAGAATATTGAGCTAAAATCAATAGGGTATTCCATACCCTATTCTATTATATTCTATTCTACACACTACTCTCCAATTGCATAATACTTTCTAATAAACTCAAATCTATTTAATGGAGAAGGAACTCCATCCGGGAGTCTTGTCATCTTCAAGATTATTTCCATTCCATATGTAATTACATATCTGAATATGCACTAAATACCAACTGAATATACACCAAAATCTATTATTCTAGCTTTGGACCACTGACCATGCATAGCAAACCATGGGGAAAATTTATGGCAGAAACTGGTTTAGAAGCTAGAGCACAGTCACTTTGACAAGCATTAAGCAGATGTGCCCTCTGAACCAAAAATGATCAACAAAAATCACAAAACCAAATTCAGCACCATTGGATGGAGTATAAAATACTCAAAAGTTGAAAAAAAAAACACCTTTGTGAATGGTCATATCCATCCAGCCAATGCCTTCCTGCTGGTACCCATTCATGTCCTTGGTGAAGGGGTAGCCAGCTTGTTGAGCAGCCTCGATAAATGCATGGTGAAGAGGGTGACTGGTTTTGCCTCTGGAAACATGCAGGGGTCCACTGTCACCTCGGTATCGGTCTGCTCCCAATTCATGGGTCTGGGCTTTCCTGAAGTATGGGAGGCAATGCTCATAGTTCCAGCCCTCAGCACCTTCTTTGTGCCAGCGGTTGTAGTCCTCAGCATGCCCACGGACATAGACCATGGCATTGAGCGAGGATGAGCCACCCCAGACACGGCCACGAGGCCAGTACAAGATCCGGCTGTCCATACCTGCCTGTGGTAGTGTGTGGTAGAACCAGTTGTACTTGTCATTGCAGAGGTTATAGGTCAGTGCTGCTGGCATGTGTATCTTCCATGACAGGCGAGTACACCCAAGCAGCAAGTCCTTGGGTCCTGCCTCCAAGAGGAGGACAGACTCAGATGGGTTTTCTGATAAGCGGTTGGCCAGCACACATCCTGCTGAGCCTGCCCCCACGATGACATAGCTGAAGGATGGAGTTCTCTGATCAGATGAGATGGTGCTATAGCAGGAAACTGGGAAATGTCTGGAACGTTGGAAGGCTGCCTTTCTGGCAAATCCTAAAGCCAGCCAAGCAGACAAGTGGGGGCGCACCATGACAAAACAGTTTTCAGAACCCTCTACAGCCAAAACATGCAGAGAGATTTAGTTTCAAAGCACTTTTAGGACCCCTCTTGATGTAAAGTCGACCAAGTAGTTCCACACCTATACAGTCCTGCAAAAGAATGATTTTATAAGGTCAGCAGGATCACAGGATGAGATGAGCCTTTTTCAGTTTTTTCATTACTTTGCAAATAATGGTACAAGTGCATATCTTGCTTTGCGATTCTTAGCAACATCTTATATTAAAAAAAAAAGTAATTTTCAGTAACTGGTTTCCTGTCAGGGGGTGGCACAGTGATGTAGTGGTTAGCACTGTCACCTCACAGCAAGAAGGTCCTGGGTTTGAGCCCAGTGGCCGACAGGGGCCTTTCTGTGTGGAGTTTACATGTTCTCCCCATGTCTGTGTGGGTTTCCTCTGGGTGATCCAGTTTCCCCCACCAGTCCAAAAGACATGCAGGTTAGGTGAATTGGTGGCTTTAAATTAATCGTGTGAATGTTTTTTTTTGTCTCTCTCTGTCAGCCCTGCGATGATTTGGCAACTTGTCCAGGGTGTATGCCACCTCTCGCCCATAGTCAGCTAGGATAGGCTCCAGCTTGCCCACAGCCCTGCACAGGATAAGTGGTTACGGATAACGGATGGATGGTTTCCTGTCAGCAGTGGTTAGTTCTCAAGCCTGTGCCAGCATCACTGGCTACAAGGCAGAAATATACTATAGAAAGGATTGGTAACTGTCAATCGCAGGTCACCACACACACACACACACACACACACACACACACACACACACACACACCAAGAGCAGTGTAGTGTAGTTAATTCACCAACCAGCATGTTTTTGCTATGTGGAAGAAAATCAATGCACCTGGTAGAAACACACACACACAGACACAAACATAAAATGTCACACAGACAAGAACTGGAGCTTTGGATTGAACCCTGGACTTTGGAGCTGTGGGGTGGCACCATTGCATTGCTCCACTTTACAGTGTTATATGTTTTCTATAACTAAATCCTTTCAGGGTAATTACTTGGTGTGTGCAGTCTGGTCAGAAAGTGAAAATGATTTTTGCAAATGATTTGCCTCATTCTTCTAAACAACAAATGAGACAAATATCTGATGACACAATCGGCAAAATATTAACTCAAATTATGAAAAATGTGTCTCCTCTCTCCCTTTACTTCATGAATTTACTGAGGTTGGGTGCATTTCTAACTAGAAAAGCACTCTGAGAGCGCAGACCTCCGCCAAGAATCCTTTAAAAAAATCCGGGATCCAGAAGGTGATCC
>JAPEKO010000006.1:14308495-14322363 GCA_027576075.1 Cathorops hypophthalmus
GAATGCCCAATACAAAAATGTCAATTTCCCAAAATGTTCCAAAATGGATATCCACCATTTTGCAATGAAACTCTTCATATTAAAACAAGAAGTTTCTTGTTAAAATGTGATGTTTGTATGTTATAATAACATGAAAGTACCTTGTTAAAACATGAAAAAACATATTGTTATAGCAATAAACTTGTCATGTTATAATGTGATACTGATCTGCTTTTCTGGCATGGCAGCAATCCATTTACCATACTTTGGTTTTTAGGCATCATTACAGAGTTACATTTTTAAGAATCTGCAAGTTTATACTTGTGTGTAAATTCTGGTGTAGATTCACCCATCAGCACTAGGAACAAGCTATGTGCTGAGCATCAGTGGTGCTGAAGCAACAAATGCCTTCAAGAAATATGTGAGGTAGAACAAGGCACTGCTCCCCTGCTGAAATATAAATGTTTCCAGATGAAACAGCAACTTGGCCCTTGAACTTGAAACATAAAATAAGACTTTGAGCCTGTAATCTTAGCATCTAACAAAGAGTCATATCTCGACATATATTTATATATTTTTTTAAAAGTTAAATTATACATTACATGAGAATTCCTCAATGCAAATTTGGGTTGCAATTAATATCTAAAAATGTTGTATTAATTTTTTATGGGTGCTTTATAGACAGGAATTCAGCCAGTGCTTCTGGACATAGTAGCTCACAATACCTGTTACACTCCTGTTACACATACTTTGTCAGGCACTGTGTTGCAACAAGATGCATGTGTAATATTAAACACTTCTTAGCTGCAACTGTGTCAGGATGCATATGTTTCAAATTCAAGAACTGGTCACTATTTATTCAGGCTGGTGGATAAATAACATATACACTGTTGACTGATTTTGCTAGGCTTTGTGTAATATTCCCATTGTCATCCTCACGGGCTCACCTAACAGTCAGGACTCAACTTCCCACAATCCCCCTCACACACCTGTCACTACCACGTGCACTCCATCTACCAACCTGGAGCCATTTCCTAGGAGTGGCTCCCCCAAGTTCTAATTATCATCACCTGTACCTCTTTGTTTATATCTGTATTTATACCCCTCTGTATGTTTTACCTTTTGCACAGTATTGCTTCCACATTTTCGTGAGCCGACTGAGCATTTCTATTTCTGATTGCATTCCTGTGTATGACCCTTTTTGCCTTCTGGTTTCTTCCTGTTTTGCTTAGCCCTTGTGTTGGTTTGCTCATCTCTTTCGCTTCCCGGTTTGTCAATCCTCACCTGTTTTTCGACTCTGATTTGCCTAGCCCTTGTGTTTATCTTGCCTGTGCTTTTCTGATTCCCATTTCTTGGACTATTGCCCATTTACAGACCATGATTTGTCTAGCCCTCATTACTCTGTTAAATTTCTTGGTATTGACCTGGTCTGGCTTTTGTACATTGTCTTCTCTCACTGTGTTCATTAAAGCATTGAGTTTATTTTTAATCCGCGAGCATCTGGTTTGTCACAGCTGCATTACAGAATACTGTGCTGACATGCAGACGGCGGATTACACAGAGCTACAGGTGGTGCTTAGCAGCCAAGGAGAAATGCTTGGACAACATCACCAGTGTTTCAACTCCGTGACTTAGTCCATCCAGAATCTTATGCAGCAGCAGGGGGAACAGCAAAAACAATTAATGCAGATTGTTGAAACCATGAAAGAAATTATTACCCAACTCCAACGACTCAGCTTCCCTGGCGTGCCTATGGTCACTAACCAGGCTGCTCCCCCTGCGGCAGGTTCCAGTCCATTTCTTGTCAGCAAGCGGGATAAATTTGATGGCTCACCTAATCAGTGTAAGGGGTTTTTGTTACAATGTTCAATATTTTATGCGCCCCCCCAAGCTCAGACAAGGCTCGTATTTCTTATGATTTCTCACCTTACACGCAAGGCCTTAGATTGGGCTACTACAGTTTGGCCCATGGTCCAGTCCAACACTTACGACAATTTCATGAAAGAATTTAAAGCCGTTTTCAATCACGTCAATGAGGGCCACTCTCAAGGGGAATTACTCACCCGTTTATGTCAGGGTATTCGCTCAGTGTCTGACTATGCTTTGGAATTTCGCACTCTTGCGGCTGGGAGTGGTTGGAATGAGCCAGTGTTATTGGTGACATTTCACAATGGTTTGAACTCCGACATACTAGCGGAAATGGTATGTAAGGATGACGGTCTTCCACTAGAGAAGCTGATTTCCCTATCCATTTGCCTAGACCAACTGAACCATAGGAGAGGTCTGTTTAAATCCCCTATGGCTCCAGCTGCTGCACTGACTCTTCATTGACTGTACCCACAGCTGACCTGGACTCATAAGGAGCCTGAATCCCCTGAACCCATGCAGTGTGACACATTCCATTTGTCTGTGGAGGAGAAGCAATGACATCTCCATGAGGGGCTGTGTCTCTATTGCAGAGCTGAGGGTCATCGTCTACATGACTGTCAAATCCGCTGACACAGTATTTTGGCACCGACCACGGGAAAGCGCGTGGAGCCTGCTTCACATGCTAATGTGGTGAGTGCACCCACTAAAGGTTGGTCTCCAAGTCCTTCCTCCTGCCTGTGACAGTTAACTGCCCTGATAAGTCTGTCTGTCTGTGTGTTTTCAGCTTTAATTGATTCCAGAGATGAGGGGGACTTTATCTACGCCGAGCTGGTGGAACAACTTCAGATTCCTGTGGAGCCACTGTAGACACCACTGAGATTGACTGCCATCGATGGAGATCCCATGGGAGGACTTGTTGACCGGGTCACGAAACCCATTTCTATGACTGTCAGTGTTTTCCATTCTGAAGAGATTCATTTTTTTTGTTCTGAATACTTGTGAGTATGCCATTATTTTAGGTTTGCCCTGGCTCAGAAAACATAACCCCATCATCTCCTGGTCTGACAAAGAAATATTCTCATGGTCCAGTTACTGTTATGATCATTGTCTCACGTTTCCCACAGCCCAGGTGTCATCTATGACTATAGAAAGCCCCAGTGACAATGTCATAGTTTCCGTGCCCCCCAAATACAGTGACCTGTTAGAAGTATTTCGGGAGAAAAGTGCTACTAAACTTCCCCCTCACAGAGAATATGACTTTTCCATTGAGTTACTAGATGATGCTTTTCCCACCTAAATCTAGGATTTTCCCACTTACTCAGGCAGAGGAGAGAGCTATGGAAGAGTACATTCAGGAGGCCTTACAACAGGGTTTCATCAGTCCTTCTACTTCCCTCACAGCTGCAGAGTTATTTTTTGTCAACAAGAAAGATGGGGAAGTTAGGCCCTGCATTGACTATTGTGGGTTAAATCAAATCACGGAACCTTATTCCTACCCACTGCCCTTAGTCCCCGTAGTGCTTGAACAACTTTGTGGGGCATTACTATTTACAAAACTCGACTTAAGAAGTGCATACAACCTAGTCTGTATAAAAGAAGGTGACAAATGGAAAACAGAATTTCTTACCACTAGGGGGCACTATGAGTATTTGGTAATGCCCTTTGTGTTGCACAATGCCCCGTCCATATTCCAGGCTTTTGTAAATGATGTACTCCAGGATATGCTTGGCAAATATGTCATTGCCTACATTGACAATATTTTGATCTACTCCCCTAATCTTGAAACTCATATTTGTCATGTCCATTCCGTCCTTACGCATCTGCTTAAGAATCAGCTGTTAAGGGAGAGAAATGTGAGTTTCATCTCCCTTCTACTTCCTTCCTAGGTTATGTCATTAGTCCAGAAGGTGTCATTATGGACAATCAGAAAGTGAAAGTCATAACAAATTGGCTCATCCTTATGTCCATAAAGGAGGTCCAACAATTTATTAGGTTTGCAAATGTCTACCGTCATTTCAATCACAATTGCAGTAGTCTAGCAGCTACCTTACCACCTTATTGAAAGGACCAGGCAAGAGACTCTCATGGAACCCCCGGACACAGGAGGCATTTGAATCCCTCAAGGTAGCCTTCACCTCTGCCCCCATTCTGAAACATCCTGATCCCACTCAGCCTTTTGTGGTGGAAGTGGATGCCTCCAAGGTAGGCACTGGGGCGGTGTTGTCCCAGTGCATAGGTGACCCCTGTAAACTACATCCCATCGCCTTCTACTCCCACAAACTGACCCCTGCCAAATGTAATTATGGTATCGGGGATAGAGAATTGCTGGCTATGAAATTAGCTTTCGAAGAGTGGTGCCATTGGCTAGAGGGACTGACACATTCTTTTCTTGTGTTAATAGGTCATAAAAACCTAGAATATTTATGGTCAGCTAAACAGCTCAACCCTCATCAGGCCCGGTGGTCCCTCTTCTTTTCCCAGTTCAATTTTTCCATCTTTTATAGCCCCGGTTCCTGTAATACTAAAGCAGACACTCTATCTCACATACATCCCAGTCCCGAAGCGTCCTCGGAGGCAGTCAATGTACTACCCCCATCGGTTTTATTTGCCCCTATTTGATGGGAAATAGATGATGAGATCAACTGAGAACTATCTGTCACTCCTGTCCTGGAGTCCTGTCCCATAGAAAGTAAATATGTACCCATTCAATGCAGGGATAAGTTAATTACCTGGGCCCATTCCTCTCTGTCGTCTGGCCATCCTGGTGAGACACGTATGCACCAGTTATTATCTGGCAGATATTGGTGGGAGAATGTGTTATCCGATATCCATAGGTTTGTCTCCTCGCGCACCACCTGTTCTAAATGTAAAACCCTCCCTGCCAATAAACTTATGCCCTTGCCTGTCCCTTCTCATCCATGGTCACATGTAGTGGTAGACTTTGTCACTGACCTGCTCCCCTCACAGAATTACATGGTCATTCTGACCATTGTAGACAGGTTCTCACATGGAGTTAGATTTGTTCCCTTCATTAGCCTACCCACTGCCTTTCAGACAGCTGAAACCATTTTTAATTATATGTTTCATCTATTTGGTATCCCAGAAGATATCATGTCCGATCATGGGCCCCAATTCAACTCACATGTCTGGTCTGCTTTCTTTGAGAGACTGGGGGTTAACATTAGCCTCACTTCTGGTTACCATCCCTAGTCTAATGGTTAATGTGAGAGGGTTAACAAGGAACTGGGAAAGGTTTTGAAACTATACGGTGTGACGGCCCCGCCTACTGCCAGCTGTGTCGGGTTGGCTCATTGATGAGCCCGAGTATAACTTCCCGACGCACTGGCATGGTGGGGCCTCCCCTTTCCCCCCCCTTTGGCGTTTTGGGTTTTTGATTTGGTCATCCCTAGACATTTTTTTGCACACACTTACACGATTACTGATTTTGCACTGCATTATTCTTTTTTTCTTATTATTTAAATAAATATTCAAAACCGTCATCCCGTCTGCGTGTGGATTCCTTTTATGTTGCACCTTTTGAGCCAGGGGTTGTAACAGTTTGAAGACAACTCTGCTGATTGGACATCAAGGAGAAGTTCATTCTACCACCTTGGTGTCAGAACAGAGAAGAGTTGTTGATTCTTGAGATGGTGGGACCAGTCGAGCTGTGCAAAAGGATCGGAGAGACAGTGTGGTGCATTGCGGGGTGTGAGACATGCTTTGAAGTACAGGTAAGCGGGTGCTGGTCTATTTTTGGCTTTGTATGCAAGCATCCTGGCAGCTACAGGAAGCCAGTGGAGGGAGCATAGCAATGGAGTGGTTTGGGTGAATTTAGGAAGGTTGAAAATGAGTTGAGCGGTTGCATTCTGGATCAGTTGCAGAAGTTGAATAACACTCCGAGGCAAACCTTTAAGGAGCAAGTTGCAGTAGTACAGTCTCAACTTGACAAAGGACTGAACAAACACCTGAGTGGCCTGTGTGAATAGAAATGGATGAATCCTTATGAGGTTGTAAAGGAGAAACAGGCATGAGTGTGATATGTTAGCAGTGTGAGGGGGAAAAAAGGACAGTTACTTGTCCATGATTACCCCAAGATTGCATGCATTGACTGAAGATGAGATTAAAAAGTTGTCTAGGGAGACCACAAGATCCTGCCATGGGGATGAATTACCTGGGATGAACAGCAGTTCACTTTTGCTGGGAGGAAGCTTAAGCTGATGAGCTGCCATCCATGCTGAGATGAGAACAAAAACATGAGTGTCTGAGGGATGGAAGGAGAGAATGATTTGAGTATCATCTGCGTAGCAGTGGTACGAGAGCCCATGTGAGGATGTTCTCACCATATAGAAGGATAACAGAAGGGGACCAAGTACTGAACCTTGTGGGACATGACATCGAGCTGAGCAGATGTAGTTTAGCTCCATGTGGCCTGATATGACGAACGTTCCAAGTAGGAAGCAAACCATTGCCATGCTGGTGCATGATGTCCAAGACTCATGAGAATGGACAAGAGAATGGACGAGAGTCTTGTGGTCGACTGTTCTGAAAGTCAAGTCAGTTTATTTGTACTGTATAGCACTTTTAACAACAGACATTGTTTATTTGACAACAGATATTGAAAGGTCAAGGAAAATGAGGACTGATGACAGTTTGGAAAATGAGGACTGATGACAGTTTGGATGATCTAGCAGCCTGTCACTTTTTAGTGATGGCAAAAAGGGCAGTCTCTGTGGAATGTACCGCTTTGAATCTAGATTCGTTACAACCTTGGAGGTTATTCTATGATGGGTAGAGAGATAGTTGATTATAGACTTGCATTCAAGGATTTTAGAAAAACAAAAGCGAGATGTGATACTGGTTGGTAGTTGTTGATGTCCTTGGGATCCAGAGTGAGTTTCCTCAGGATGAGATGAACTCTTGCTCTTTTGAATGCAGTTGGTACATGACCAGATGAGATTGAGCCATTGATGATAGTAGTGATTGGGGGGGGTCTTCAAAGATAGTCTGGAGCATTGCAAAAGGGATTGGATCCAATGGGCAGGTGGGAGGATTGCAGGTCAAGATGACTTGCAGGATCTCATCTGTTGCTAGATTAGAAGAATTTGTCAGTGAAAGCGAAAAGGAATCCTGAGTGTGTAGTGTAGGAGTTGGGGTAGAATTGAAGTTCTGGCAGATCTTTTTAATCTTCCCATCATATAAAATGACAAAGTCTTCAGCAGTCAGGGAGGATGGAGCAGGAGGAGCCAGCAGGTTAAGTAGTGAAGAAAGTCATCTCGTGACTGCCCTAAAGGGAAATCCTTGAGGATATCCACGAGAATGGGAGGAAGGGTGAGCTGCTCCTCATATCGCCCTGACGCATTGCTGATGTGGACGGCTCTGTGACAGCTTCTCCAGTCAGTGCCACACCAGGATCCCCCCGTGATGTGTTACTGCATGGGGGGACTACTACGTGTTGCATTAAGGTTTGAAACCCCATCCAATCAGTCCACAAAATCAGCAAGTGGGTGAGACAAGGATTAACCGCCGCTTTTATTCTGTGCTTTTGGCCCCGGAATAGAATATGGACAGACACTAGAGGATAACTGTGAACATCCCCATGCACACACAACACCTTCTCCTTCACTTGTGCTCTCCCCAGTGCCTCACCTCGCATCAGGCTTTGGTGAATTGATACATATAATGCATAATCCACCAATGCATTATATGTATCCTCTTGAACACTTAGTGGTATGCGATATGTTTGGGCCCAATCAGAAGTGATCTCTGGCATGTTGGGGATCCGGATCACAGCTCCCACCTCCATTGCAGAGACCTGGGTCTGGAGATGCTCTGGATCCCCGCAGCACCAGCACACCAACCCAGGCTTTCCCTCTGCACTGGTGTTATGGGTGTAACTCACCTGAGGGAGAAAAGACATACACGGAAGAGGGAGATGGGAGGATGGAGAATGGGCTGGCTGGAGAGAAGCCGGCCCCCACTTCCATAGTGGGGTAATAGGGTGGGGAAGGGGGGGGAGGAGAGAGAGAAAAGGAACAAGGAGAGGCGCTTCATCTGCCTGCCATTGGAACTGCCACCAGATGGTCCTCTGCCAGCTCGATGGCTTGCTCTGGTGATGCCAAGCGATGACACTGGACCCACTCTGCCGTTCCTTCCAGAAGTCAAGAGATGAACTGTTCCAGTGGCACTAGATTGATGATCCCATTGGCTTCATGGTCTTCTGCCCTCAGCCACCACCAGCAAGCGTCCCAGAGTTGTTGGCCAAATGCGAATGGCAGGCCGAAGCCCTCCAGTGTCCGCATCTGGAAACGCTGGCAGTGTTGTTCTGGGGAGCGGCTGACATGCTGCAGGATGGCTCTCTTTAGGTTGGCATACATGAGCTGGCTGTCAGCAGAGAGCTGCTGTGCTGTGGAGCTGTGCCTCACCAGTCAGGAACTGGAGGAGGTGCTCCATGCGCTGCTTGAGCGGCCCCCCCACGTTTTGGTTGCTTGATCAAAGAGAGTGATAAAGGCTTCTGAATCATCATGCAGGCCCATCTTCGTGAGGGTAACATGAGGAGGGTCTGCTGTGGTGGTGGTCGAAGCCCCCGCTGACCTGAGCAGATGCCGGAAAGCCTGGCGAGTTTCTTGCTGGGCCAGCATCAAGGCTTCGAAGCATTGCTCTTGCTCCTTCCAGAGTGGTCAGCACTTGTTGCTGGTTCTCCTGGGTGGTAGCAAGGGCTTGGATGAGCTCCTTAAATGGGGAGGATGCCATGTAGTGGTTCCCTTCCATACTCCCAGGTTTTCTTAGGGATTATAACATCAAGTCCTACATACAAATCAAGTCCCTGATGTGGGTGGAGTACAGAAGCATGGCAGATGGGAGCTGATGTTTGTACACACTTATTTTTCCTTATCTTGCTGCTTTTCAGCTTCATTCATTTGCTGCTCACACACAGTCACACACACACGCACACATGGTCTGGTCAGGAGAGTGCCCTCTCTCTGCTGTCTTTCTCCTTTTCTATCCTCTGTCACTGCAACAACACACACACACATTTAATTAACAACACGTGCATTGACTTTGCCACTCACCTTCCCTGGCCCTGCCCTCCATTCACAGACTGATGCTAGGCCACGACCCCACTGCCACAAATCCTATGTAGAGTCTGGATGTGCACCTCTAAAGCTGCAGTCTTCTGCATTAGAAAGCTAACTAATATAAACTTATCAGAAATAAAGCTATTACTAATGATGGAAGATGAATGACTAAACATCCTGCATTCAACACAGTGAACATATGCCATGATAAATGGTTTACATACCTAGGGATGATGATTTTCCATGATTACAGAAAAAAACATGGAAATCATGGAATTGCTTGTCTGAAACAGAACAGCCATTCTGAAATGCAAAATGGGATTTTTTGCCAGCATCCAATTTCAAAATCTGAGAAATTCAATCCTTTTTTCTGAATCTGTGTAAACCAAGCTGTCAACAAACTATCTATGTTCCGCTATGTTGTAAATGATGCGAGGGCTTATGATCATCATAATCATCATCTTTCATCATCACAGGCCAGGTTGTTTTGCACAGTAGATCAATACAGAGCATGGTCCTGCATGACTCGCTTCAAATCATCTATTTTGATCTCTGTCCTTTGATATCAACTGAGGGAACATTGTGTTCTGACAGTGAATGGGGAGGTTCTGGGTCCATAACAGTAGTGATGATATGACCTCATTCTCTGCTCTCAAGCAGTGTTCGGCAAACTGAAGGCGTCTGCTCCTGAGCTTCTCTGAAGTTGGTGGTAGGTTTCTGTATATTCTCTCCTGTGTTGCCTGCTCAGACCAGTGAATGTTCTGCACTGACAGAGACCTGGATTTCACCATCTGACCACCTGTGCCCTTGACCCTATCCCTCATCTGTCCTCCAGACCATCAAACCTGGCATAATCCCATTTATCACTTCCCTCATAATCATCTCCTTGTCCTCTGGACACTTTCCCTCTAGCTTCAGACAGGCCGACATCACCCCTCTGCTGAAAAAAAAACACCTTAGACCCCTCTGTCATCCAGAACTGCCACCCCAATTTTCTTCTCCCCTTCCTGTCAAAGATGCTTGAATGTACTGTTGCTAACCAACTCTCCTATTTTCTCTCACGGAACAACCTCCTGGATTCTCTCCAGTCCAGTTTCCGAATTCAGACACTCAACTAAAACTGTGCTTCTCTGTCAGTGAGGCACTTCATGCAGCATGTGCTGCCGCCCTGTCCTCAGTCCTGATCGTCCTTGATCTCTCTGCTGCATTTGACACTGTTGATCACTCCATCCTCTTGTCATCTTTATGAATGAATGAACCCTTTACTGTCACTAGTCACAAGTACCAGTGAAATTAACCGTCAACCTGTCCATACATACATACATACATACATACTTAACAAAGGGGGAGTAGACAGGACAGGAAGACAGGAAAAAAGAAATTGCAGAGAACATGAGGAAAGGAGAGGAGAAAAACAGTGTTGGAGCACTGAAAAAAATACCTCAGCACATAAGCACAAAAAAAAAACAAGTACACTTTACAACATGAAAACACGGGGCTTGGGGGGGAAGGGGGGAAAGAGCAGGTGATCAGGGGTGGGGGGTGAGGGGAGGAGGTAGAGAGAACCCAGCGCAAGCAAGCAGCTGTCTACTCCTGCAGCCATGAAGGCACTGGTCACGCGCCCGCTTGTAATACTGGGGGTGAAAGCGGCGACCACAGGAAGTGGGGGAAGGAATGCGAGAGCGTCTCACAGCAGTGACCTTCATGGGGAGATGTCACAGCAATGGCCTTGGCCAAGGCTGGTGCTGTCTCAGGGAGTCGAAAGGAGATAAGATTTGGATTGTTTGGTCTTTCGAGCAGACACATTTTTTGCACGTCCACACCGCTTGTCCATATCTGTCCATTTTGTTCAATTTGGTCTCCAAAGTACTTATTCTTTGCAAAGCCGAAAGCTTCTCCAAGATGTCAACCATGTTGTGGTACAAGTTCTGAATAGCCACAGTCTGAGTGCCAACAGCTCTGCCCACCGCTTCAATCATATCAGGCAGATTTGTGGGGCTTTGAACAGCTGTCACCATTGTCTGATTTCCTCGATATACCAGGGCAATGCCTAATCCAATCAGCAAAAGCCCTGGAATCATGGTTCTGAATAGGTAGATATTTTCAATGTCCTCCACAGAATCACCAGGCACATGACCCACCACCGCTCTCACGCATCCATCGTGTAACCAACCACGAACATTCTGGCAGGACAGGTGGGTTCCCCTGAATCCAGGCTTCTTGTCGAGAAAACTGTGTCAATTTTGTTAGGAGACCAGTTTATCAATTCCATGCTTTTTTAGTTTAGAAATTCAATGTGGAGAGAGTCTCTCAAAAAGTATAGGCAGACGAGACAAAGAAGCACAAGCAGGGGAAAAAGGAGGGAGAGGGAGAGCAGAGAAAATGTGACCACCTTCTGTGGAAGCACGGAGAGAAAAAGCAGTATGAGCAGCTGCGCACAGCCACATTTATAGGTGGCTTTATATGGTGCTCTGAGATTAGTCCAACCAGGTAGACATGAGAAAATTCAGAAAATTCCCCCTGCAACCTGGCAACCAGTGCATTCTGGGATGAGAAGTGGTCTTGACAGGGGTCCAGGGTGAATTGGGCCAAACTTTTTGAGCTTACCTCCAGTCTCAGCTCCTCCCTCCTGGGGAATACCATCATCAAAGCCACAGGAACCTCCTTTCACCATGGTTTTAGGAAATTGAGGTGGTATACTTGAAGTACCCCATTGCTATCTATTCACCTGACGTAAAAGTCAATATCTCTGACTTGCCACGTGACTTCAAAGGGTCCTTGCCACTTCACAAGTAATTTAGAGCTTGACGTGGGTAGTATAACTAGTGGGTAGTAGTGACTCAGTGTGTGGAGTTTTGCTCTCAGTTAAAAAAAAGTACTGATTTTGTTCTTACTCACAGAAGTTCCCTCCTCTCAATTTTCCTTAATGATGTCCAAGACACCATGAGGCTTGTGACCATACAATAAGCCAAATGGGGAAAACACTGTGGAGGCTTGTGGGACCTCTCATACTGCAAATAAGAAGGACTTGAGCCACCTGTCCCAATTTTTAGAATTGTCATGCACAAACTTATGAATTATGCATTTGATTAAATCATTCAACTAGGTCATCCATTTGCAACTTGTAAACACTGATATGAATTGATTTAATTCCCAATAATTAATATATTTTGTGAAGGGTGTGTGACATAAAAGTTGTGCCTTGGTCAGTCAGGCTCTCTTTTGGGATCATGACCTGGGAGGTAACATGGAAGAGTGCTTCCACAACACTGCATGCAGAAATGTTGCATAGAGGCACTGCTTCTGGGTATTGAGGATATGAGCAATACTCTCATGTAGCTCGATCTAATGGTCTAACAAGATGCATGCCAATTCTTTCAAAGGGGATCTCAATCATTGGTAAGGTGCAATGGTGCTTTTGGGGTGTCTGAAAGATTTGTTTGCAAACATCACTGTGAATGACTGGCCAGTAGAAACGGGCCATGAATCAGTTCAGTGTTCTATTCTGACCTAAATGATCCGCCATGGGATTATGATGAGCTGCATGGAATAAAAGTGCCTTATGGCTCTTTAAAACCAACAATTGGGTCATTCCCTCTCCTGTTTGGTGTGCTTTGTCATTCAATATATTTTATCTTTAATAACTGAAAAAATATGGGTAGAGGAGTGCAACATTAGGCTGGGGATTTTGACCATTACTCTTACTTGGTCAAAAGAGTGCCTCAAAGTTTTGTCTCTTGACTGCTCCAACAGGAAATCCCAAAGGGAAATCCCTGCAGAGAGTGGAGGGGCAGACCCCTCTCTACCCTTCGCATCCCTCTGACATGGAGCTGATGTAGACAGGCCTCAGACCATTTCCCCAGATAACATGGCAGTGGAATCCCCCTGAGTTTCACTGTAGCAGGACCCATCCACAAACAAATGCTTTACTCATGCTTGAAACCTCAACCAACTGGTTCCCAAAATTAGTTGATGAGTGAGGTGAGGACTAACCACGTCCTCAACTCTGTTTTTCTCTCCTAAATTGAAGAGTGATGGGCATCAGTGGATGCTTGTGAACATCCCTATGTACACACCTCACTTTCATCAATCATGCATTTCCCAATGCCCCATATTTGAATCAAGCTTTGATAAACTGTGGTCTGATTACAACCTGAGCTCAACAAGGCCTGATGTGTACTCCCTTGAATATTCACTGCCACTTGGTATGCTCCTGCTTGATCAGCGGAGGCCCAAGGCATGCCAGGAATGTGGATCAGTTAAGGGGAGACTGATTCTAGAAATGTCTGGATTTCTCACCGTACCTGCAGACCTGTCTGGGCTTTGTCCCAGCCCTGGTGAGCATGGATGGTTACAGCTGTAGAGAGAGATTGTGGGATTGTTGGCATGGAGGCGCAAGGGGTTGAGAGAGACAAGAAGGGATATGGGTTTAGGGAGTAGGCTTTGGGGGAATTTGCCCCTGTTTCCATGGTTCAGGGATAGGGCAGGGGTGAGGAGAGACAGTGAAAGAGAAAGAGGGAAAGAAAGAGAAGTGGAGGGAGCACCTGCTCCTGGAAATGCCACCAGATGCTCTTCCACCATGGACCATCTCCTCCAACAACACTGTGACACACACTGCATCCAGGAAGATGGGAAGCATGAGAATTTAATTTTATGCCTTCTTAATTTTGGAATTTCTGACTTTATTTTTACCTTGGAATTTCTGAGTTTTGTTCTTGGAATTTCTTTTTTTTTTTCTTGAAATTTCTGTTTTTATTTTTCTTCCTCAAATTTATGATTTTATAATCTTGGAGAATATCCAAGATTTTCTCATAAATGTGCAACTTTAATCCTGGAAATCTTTTTTTTTTTTAGAATATTAACACTCCCCGGGCGGCACGGTGGTGTAGTGGTTAGCGCTGTCGCCTCACAGCACGAAGGTCCTGGGTTCGATCCCCGTGACCG
>JAPEKO010000006.1:14356301-14367419 GCA_027576075.1 Cathorops hypophthalmus
TGTAATATTGGATCATTTTTCTCAATAAATAAATGACCAAGTATAATATTTTTGTCTCATTTGTTTAACTGGGTTATATTTTTCTACTTTTAGGACTTGTGTAAAAACCTGATGATGTTGTAGGTTATATTTATGCAGAAATATAGAAAATTCTAAAGGGTTCACAAACTTTCAAGCACCACTGTGTGTGTGTATAATCTGTGCAAGACCTCCCCATGTCCAGGTACTCCACTTTCCTCTCATCTCCCAAAAATGGACCAGTTATTGGATTGGCTGTGCTAAACTTCCTCTGAGTGAACATCTGCATGTGGTGCCATGTGATGGACTTGTCTCACATTCATGGTGTATACCCACCTTGTGCCCAGTCTTCTGGGATAAGCTCCAGATCCACCATGACTCCTCTTCATAATGGATACAGATAATGGGGTTAGGCTTGTGCGATAGAGAGCATGTTATAGTAACTGTATCAGAAAGCTCATGTAACAGCATGGGATACCAGTAATTTGTCCCAGCAGAGACTCTACAGAAGGCCAACTTGGTTAGCCACACATTTGGATCGAGTCCTTTGCAACTGGACAGCACTGTGATTGGGCCAGAAAAGTCCGCCAGTGCAATGACTGACACACTGAGCCTGAGGATCAGTGCAAAGCTGCCACTGATGTTTAATGTTCACACATGTGCAAGTGGAATGGCGTCCAAGGAAACCAATTAGAGGCACATTTTCAGAGTACATATGAAGAGAACACTCCTGTTTTCTGTCTGTCATTGTATGCTTTGGGAGTAGACATAGAGCAGAAAAGAGACACTATTCCAAAGGGCCCAAGACTGCTTCATTGGCAAATTGATGGTTGTTCTGAAACAAGATGGTTGCTCTGGCCTGTGGCGCATTTCAAAATGGCGAATAAGGTCATTCTGATATTTATTGTCCAAAGGCACCTTTATCTATTTGTCCCCATCCTGCAGTGGAGATAAGTAACTGTAGTAAATCTGTCATTGCCATGCTCTATGATGAACTGACATCTCATCCTGGATATGTTCGTTTTTTTCCCCAGTGTTTGATGGTGTTGATGAGGAGAAAGCAATTACTCTGAAGAGCTCAGTTGTAAAGTTGCATAGGACCTAAAGCAGGACAGTACTGAAGTATTTAGGTGTTTAAAATGGTACATTCTCAATACATGTCCTTAGCAGAAGAAAATACAACCATTTAGATCTTTAAACTTTCCCATTCTACATCACCAGCTCTTTAGTGCCACCCGTCAGATCCTTTTACAGTCAGGTGTGAGGACCACAGCGTGAGAAACTTTGGGTTTGGAAACATTCCCAGAAATGTAGTGTCTAGCCTTCACTCTATACCAAGTAGACTGGCGAAACTGGGGGAAAGGCTAATATGCAACGTCTGGATCTTTCTTTGCAGCCATCCACCAGCATATAATACATATCAGTGTTTGACATTGAATTTTCCACTTGTATGCTGCCCTACAGATTCAGTTAAACTTCCACTGCTGAAATTGGCATACAGAAATTTTTATGCTGCTTCCGTGAAAGTCCTTTGGTCATATTACATTTTTCAAAATGTCAAAGATTATAGCCAATTATAGAAGTGGTGATTCACACAGTAGTGGTCATATAGTGGTTGTCATTAGCAGGGAGGAGAACTGTAATGGACAATTATGTATAAGAGAGCGTGAGAAATCCTGGATGGTGTTGAGTACTGCTATTTCTGTCCGTTATAAACACAACACATAGCTTACCGCAAATCTTCTTGTACATCGTGTCCTTTGTGTGGTTTTATGTAAGAATGTGTAGAGTTGAGATTCGTCGTTAATGTGGCGAACTCTTTTACCACGTGACCCTCATATGGACTCACAAGAGATGTGCGTTCAAGTGAAGTTTAGCAACGTCCGTTTATCATATTCTCAATTCATACTTACTCCCTAGGCCTTAGTTTTGGGTAAAAATAGTCAAGCAGGCATGGCTCATGTGCTGTAATGTAGCAGCATTAAGCATTAATAAGTATTAAAATTTGTTTCTCTGTATCAGTATAATGTGTAGTATGGTGCCCTGTTCAGATAAGCTGAACCAGACATGTTCTCACTATAACTTCTGGACCTATTTGCTACGACATCCAAACCAAATAATTATTTCTGACCCAGAGCTTCTTTCATCCAGCCTTCATCTTTTTGACAAGCTAGTACATGGAACAATGCTTCTCTGTACAATTTGGTCCTCTGCCGATCAACTGCTTCTTCACATGCTCTCTTTTGACTGGCAATGGAAAGAGTGGGCCAGGCATTGGCTCCAGTTTGAGTTTCAGTTCTGCTCCCTACCTCCCTAGTGTACCAGGCTGCCAAATCTGAAACAGCTCCATATCCACGAGTGCTCCAGCCAAGTGCCGAGCTTGCTTGCTTTGACTGGGTATTAGTTGGGCGTGGTGGCCTGAATTTGCTTCAGCTAGCCGAATGGGAAGTGGCAGAGGGTAACCGCGGGACTGATTCAATTTGCCATTTAGCCTCGATTCCCCATTCTAAAAGTCCTTCCTTTATTGCCTGACCATAATGAGGTTTTCTCTTCAATCAGGGATCGACAGCATGTACTCAACAAAACATCCTGGGAAAATGGGCTTGGTAAAGATATGGGTTGGGTGCCAGGTAGTGATGGCAGCAGCATGGTTTGGGAGCATTTTGCCAAACCGGCTTCTGTTGAAAAGGTACACTCAGCCCTCTTCACACAAATAGAGTTGTTTTCTTTGAAAAGGGGAAAATATGACAGCTAATACAACCCGCTGAACACTCACTCACTTGTATAACACACGGATAAACACACAGTGCTCCCACCCACCCAAGAAATTAGATGTTATCCTGGAATATGGAACTGATTTTTGGGGTGGGACTCATTCTGTCCTCAGTTGCTGGTTTTCAGGATTGACTGGTGAGGGACACCCATAGTTTCCACTACTTTACACCATTTTAAGCAAACCATAACACAATCATTTTTAATCATAAGCAGCAAAGAGTCTTCTCTATTGTTTTCAGGATACCCTTCAGTTTGATTAGAGGTCAATGTCATTGAGCTGTACAGGTTTGATACATCTAACAGACTTTGAGATGTCTAACTGTCAGCTTCCCCCTAGAAAAATAAAATGCATCATCATATTTGCTGATAATGAAGACAGTTGCATCATTTAAATTAACATGTGCTAATACACAATGATTTCTTCTCTCCAATGATGTAATATGCATTTTGAGTCTTATTCTGTTCTGTGACTGAGCATGGTGACTATCGAAAGGGATCTAAAAAGATGCTCTTTCCATGTTAGCATGGTAGTGTACACTGAGTGCCTGGCAACAGTGTGGTGGCAACCAGCAGACCATTACTGAGATGCTAACTCAATTACTGTCTGTGGCTACGTTGGTGCTGAGTCCCCTTCTTGTGGCTCCAGCTTAGGTTGACCGTTGTCCAAAGTGGCTCCATGTAGCCTGCAATTTCCAAACTCGCTGAGATCACGGAGGCCATCTGACGCACTACAGCAGAGAAGAATTAACACTGCTTAGGTCAGTAAATGCAGACAAATCCACAAGTGATGCTTGGTTCATGCTGAGTAAATGTGACATTGTAAATATACAAGCAGCTATTTTCTAATATTTTAATTAACCACTACATCTTTAAATATACATAAAAAATTTTCCTTCTGAGGAGAGACTACTACTGCTCCTAGTCTTGGTAGAAGGGATTGTGCAGTGATTTCATTCACAATAATATAAATATTGCAACCCTAAATTAGAAAATGTTGGGATAGTATGGAAAATGCAAATAACAAAAAGAAAGCAGTTATTTCTAAATTTAATTTGGCTTGCATTTCAATGAAGACAGTATGAACCCACGTTATGAAGAAAGGTATATTAAATACCAGTCGTCCTAAAATGAATATACTGTATGACAGGATTTGTATATTTCACACACTACTGTGCATAATATCATTGAACAATTCAAGGAATCTGGAGGAATTTTGTTGCATAAAGGGTAAGGGCACAAGCCTAAGCTGAACACATGTGATCTTCAATCCCTCAGATGGCACTGCATCAAGAACTGTCATTCATCTATACATAGCAGGATATAATCACATAGGGTTGAGATTACTTTGGCAAACCTTTGTCAAGCCCTACAATACAGAGTTACATCCACAAATGCCAGTTAAAACTTTTCTATGCAAAAAGGAAACATTATGTTAACTTTGTCCAGAAGTGCTGTCAACTTCTCTGGGCTCAGATGCATCTGGGATGGGCCATCACACAGTGGAAACATGTATTATGGTCAGAGGAATTCCAGGTCTTTTGTGTAAGAAATGGAAACTGTGTGCCAGATCAAAGACAAAAAGGACCATTCAGACTGTTACCAGCAACAAGTCAAAAAGCCAGGGTCTGTCATGGTATGGCATGTCTCCTTGGGGAGCATCTCTATGTTACCTTCACCCAGTGCAAAGTACCAAGTGGTGGTGTTTGACAACAGAATCTCCTTTTCAGCAAATATCGCTGCAGTGACCCGGACGTGCAGATTCCTCCTTTACAACATTTGAAGGATCCGACCCTTCCTCACCACCTACTTTACTCATCTCCTGGTCCAAGTGTTGATCCTCTCCCACTTGGACTACAGCAATTCTCTCCTTGCCAGCTTTCCAGCATCTGCTACTATGACTCTGCAGCTCATCCAGAATGCTGCAGCCTGCCTGGTCTGCAATCTCCCTCATTCCTCCCATGCTACCCCTCTGCCCTATGTCCTTCACTGGCTGCCTGTTGCAGCTTGCATCAAATTTAAGATGTTGGTAATAGCTTACCAGACAGCCAAGGGTTCAGGTCCAGCATACCTCCAGAGACTGATCGACCCCTACACACCAGCCAGATCCCTATGTGCCACTGCTGCTGTTCACCTGACCCCTCCTCATCTCCATTCCTGCCCAGCCCACTCAAGTCTGCTGGCTGTTCCTGCTCCCCATTTGTGGAACTGCTGCCTCCCTGACCACCTCCAAGCACAGACTGAAGACCCACCTCTTCAGGCTACACCTCTCCTCTGCTTCCCTGGCCACTATGCTATCATGTGTAATTGTCAACTTTTACCAACCCAGGCTGTGTACTGTCTAGCCTGGTCATGATGACTTAGTGTTAGCCATTGAGGTGTTGTTTATTTTTCTCTATTTAGTTGTATTTTGTCAGCTCATTTGTATGGTTGGCTTGTTTTCCTTGGCCTTTTGCTGATTGTTACTCAACAGAATATTACACTAGGCTTTATTCTGTTACTTGTTCATTTGGCACTAGAACATTCTTGTCTAGAAATTCAGCACTTAGTGTACCTGACTTTTGCACTTGCACATCACTCTGGATAAGAGCATCTGCTAAATGCCTGTAATGCAATAAAATGTAATGTAATATGGGGTTGTGTCAGTGCCCTTGATAAATGTAACTTACACTTCTGTGATGGCAGCATTAGTGCAGAAATTTATATTGAGATTTTGGAGCAACATACAGTATGCTGCCTTCAAGATGCTATCTTTTCCAGGGATATTTCTGGTAAAACATCAAATAATGTGTTGTTGTATTATATTGAGTGCAACATAGCTCAAAGATTATTTACAAATCATTGTTTTAAAGTTTTAATTTAAATTTCAACATACCATCCCAATTTTTTCTGATTTGAGGTTGTATTAGGATATAGTATTGATAATCTATATGTAAAATGGGGTGTAGGAAGCTCTGGATAGAGCTAGCACTTTTGGCGTCTAGCAGCTGTATCCTACCATGTAGGGTAGCTGGGCATCACTGGTCCTCATCCATCTCCCAAACTCTCATGTGCTGGCTCCAAGCGCCACACCCCGGGACACCGCTTTAGCTGGTGGACTAAACCATGTGAGGGGGTGGTGTTTACACTACACCATTTCTAGATGGAGGAGCTGCTTTGGGCAGTCAACGGCTAGTGGGCGGAGAAGATTCCAGTGGATCCAACGGCCAAGTGTAGGGGAGTAACCCTTCAAATCAGGAGTGGAGCCCCGAAGGCAGACCAGTGTGCTGTGCTAACTGACTCCGGCAACTCCTGCAGCCAACCTGGTGCCAAATGTACTGCTTCGCATTCCTTTGGATTACACCAGTGAGGCCGAGAGGGGGGTCCTGACGATTGGGCAACCCAGGATCTCCATATACTTTCCCCCAGGCTTGCACCCTGTAGAGGTCACTTCAGTGCCACTGCCCCAGTGGCAGAAACAACATTTGAGACAGTAGTTACAAGTTATAAGTCTGGAGCGAGTTGACGTGAGCTCGGACGCTATGGGTTGCCTCTGATGGTGGGAGGGACCATTGTGTCCTACTGGTCAGCTACTGCCTGCCTTAAGCTGGGCAGCCCCCAGCCAGTAAGGTGCTGACCCATCACAGTCTGCCTGCTTCAATGGGGGCTTGGAGCTCAGGATAAAACTGAAGAGCTGACTGCAAACCCTGCACCAGGAAAAGCAAGAAACAAAACAAGAAAGCTGCCAGCGCTGAGATTGGCAACCTGGAATGTCAGGACCATGTGTCCTGGCCTCTCTGACGACCTACAACAAGTTAGCAATGCAAGAAAGACAGCGGTCATCAGTCAGGAGCTCAAGAGATTTGACATAGACATTGCAGCACTGCAGGAAACCAGGCTCCCATCAAACGGCAGCCTTAGAGAAAAGGACTATACATTCTTTTGGCAAGGGAAAGCCCCAGAGGACCACCATGTGCATGGCTTAGGTTTTGCAGTAAGAAACTCTCTATTGTCTGCAATTGAACCCCCATTAGAAGGCACAGACTGCATCCTCTCTCTTCGCCTTACAACCACCTTAGGCCCCGTGAACATCGTGAGTGTCTATGCCCCAACTTTATGCTCTTCAACAGAGGCGAAAGACGAGTTTTATAAGGAGCTTGAGACTGCCATCGAGAAGCTTCCCATCAATGAACACTTGTTCCTGCTCGGTGACTTTAATGCATGGGTTGGTTCCGATTACATCTCTTGGCCCCACTGCATTGGTCACTTTGGCGTTGACAACCTCAATGAGAACGGGCAAAGACTTCTTGAGCTATGCTCTTTTCACAACTTCTGCATTACAAACACATTCTACCCCATGAAGCTCAACCACAGAGTGTCCTGGTGGCATCCCAGATCTCATCACTGGCACCAGTTGGATCTAGTCATCACCAGAAGATCCTCACTGAACAGCGTCCTCTCTACACGCAGCTACCTCAGCACTGACTGTGACGCTGATCACTCCATGGTCGCCAGCAAGGTGCATCTTCAACCCAGACGGATCCATCATTCAAAGCATAAAGGACGACCTCGAATCAACACGGCTATGACTTCAGTCCCTGAGCTGCGTGAACGCTTTGCAGAGACCATTCAAGAGGCCCTCACTAACTGCCCAACAAGCAGCACCGATGAGAGATGGAAGTACATCCGCGACGCTACATACAAGTCAGCTGTTGACTCTTTTGGAAAGAAGGAGCAGAAAAACCCTGATTGGTTTGAAGCCGGTATCATGGAAATCAAGCCAGGTATCACATCTAAAAGAACTGCCCTACTCAATTACAAGCAAGATCCATGTGAAAAGACACTCACAGCCCTCAGGAGGGCCAGAAGTAGTGCCCAATGGATTGCTAGACAGTGTGCCAACAACTACTGGCAGACCTTGTGTCAAAGCATCCAGCTTTCCGCTGACTGTGGCAACATACGAGCCATGTATGAAGGTATGAAGAAGGCCTTCGGCCCCAGCGTCATCAAGATCGCCCCGCTAAAATCTACCTCAGGCGAAATCATCACTGACAATGCAAAGCAGATGGAGAGGTGGGCAGAACACTACCAAGAACTGTACTCGAGGGAGACCATTGTGACAGACACAGCGGTGGAAAATATGAGCCCCCTGCCTGTCATGGAAGAGCTCGATGCCCCACCCACCATCGAGGAGCTTAGCAAGGCCATTGAATCTCTAGCCAGTGGCAAATCTTCAGGAAACGATGGCATCCCTCCTGAAGTCATCAAAGTAGGCAAACAGTCGAGCCTCCTCGATCACCTCCACAAACTCCTGCTACAGTGCTGGGAGGAAGGAACCTCAGGACATGCGCGATATCAACATCATCACGCTCTATAAAAACAAAGGCGAACACAGTGATTGCAACAATTATCGTGGCATAGCCCTTCTAAGCACTGTTGGCAAGACCTTCGCTTGTGTTGTGTTGAAGAGACTGCAGCTGATTGCTGAACGTGTCTACCCCGAAGCGCAGTGCGGGTTCAGAGCTGAGAGATCTACAATAGACATGATCTTCTCATTGAGGCAGCTGCAAGAGAGGTGCCGTGAGCAGAGACGCCCCTTATATATTGCCTTTATAGACCTGACCAAAGCATTCGATCTGGTCAGCAGGTCAGGCCTGTTTACACATGTGCAGAGAATTGGATGTCCCCCTAAGCTTCTGAGGATCATCACATCATTCCATGAAGACATGCAAGGCACAGTTCAGTATGATGGCTCTTCCTCAGCTCCCTTCCCCATCAAGAGCAGAGTCAAACAGGGCTGCGTACTCACCACAACACTTTTCAGTATCCTGTTCTCCCTGCTGCTGCGCTACGCCTTCAGTCAATCTGAAGAGGGTGTGTACATTCACACCAGAAGCGATGGCAGCCTGTTCAACCTCGCGTGCCTTCACACAAAGACAAAGGTGCGAAGAGTTCTCATTCGTGAGATGCTGTTTGCTGACAATGCCGCCCTGACATTACACACTGAGGCTGGCCTCCAAGATCTCATTAACTGTTTTGCCAATGCCTGTAGAGAATTTGGACTTACAATAAGTATAAAGAAGACAAACATCCTTGGCCAAGATGTCACCTCGGCACCCTGCATTTCCATTGGCGACTGCACTCTAGACATGGTGGAAGATTTCACCTACCTTGGCTCCACCATTTCCAGCAGTCTCAACCTAGACACAGAGCTGAACATGAGAATTGGGAAGGCTTCAGCAGCAATGGCCCGCCTGTCAGAGAGAGAGTGTGGGGAAACTCCATGCTCACCATTAATACAAAGATTGAAGTGTACCAAGCCTGTGTGCTGAGCACTCTGCTGTACGGTGGCGAGAGCTGGACCTTATACTCCTGCCAGGAATGCAGGCTCAACACCTTTCATCTTCGTTGCCTCAGAAGGATCCTTGATATCTCTTGGCAAGACTACATCCCCAACAAGGACATCTTGGCGCGGGCGGGGACTCTCAGCATGTTTGCCCTGCTCACAAAGAGACGCTTGTGTTGGCTCGGCCATGTCACCCGCATGCAAGATGGCAGAATTCCCAAAGACATCTTGTACGGTGAGCTTACCACTGGTTCCAGACCCACAGGACAACCCACACTCTGCTACAAAGATGTGTGCAAGCGGGACCTCAAGGCAGGTGGCATCGAACCAGCAGGCTTTGAAGCAGTGGCAATAAACCGTAGTGCTTGGAAACTTGCTGTCAGGTCTGCTGTTGAGATGTCAGAGCGGAGGAGAGAGGAGCAGTGGGAGGAGAAAAGAGCATGGAGATGTGAGAGAGCAGAGTCAGCGCATTCGGACGACACCATCTTTACCTGTGGTACCTGCAACAGGACCTGCCGATCCAGGATAGGGCTCTACAGCCACAGTCGGCGCTGCAATTCCATCATAGACTAACTCTAAGGCGCAAAACTCCATTGTCTCTCGAGACAGAAGGATGCCAACAACAACAACAAAATATGTAAAATCAGTTCATTTTTAAACAACTGCACAAATATGGAACTGATCCCAACTCTGAACACAAATCATAATTTTGAATGTCCAATAAATGTCTGGTTTTAGTGGTACATCAGCATTGTTATTGAACTAATTTAGACAGGATGAATCCTTAGTTGATCCAACTTTTGATTTTTTACAGTGTTTTAATGTTGTACAGTTATAGTTAGATGCCATTAGAAGTCATTAAAACAACAGAAATATGACTTAGGCAATGATTCTAACAAGCCAAAGTAAATCTAGCATGGACCTAGTCATGGAAGAAATGCACAACAGATGTGCTCTCTTCTGTCCAAAATGCAGTCAGATGGCTCTATCAGTTCCAGCCCTCCAGGAACTGTTATTTAACATTTAGCATACTTTATTCCTCATCTCCTGCTGTTCGATAGCAAGATGAATTTAATTAGGTTTATTATGATCGACACACTTTTTCTCTGTTTTAGTCCACAGCATTATCTTGTGCCTAAACCATTTTATGGTTTTCTCTAAACAGTATTTTCTCTCTGGGAAATTTGTTGTTTGACATTTGAGACTTTCACCTGATGATGCGTCTTATAATACAGAACAGTGTTTACATTATGTAAGTACCAAACTCTCTGCACTAGTTGAAGCTTCCTTCCTGGTTGACCACTAGTGAGAGCATGCATTACCCCCTATGACCTGCCTCATTACACTGTGAAGCTCACACTCGGTAGGGATTTGCCCTTTGAGCCCATATGGCCTGTGCTTGGAGCAGATCAACTGCAGATCAGAGAGTAAGTGTTAGGGCTTTGGTCCAATGCTAATGGATAATAACAGGATAAGAACCAGATGAAGGGCTGGATTCTTCAGTTCTCCTGCCACACACCTGGGGAGAAGGGCTCTACTTGGAGACATGGTTAAGGAGCTGTAGCTTGTGGTGGGTTAAGAAAAGAGCCAGAATGTGCTCTTTCTGGACCATGAAATTTCACAAGCTGATAGGATACAGGGGAATGACATCATACGAATGTACAGATTAGGACTGGGGATCACTGCTAAATCTCATAGGCCACCTTCTTTTCTCATCACCATGTAACTATAGCAGTATTAAATGCACAAGGAATTGCGTGTTGGAGTTATTTTGCCACTATTCTTTTGAACACATGCATTTCTCTGTGTTTCTGGACATTTTGACTTGCCATGTTTATTCACAGAGCTTTCAAATTTCTAAATGATTTCAGAGTAGACAGTGCAATAAAAAGTGTTTTCAGTTCATAGCTTGGTTGAGAGGGCGGCACGGTGGTGTAGTGGTTAGCGCTGTTGCCTCACAGCAAGAAGGTCCAGGTTCGAGCCCCGTGGCTGGCGAGGGCCTT
>JAPEKO010000006.1:14755140-14767255 GCA_027576075.1 Cathorops hypophthalmus
TGAAAAGTGCAAATAAAGAGTTTTCTTGGGAACTCAGTTCTGGCCTGCCGTACTTCTGTGCTCCACCCACCCACTATGTTCCTACAGTGGTGCCGAAACCAGGGATCTGGAGCACAGAGGAGAACAGCTCCATGGAGTCCTCCCCCTTCAAGGACCTTATCCTTGCCTTCACCACAGCCCAACAGAGCCAGCACCAGGTGCTGGGTGCCCTCCGGAAGGAGCAGGAGCAAAGGTTTGAGGCCTTGGTGCTGGCGCAGCAGGAAGCTTGTCAAGCATTCTGACACCTCGTCGCATCAGCGGGGTCCACCACCTCCACCACCACGGGCCCTCCCCAACTCACCCTAACGAAGATGAGCCCGCATGATGACCCCGAGGCCTTCCTTGCACTCTTTGAGAAGGCAGCAGAGGCTTGGGCCTGGCCGGTTGAACAGCGCATGGCGTGCCTCCTCTCCCTGCTAACGGGTGATGCACAGCTGGCCGCGCTACAGCTCCTCGCTGACAGCTGGCTGGTCTACGTGGACCTACACCGGGCTGTCCTCCAGCGTGTGGGGAGCACCCCTGAGCAACAAAGACAGTGCTTCCATGCTCTGTGCCTAGAGGAGGTCAGCCACCCGTTTGCATTTGGCCAGTAACTCCGGGACACCTGCCGGCGGTGGCTGAGGGCTGACAACCTTGACACAGAGGGAATCCTCAATCTGGCACCTCCAGCTTCAGTGCTTGGCAATGGAGATGGGCACGGTGGTCTGGATCCCTGACACACCAGGGACCACCCTCGATCAGGCCAGAGCGTATCGCATACTGGTGAGAATCCAAGGGAATATGTATCAGGCTTTGGTAGACTCCGGCTGTAATCAGACCTCAATCCACCAAAGCCTGGTGTAAGATGAGGCATTGGGGAGAGCACAATTGGTCAAGGTGTTGTGTGTGCACGGGGAATTTTGGGGACTGATTGGCCAGGATTTCGAGAATTAATTACTCATTTAGTGAAGAGTGGGTCCTGCCATACTTCAGCAGGGGGAGGTCCCGGAGTGGCATTGGTGGGAGCAGCTGTCACAGAGCCATCTACATTATCACTGTGTCAGAGTGAGGAGAAGCAGGCTCCTCCTCCCTCTCTTGGGGAATCCCTCACGGATTTCCCGTTAGAACAGGCATGAGACGAGACTCTGCAGCATGCGTTTGACCAAATGAGAGTAATTGACGGTCAAACGCTCCAGCTAAACGCTATCCCGTCTTTCCCCTATTTTTCCATTATGAAGGATAGATTATACCGAGTGACGCATGACACTCAGACTAAGGAGCCGATAACACAACTTTTGATCCCAAAGAGCTACTGGGAATTGGTATTCCAGGCAGCTCACTTTAATCCCATGGCTGGGCACTTGAGTCAGGATAAGACACTAGCCCAAATAATGGCCCGATGTCCATAGGTGGTGTACGGCATGCAGCAAATGGCAGTTAATAAATCCAGCGGCCATTCCAAAAGTGCCTTTGTGCCCTCTACCATTAATTGAGACCCCGTTCAAAAGAATTGGGATGGATCTCGTCAGGCCATTAGATCAGTCAACACGAGGGTATCGCTTTATTTTAGTTCTGGTGGACTATGCAACGCGATACCCAGAAGCAGTGCCTCTTCGCAATATCTCAGCACGTAGTATTGTGGAAGCCCTCTTCCGTGTCATCTCCCGAGTTGGAATCCTGAAAGAGATTCTGACTGATCAATGCACTACTGTACATTTATGTCACACACACTGCACAAACTGTATGGGTTACTGGGAATTAAGCTGATCCGCACCAGCGTTTATCACCCACAAATGGACGGTTTAGTTGAACTGTTTAATTGCACCCTCAAAAATCTCATTAAAAAATTCGTAAGCAAGGATGCACGAAACTGGGATAAATGGCTTGAACCCCTGTTATCCGCAGTGCAAGAGGTCCCAAAAGCCTTCACGGGGTTCTCCCTGTTCTAATTATTATATGGGTGTAAACTGTGGGGCATTCTAGATGTACTATGGGAAAATTAGAAGGAGGAACCTTCAATGAGCAAAAACGAAATTCAATATGTTATTGACCTGCACACAAAACTCCACACACCTAACCCAGGAGAATTTGCGGCAGGCCCAAGAACGGCAAGTCCGCCTGTACAACAGGGGCACGCGCCTTAGGGAGTTCACACCAGGAGATAAAGTACTCATGCTGTTGCCCATGCTGAGCTCCAAATTGATCGCCAAGTGGCAAGGACCATTTGAGGTCACACGGCAAGTTGGGGACATCGACTATGAGGTGAGGCAAATGGCCAGGGGTGGGGTGTTACAGATTTACCACCTCAATCTACTAAAACTTTGGAACGAGGAGGTCCCCATGGCATTGGTGTTGTTGGCAGGCAAAATCCAAAAATGTGAAACAGGCAAAATGGGTGGGCGAAGCACAAACAGGATATTGGAGGCAAAGCGAGAACAGGGACAAGAAACAGGCACAAGAATAAGGAAACAGGAAATTAGGAACATGGGTAGAAAGGCTCGGTAATGCATACTAACATATCATAATACGTCGCAAAGATAGTGCATTAGCACAGTCCTTAAATAGGTGCATATAGCTTCTTAATTGAGTTCAGATGCGCGTCGTTACTGGCGTGTGTGCTGGAGTCCACTCGACATGTGCAGCCTGGGGCATGCCTTCAGGTACATGCACCACAGCATGCAGGACTGAGAGGACCCCCCCCCCAAAGAGATCCCTCTGGGAGTGAAAATCCATCATTCTTGGCTCTGGTTGGGGTTCAGGCTCAGGCTCAGGACATGACTTGGACTCTTGACTAGGAGTGGGCTTGAGCTCCCGACTTGGCTTGGGCTCTGGGCCAGAATCATGCTCAGACTCCAGACTTGACTTGGGTCCTGGACTTGGCTCAGATCCAGGACTGAAAGTGGACTCAGGCTCTGGACTGGATTCAAGCTCTGGAGATGACTTGAGCTTTGAACTGGACTCTGACTCCAGCTCAGGAGATAACTCAGGCTTGAGCTGTGGATCTGGCTTGGAATCAGGGCTGGACTTGAGCTCTGGAACTGGCTTGGACACAAAGCTGGAAGTGTGCTCAAGCTCAGGGCTTGACTTGGGCTTCAAGCTGTATTAGGGCTCAGGCTCTGGGAATTAATTGAGTTTGGGGCTGGACTTGAGCTCTGGAACTGACTTGGGCTTTGGACTTGACTCTTGTTCAAACTCAAGATGTGACTTGGACTCAGGACTTGGCTGTAGTTCGAACCCAGGACTGGACTCAGGCATGGGCTCAAGCTCTGTCAGCGCATTGTTATGGTCCTGGCTGGGCAGTGGGATGATGATGTCTTTATAGCTGGGCAGAGGCAGGACAATGACGATGATGCCTTCATAGCCAGGTGGTGGCGAGATGACGAAGATGATGCCTTCATAGCCAGGCGGTGGGACAATGATGCCTTCATAACCAGCTGAGGCAGAGATCACTCTGATGTCCTCTGACACAGGTTCTGAAACAAGCTCAGGTTCTGGCACTGGCCTTAACTCTGGCATAGGCTCAGATGCTCTAGATAACCCAGCCACTGGCTCTGGAGTAGGCACTGGCACAGGCTCTGATGCTGGCTCTGGCACTGACTCTGGCACTGCTTCTGGAGTAGACAGTAGCACTGACTCTGACTCCGACTCTGGCACTGGTTCTGGAGCAGGCATTGGTGCTGGCACTGGTGCTGGAGCCGATGCTGGCATTGGAACAGACCCTGGCACTGGTACTGGCACTGGAACAGACACTGGTGCTGGAGCAAACACTGCCACTGGAACATATGCTGGTGCTGGCTCAGGTTCAGGCATGGGTTCTGATACAGACTCTGGTTCAGGCATTGATTCTAGTAGTGGTTCTGGATGAGAGACCAGCTCTGGAGAGACAGCATTTAGGAGGGAGCTCTGGAGTGACAGCCTCCTTCATTGCATTGGCCACTGGAGGGACCCCCCCCCAAAAAAAAAACATTTCATGGGATTCCTCCTTTTCCAATGATTCAAAAATGAACTAGAGCATGGCAAAGAAAGTCTGTGAGCTTTGAAGCCACAGGTGTTCGACTCAGATCAGGTAATCCACCCACTGACGTGCTCATCCAGAAATTAACATTAAGCTAAAGCTTACCCAGAAGGGTTCTAGTGGCTGGGCTCTTGGAGGTCCTTATAGAGAAAGTCACACTGCAGGATGAATCCCATAGGGTGGTATATTCCATAGTAGGGTGCCGGGGGACTCCAGTCAGAACTCAGCTAGAAATATGAGTTGAGGGGCTGAGACAGAGAAACTCAGAAGCGGCGTGGAATCACGTACTGAAAAACTTCTCCTACATCCCTTGTAGGGGTACAATGGATGTAGGTGGATGTAAGTGCAGAAGTAAGTTTAATAATAAAGTGCAGTGTATATATACAGTGAAAAAATATACACACAGGCAAACAGTCCACATTGGCAGGCAAAATCCAAAAACATGAAACAGGCAAATGGTCGGGCAAGGTGCAAACAGGATATCAGAGACAAAGCGAGAACAGGAATGAGAGACAGGCACAGGAATCAGGAAACAGGAACTCAGGAACATGGGTAGAAAGGCTCAGTAATGCATACTGACATAATACTTCGCAAAGATGGTGCATCAGCACAGTCCTTAAATAGGTGCACATAGCTCCTTAATTGAGTTCAGGTGTGCATCGTTACTGGTGCACGTGTTGGAGTTTGCTCAATGCGCACGCAGCCCAGGGCGTGCCTTCAGATGCACATGCCACAGCACACAGGACTGACAACCATAAGCCATGTATGACAAGATTGAGTAGAATAACTGTTTTATTCTATCCACATTCACTGGATTTTGAGAAACAGAACATTTTTCATTTTTAATTTTTGCAAATTTGATAAAAAAAACTTGATACAAAATGTCAGACAAAATGCTATAATAATTCTTGAAAAAAATGATACATTCTTACCATCAAATACTTTTATTCCATATTTTGTTGCATTTTTGTATTCTTTTTTTTTTTTCATTTTTAGGTTTTTTTTTGGTGGTTGACAAAGCAACTTAAAGGTGCATTACTGCCACTGACTGGGCTGGAGCGTGGAACAGGAGATATTGGGGAGAACAAAACCTATATTCTTTTAGCTATTTCTGTTTCTTTTAAATACTTGAGAGCAATTTTTTGGTTATATTTTTGAGTAGTGTTTTTATTTCATCCTAGGTTGGTTCAACAATATGCTTCACCATTTTGTTTTTCTCTACTCATAGTATATTAGTTGATATCCTAGTAGTAGAGTAGCCAATCAGAGCACACAATTGCACATATACAGTGTATGAAATATGAAACATACATACACACACACACACACACACACACACACACATATATAAAGCAATTACTAATATTCAATCATACGTGTATATATTCTGTGTAATTCTTCTTGATTAATAAATCACTTTGGTGGCTGTCATATGATATAGACAGGATAAGGTTTCTGAAAATGTGTCTGCTAAGTAATGTGTGAGACAATGTCTGGCATAATTATGATCAAATTACAAGGGATAAGTGTATTCACAATGTAGAGTATGCATGTACTGTATATCACACGTACAATATATTAAATTACAGAACTCTAAGTTACCTACATAAAACTGTTGCATTATCCTTTTGTGATGCTTTTCCAGGCTTCTACTGCAGCTTCTTTCAGTTGTTGCTTGTTTTGGGGGGCTTCTGCCTTCAGTCTCCTCTTCAGCAGGTGAAATGCTGTTCAAATGGGTTAAGGTCTAGTGATTGACTTGGCCAGTCTAAAATCTTCCAGTTTGTCCCCCTGATGAAATCCTGTGTTGCATTGACAGTCTGTTTGGGAACAGTGTCTTGCTGCATGATGTGGTTGCTCCAAGTTAGATTGGATGCATTTCACTGTAAATTGGCAGACAAAATGTTTAGACTGCTGTGTTCATTCTACTACTACCATCATGAGTTACATCATCAATAAAGATTAATGAGTCCAGTCCAGGAGCAGTCATGCAAACCCAAGCCATGACACTTACCTCCACCATGCTTGACTAATGAGCTCTTATATTTTATACCATGAGCAGATACTTTCTTTCTCCACTTCTTGGCCTCTTCTTGTCACAAGTGGCAAGCTGAGGTGAAGTGAGGACCCAAAATGCATTCTCAGAAAACTGGTGTAAAGAGAAAACTTCTTTAATGAAGTAGATGGCAGAAAGGCAAAAGGTACAGTAGGGCTCAGGCAAAATCAGTAGTCAAAAAACAGGCCAGGAAGTCAAAAACACAGGAGCAGGTAGACACGATCAGGGACAAAAAACAGGGCAGAAAAATCTTCACAAAAACTGATGAGCACAGGGACAAGGGAAATCCAGCTAGAGGTAGCAAAAGACACAACTCAAAAGAACAGGCAGGCAAAAACAGGAACAAAAAACTGGATAGATAAACTTGACAAAAACCAAGGAAAAATTCAGGCAGGGGGAATCAAGATGACACAATACCAATGAGCTGTAACAAGGCAAAGAAAGTCTACAAGAGACAGTTTAGCAAATGGAGTAGCTCCAAACAGTTCTTAATAAGCCCTGGCTGATGGGAGAGGAGTGGTAGCAGGTGTGGGAGTGACGATTCAGGAAATGGCCTTCAGCAAGGCAGGACTGAATTCCCGTCCTGGATCCATCCTGGAGCCAGCATGGAAGTCCCACAATCTAAGGCATGGATGGACTAGACCGGATTGTGACACTTCTTCACTTTTATAGAGATAAACCTTGGTTCCAGACCTTTTTTGTCAGGTATGCAGGCAACAGACAGATGTAAGAGCAGTAGAGAGTTATTTCAGCAAAGCTGGCAGACAAATTCAAATTGAGAATCATAGGCAGAGTAGGTAAGCATGCAATGGTCAGTCAATACACAAACATGACAGCAAAGGCAAATACTATAATCAGTCATCAAAGCACAAACTGGGTCAATAACCAAATAAACAGCACTGAATAACAAGACTTGATAAAGTAACATATGGGAATATTGAGTGTTTACTTCTCAAAGAGAATGTGAACTGAGAGTCCTTAAATATTGTGGCTGTGATAGAGGCTGTGCTCAGGAACAGGTGTGAATTATTAGAACTCTGGAGACTAAGAGCAGTGTGGTGCAGTGTGTTATTGTAGTCTGCAGCCGCCATGTTTGAAGGCTGCTGCGAACTCTGAGCAGATGCAGACATGACAGAATCCTCCACCCCCAACCTCTGAGGAGCTCACTCTGGGACTGGCAGTTTTCTTTGGGCAGCCCCAGGGCAGAGGGGCTGGTTTGTCAGGGTACAAGGCATGGATTTCCTGACAGAGCAGGGGGTACAGGATGTCCTGTGTTGGGACCCAGCTCTGCTCCTCAGGGCCATTACCCTCCCACTCCACCAAGTACTCCAGCCTGTCATCTCTCTCTAGGTAGTTCATGACAGTGTAGGCAGGCAGGAGGTGCTGTGGAGGGAACTGTGGTGGCTAGGTTTCTGAGATGGCAGTTTTGACACAGGAGACATGGAATATGGGCAAGATTCTGCTGTATCTGGGAAGGCCATACTTGTACATGACATCATTTATTTGTTGTGTAATTTGAAGGGGCAAATGCATGTTGTGTTTAGTTTCTTGCAGGTTTGAAGGTTTCTGATATCTCTGGTAGACAGCCACACTCTGTCAACTGGGTTATATTGGGGTGTCTCCCCTCTATGGTGCTCAGTGCAGTGTTTGTACCTCTCGGCCACTTGTTCTAAGAGCTCTCTCACGCCTGTTCACTGCACTTGAACCAGTCATCAACTGCTGGCACATTGGTGGGAGAGTTGTCACATGGGAAAAGGGGAGATTGGTAGCCAAATACACACTGGAAAGGTGTGAGCTGAGTGGCAGAGTGTCATAGGGAGTTTTGTGCATACTTTAACTGTGGCAGAAACTGTACCCAGTCCCTCTGATTCTCAGTGCAGAACATCCTCAGGAAACATCCTGATTTGTCCTCTCTACTTGGTCATTGGACTGCAAGTAGTAGCCTGGGGTGAGGCTCACTGAGACCCCCAATTTGTCCTTGAATCTGGTCCAGACTTATGGCATGAACTGGGAGCCCTGATCACTAATAATATCTTCAGGGATGCCAAAGTAATGTAAGACATGGGTGAAGATCAACTCTGCTGTTTCTAATGGTGTGTGGAGGCCAGGTAGGTGGATGAGTCTCAATGACTTTGAAAAGCAGTTGATGATGACCATGATTACTGTGTGGTTCTGGGGCTTGGGAAGATCTTTGATGTAGTCAATGGTGATGTGGGACTATGGACATTGTGATGTGGATAATGGCATGAGTTTGCCTACAGGAAGTGCATGGGGTACTTTAGTCTCTGCACATGCAGAACAAGATGAGATGGATTGGTTGATGTCCGTGAGAATGTTTGGCCACCAGTACTTAATTTTAAGCAGTCGGTAAGTTCATTATCTTCCTGGGTGGAAGTGCAGGAATAGTGTGCATCCCAGTGATCAGCTGGCCTCAGATGCATGGAGAACTAGTAACTGTCATGCTCCTCCCCAGATATGCACTCTGGAGATTATGGATTTCTCATGCCAGCGCCAATCCAGATCCAGGACAGGAATTCCTCCCCACCTGTATTCACTTCCTGGTTTTTACTGCTGTCTATAAATAAGCTGGTCTCAGACTCAAACTTTGCCAGAATGTCTCATTTGCTTCTTTAGCCATTTCTGTGCCTCTCTTGCTGTTCGTGGTTATTCTCTCTAGTGACTTTTTCTTGTTCATGGTTTTTGCACTAGCATTCTTCTGGTTCATGGTGTTTTTTGCACTAGGGTTATTTCAGATTCATGGTTTCTTGCACTAAGGGTCTTTTCTTCTTCATGGTTTTTTACACCAGTGTTTTTGTCTTTGCCTGTCTCATGTTTTTGTCAAGTTGTTTGTCTTATTTTGTCCGGACTATGTTTTTTTCCCTTTTTTCCCTAAATTAAATCATATTTATTGGATTACTGTCGGTGTTCTGCTTGTGGATCCTAACTTCACCATACCTCCACCCACCCTAACAACCGCAGGGGATGCCTTTGAATGTCTCAAGGCCGCGTTTACTTCAGCACCTGTCTTCAGACATCCCAATCCCATGCAACCTTTCATAGTGGAAGTAGATGCATCTGAAATAGGGGTTCTGTCACAATGCCTAGGGAAAAGGCCCATTGCACCCCACTGCATTCTTCTTAAAAAAAACTCTCCCAGACTGAACAAAACTATGATATAATAACTGAGAGCTACTCACCATAAAACTTTCCCTAGAAGAATGGAGACATTGGTTAGAGGATGTTACCCATTTATCATTTTCACAGATCACAAAAATTTAGAATACCTAAAGACAGCCAAGCGACTGAACCCCCGGCAAGCACAACAGGACCTGTTTTTTTTTTTACCCAATTCCATTTTACCATTTCTTACCACCCAGGTTCCAAGAACACCAAGGCCAGTGCACTCTCCAGACTATACACCACAACCAGCTCTGACAGTGAACCCACTCCCATATTACCCCCGACTGCTTCATGAATTCTATCACCTAGGAAATCAACAAAGTCATAGCCCAGGTACAGCCACATGACAAACCAGACTCCTGTCTTCCTGACCTTATGTATGTACCACCACATTTCTGAGGGCAAATCATCACTTGGGCCCACTCAGTTCCCACAATCGGACATCCAAGCAGTCAGAGAACTTACTAACGCCTCTGAAACAAGTATTGTTGGGAGAACATAGTAATGGAAGTCAACCATTTTGTTTCCTCATGTTCAGCTTGTGCTCAAGCAAAGGTACCCAGATGGGCCCCCCACAGGCAAGCTTTGCCCCCTACCCATATCACAATGACTTTGGTCACACTTAGCTATAGACTTTATCACAGATTTCCCAAAGTCACAGAACAACACCATTATTATGGTGGTCACTGGTTGAATTTCTATAGCACTGAACCTCATTCCCTTACCTGGGCAGCCCACAGCACTCAAAACTGCCAAACTCCTCTTTTCCTTTGTCTTCAGGTACTATGGCATTCCAGAGGATATAGTGAGTAACAGAGGTCCTCAGTTCATGTCACGGGGCTGGGCTAATTTCATGAACAAACTGGGGGTTTCAGTAAGCCTAACCTCAGGCTATCATCTGCAGTCTAATGGGTAAGTAGAGGGGGCTAACCAGGAAATCAGGTGTTTCCTACAAGTATTTTGTATGGAGGATCCACAGGACTGGTCTCCGTTTCTCCCCTGGGCAGAATACACCCAGAACTCCATCAAACACTCAGCCACCCACCTCACTCCATTCCAGTGCATTCTTGGATACCAACCTCCACTGTTCCCATGAGATGATTCCCCGGCCCAAATCCAAGCCACTGACTTATGGTTCAAGAGAAGTGAACAGGGAGGGAGTTCACCAACACCTGGAGGAAGTAGCCAACAGATACAAATGATATGCAGACAAGCATAGGGGAGAAACACCAGTATATTTTCCTGGTGACCACATACAGTATGAGTATCCACCAGGGATCTGCCTCATGCCACAAACTGCAAACCCGCTACATAGGCCCATTCAAGATACAGAACTGGATCAATGAAGTTTCCTACAAGCTGGAACTCCCACCACGTTGCCACATGGTACCAATGTTCCATGTATCATGCCTCAAACCAGCAGTCCAAGGCTCACTAGCCACCAGCTCAGCTGCCAGCAAACCTCCATTACCTCAGAACCCAGATGATGATCCCATCTACCAAGTCTGAAAAATCCTCAATTCTCGTCACAGACAAGGTGGACTGGAATATCTGGTGGATTGGGAGGGGTATGACCCAGAGGAGCAAAGTTGGGTGCCAGCCAAGGACATCTTGGACCCTCTCTTAACTCAGGAATTTCACAGCCAACACCGTGACAAGCCAGCTCCCGGAAAAAGAGGATGCCCTAGGAAGGAAGTCACTCCCAGAGTGAGTGCTGGGTGTGTGTGTTTGTCTTCTGTCAGTAATAGTGCAGAAAGGGCAAGTTCAGAGTGGCCTCCAAACATGGCTGCATTGGACTACAACACCCAAGCACCACAGCGCCCCTCCTCCCCGGAATACCTGTTTCCTAATCACCTATACTCCTATATAAGACTCAGACAAACAAATGGATTATGTGAAGTATCGCTCGTGTTCCAACCTGACTTTACCAAACCTTTCCTCTCATTGACGGTTTCCTGTGACTCTGACCTTATTGCTCTGTTGCTCCCGACCTTGATCTCATTTAGTCTCCATTAATCTGTTTGCACATTGACCGATTTTAGCCTGCCCCTGACTACGCTAGACGGATTACATCTTGGATTTGGTTTCCAGTTTGTGATGCACCCGATCTCCCCTGCGTCTGCATCCAGTAAGTGCCTGCACCCTGATGGTTGAAATGTGGACTCGTCTGACCACAGCACACATTTCCACTGTCTTTTGATCCATCTAAGATGAGTTTGGGCCCAGAGATCATCAATTTCTGCACAGAATTGATGAACGGCTTCCTGCTTGTGTAATACAGTTTCAGGTTGCATTTCTGGATGCAGCGGCGGACCGTGCAAGTGACAATGTTTTCTGAAGTTCTTTGTCACGTTAATATTATAAATATTTGTCACGTTAGCATAATGGCTTCTCAGGCAGTGCCACCTGAAGGCTCAAAATTCATGCACATTCAACAGTGGTTTCCAACATTGTCTTTTTACACACTGAAATATCGCCGAATTCCCTGAATCTTTTCATAATATTATGCACTGTAGATTTAGAAAGACCTAAAATCTTGCATTGAGAAATGTCCTTTTTGAATTGACTAACAATTCCCTCACAAATTTTGACACAAAGGAGTGAGCCATGACCCATGTTTGCTTGCAAATACTGAGCCTTTGGATAATGCTCCTTTTATACCCAATCATGTTACTAATTAACCTGCTTATTGTGGAATCTTCCAAAATGGTGTGATTGAATATCCTATAAACTTTTCAGTCTTATTTTGCCTCTGTCCTAACTTTTTTTTATGTGTGTGCTGCACGGATCAAATTCTAATTGTTTATATTTACAAAATACAATTAAGTTGGTCAGTAAAAATATTGAAG
>JAPEKO010000006.1:15555970-15568753 GCA_027576075.1 Cathorops hypophthalmus
GCTATCTTGTCAACAAATCTAACCCCACTTTAAGCCCACAATGCTTTGCGCAGGAGCTGAGGCAAAGACGGTGACGTCATTATGCAATCGGTCTATTAGGTTACTTCAAATTGAAGCATTGATTTTCCTTTGCTCAATAAGAGCTACTCTTTGAGGCAGTCTCCTCTGTGTATTTGATGCTATGAACTTCCATGAGATCTGCGAGATACATATGAATGGTATCCACATTTTAGCACATTTACTGTAATTTGAATATCGGTGCCTACAAGATGGGTCATATTTCAGTGAATTTTGACATCACCAACCTGGAGTGTGAATCTATAATCTCAATCATTGTCTGAATTTCTAACATAATTATATCAGCTTATAAACATTTATTCAAAATTTTCCACATCTATTCAGTGAAAAAAGAGAAGGACCTTCGCATGATAAAGCACTACCTTGCAAATACAACAGTGGCTGTGTCCCTACAATAATTCCAGAGTGATAACTGCCCATCAATGTGTAATCACCTGGTTCTTTCGCGTGGACTGACTGACCATCCATTGTAGCTTCGATTGTCATGTTGGATTTTGTGGGTTGGGCTGTGAACAATCCCAAGTTCTGATCAGATTCTGAACACTTTAAATGAACATCACCTGAGCCAGGCCCCTCAGAATGAAATAGTGCTAACAAGTTCTTGTGTAGAAATTCAGCACTTCTCGCACGTGACTTTTGCACTTGCTGTACATCACTCTGGAAAGGAGTTGCCGCTAAATGCCTTTACCATAACGTAATGTAATATAATATACTTTCTATCCTGGTGAATTCTGAAAATTCAGTCCTTTCAAAATGAGGCACAATAAGATCACTTCAAATACGAGCACTGATTGACAATATATTCATAAGTACTTCTTTTTCAGGCAATCTCATCTGTGTATTTCACTTTCCTGTCTTCTGTGCATCCTACAATATATCACTGGATGTTGCCACAATTGTACCAGATTTACTGCAGTTTTCTTGTAACTTTGATAAGCGTGTTGCACTGGTAAATTCTCAGTGAACACTTTCTACAATAGCTTGTATGTAATTATTATCTAACTTTGTCATTAATTCTTGTAGATGAACATTCAGTGACAAAGACAATTATTGTCACAATTGATACCCTAACAATGGCTCTGAATCATTGAATAAGTCCTATTTGTTGGGGTAGCTTTCCGTGACACAAGCCTCAAAATTAAGATTTTTTTTGTCTAGGGACATTTTTTTTTTGTCCAAAGTAAGGACATTCTCCAGTGGTCACCCATGTGTTTTCAGAATTGCCTCCTTCTTCCCCAATTGACTCTCTCCTCCACATCTGTGGATTCCCCATCCTGACTCATTAGATAATGTTCCTGAATGCTACATGGACTTGAAGGAGGTCTTCAAGTCCATGTAAGACTTTTGGACTACCTCCACATTGCACATATGACTGTGCTATCGATCTTCTCCCAGGCACTTCTCTGCCACACAGCTGCATTTATCCTCTGTCCCAGAACGAACAAGCAGCTATGGAGAAGTATGTTCAGGAGGCTCTGAAGCAGGGTTACAGCCGCCCTTCCACCTCACTGGCCTCAGCTGGCTTCTTCTTTGTAGAAAAGAAGTGGGGGTAGTCTCTGACTCTGCATTGATTACAGGGGTCTCAACCAAATCTCAGTGAAATACCCCATCCTCTTCCACTGGTGCCCTTAGCCCTCGAAGAACTATGTATGGCCAAGGTCTTCTCCAATGTAGTCCCTACAACCTGATTCGAATCCAAGAAAGGAATGAGTGGAAAATGGCCTTCAGCACCACCGCCGGCCATTTTGAGTACCAGGTGATGCCATATGGCCTCTCTTTGGCACAAAGTAGAATAGAATAGAATATCTTTATTGGCACTGTAAATAAATATAACAAAATTGAAATGCATTCCTTGGTGCAAAAAAAGTTGATCTAAAAACCTATGAAAATAATACAACAAGATAAATTAATAAATATATAAGTAAATCATAAAAATGTATTTAAAACAACAATCACAAACATTCACATCCTATGGTGTGGAGGGCACTGCACAATCCTGTACTGTATCATATTTATATTAATGAATATACAAGTTTGCTTTATTTAATGCCCATATGGCACTGGCATAGAAACTGTTCCTAATCCTGTTTGTTCTAGCTGTTAATGTCCTGTAACATCTGCCTGAAGGCAGCAGTTCAAACACCGTGTGTCCAGGGTGAGATGGGTCCCTGAGAATGTTTTGTGCTTTTTTTTTATACTGTGGGAACTGTACAGATCCTCCAGAGAGGGGAGAGGGCAGCCGATGATCTTCTGGGCCATAGTGACAACACTCTGGAGCACTTTCCTGTCTCCTGCTGTGCAACTAGAAAACTACACACAGAAACAGTAAGTCAATATGCTCTCAATGGAGCAATAGTAGAAGGACACCAGTAGTTTTTGTGAAAGATGGTAGTTCCTGAGCACTCTCAGGAAATACAGTCTTTGCTGTGCCTTCTTGATAACAGTTGTAGTGTTGATGCTCCAAGTCAGGTTGTCCTGAATGTGGACCCCCAGAAACCAAAATTCTGAGGCTCTCTCCACACAGTTCCCACTAATAAACAGGGGCAGAATGTACATTTTCTTCCTTCTAAAGTCTATGATCATTTCCTTAGTCTTGGTGATGTTTAAGACCAGGTTGTTAGTTGTACACCAATCTGACAGCTGCTCCACCTCATCTCCCCCAGAAATGAGTCCCACCACAGTGGTATCATCAGCAAACTTGATGATGCTGTTACTGGAGTGGGCAGGGATGCAGTCATGGGTGTAAAGGGTGTAGAGTAGGGGACTCAGCACACAGCCCTGAGGGGAGCCAATGCTGATGCTGAGGTCAGAGGAAATGTAAGGGCCTGCTCTCACTCTTTGGGAGTGATCAGTGAGGAAGTCCTTAATCCAATGACAGATCATGTGGAATATTCCCAGGTTTGTAAGTTTGGTCACCAGTCTGTTTGACAGGATGGTGTCAAAGGCGGAGCTGAAATCCACATAGCTTCCCTGCTGCTCCAAATGGGACAAAGCAAGGTGGTAAGCTGTGACTACTGCATCCTCTGTGGCCCTATCGGCTCTGTAGGCAAACTGCTGAGGGTCAAACCTGGGCGAGAGGTGTGAAATAATTTTAGTTCTGTTATATCCTACATAACTTTAAAGTAGTAATAAGGCTCAGGAGGCAGGAGTATGCTCGAACGTGTGCTTTTTACTTAACTTCTCAGCATAATCAAACAATACATCCGGGTTACCCATCATGCCCAGATTAAACTACGGTGTGCGTGGGGGACATTCATACCAAAACATGACATCTCCTCCCCCCTTAGAATAGAAGTCCCCATAACACAAATTGCCACTAATCAAAATCATATATCACAAAATAATAAAATAACAGTAACATGGGGAGCTATAAATGAATCAGTATAAAACTTTAAACTTTTTTTTCTAATAACAGACACACAGACGTGCACACACACACACACACACACACACACACACACACAGAACCTACGGCTGAGGGTAGACTGCCTCACCCGTGATGGCACCCCTGGGTATTATTCTGCCCCAGATGATTGGGTGTGCCGTGCTAAAGAGCTCACAAGTCCATACGTTTGGGAGGCCGTCTCTCCCTTTCTGGATACCGCCGCTCACGGGAAGGCCCCGGTACACTGCCTTTGGGGAACGCAGACAGTGGCGCCGGATGTGGGGGTGGCAACCCCATCGGCGCCTCTGGCAGAGGATCAGGTACAGCTTCCTCCGAAACACGGGTACCCCCAGGAGCTGCCACGGTGTCCACACCATCGTCTTCCTGGACCTCCCCACTGTCAACCATGGGAGGCGGTGTGGATGCTGGCGCTGCACTCTGCAGGAGTTGGTCGACATGCCTCCTCCACATGCGCCCATCAGCAGTCTGGAGGGTGTACGAGACAGGACCAGTCTGCGCCACAATGGTCGCCGGCACCCACTGTGGACCAGCACTGTAGTTTCTGGCCATCACGTGGTCACCAGAAGAGAACTTCCTGTCCTTGGTCTGTTTGCGTTGCTGTATCTGCTTCTCTTGTTGCTTCTGAACAGTGTCTTTCACAGCAGCGGGCTTTAGCAGGTCAAAGTGAGTCCGCAGGTCCCTCTTGAACATCAGGGACGCCGGAGAGGCCCTGGTGGTAGCATGGGGAGTATTTCTGTAATTTAACAGAAATCGATGCAGCCTCTGATGAAATGACCCCTGCCCCTCAGAGGTCTTCAGTGCGTGTTTCAGGGTTTGGACAAACCTTTCGGCTAAGCCATTAGTAGCCGGATGAAAAGGTGCCGATTTGATGTGCTGCACACCATTCGCTTGCAAGAAAGCAGTCATTAATTCTGACACCAGCTGGGGCCCATTGTCAGAGACCAACTGCATGGGGCATCCGAAACGGCTGAACATTTCACCAATCTTCTCAATGGTTTTGACTGCTGTGGTGGATTTCATGACTGCCACCTCAGGCCATTTGCTATGGGCATCCACGGCAACCAGTAGCATCTGCCCTTCCACTGGTCCCGCGAAATTTACGTGTACCCGCTGCCATGGTTCTTCTGGGAACTCCCAGGGGTGCAGGGGCACTAACTGGGGAATGTTCCGGGCCCTCTGGCATGTGTGGCAACACTTTGCTACACTCTCTATTTCTCGGTCCACTCCTGGCCACCAAAAGAAACTCCTTGCCAATTCCTTCATGCGCACAATTCCACTATGGCCTGCATGTAATTGTTGCAGAACAGTCTTGCATAGTGTTGGTGGAATGACCACCCTCCTTCCCCACAGCAAACATCCCGACTGTATTGACAGTTCCGTTCTCCTTGACAGGTAAGGCTGAAGACCTGGAACATCACTGATGGAATGGCCCTTTGTCACCATATCCACGACCCCCGCCAGCACAGGATCAGTGCGCGTTGCCCGTTTCACCTGTGCAGCTGTGACAGGCGCACCCTCCACCTGGCTGAAGTAGAAAACCTCTTCACTGTTGGTTTCCGGTTTGGTAACAGGTAGTGGTAGCCTGGATAACCCATCGGCATTTTGATGGCGGTCTGCCTTGCGATATTTGATCTCATACGAATGGGCCAATAACAGCATGGCCCAACGCTGCATTCGGCTCGCTGCCAATGATGGTATGCCAGAATGCGGCCCCAGGATTGTCGTGAGGGGCCTGTGATCAGTAAGAAGAGTGAACCGCCGCCCATACAGATATTGGTGGAAACGCCGGACTCCAAAGACAATGCTCAGAGCTTCTCTCTCTATCTGTGCATAATTAGACTCTGCTTTGTTCAATGTTCGTGACGCAAAGGCAATAGGTTTCTCTTCCCCGTTAGGCAGTATGTGAGAAATGACCGCTCCCACTCCATAGGGAGAAGCATCACAAGCGAGTTGTATGGGCAGAGAGGGGTCAAAGTGTGTGAGTACCCCCGACTTCAACAATGTATCTTTAGCCTGCTGAAAGGCCTTCTGACATGCGTCACTCCAGTGCCAGGCTTTTCCTTTACAGAGAAGGCTGTGCAAGGGCTTCAGTATGGTTGCTAAGTTGGGTATAAACCGGCCATAGTAGTTGAGTAACCCAAGGAAGGAGCGTAGCTGAGCCACACTTTGGGGTGGTGGTGCGTCAGCAATGGCGCGGCTCTTGGATGGGGCAGTGTGCAATCCCCTAGCATCGATAACATGCCCCAGATATTCGACTGAGGGCTTGAAAAATTCGCATTTGTCCTTACGCACTCTAAGGCCGTAGTCCTGTAACCGCTGTAGAACTGCATCGAGGTTGTGCAAGTGTTCCTCATCAGTGGCTCCAGTGCAAAGGATGTCGTCAAGGTAGCATTGTACGCCAGGGAGACCGCTGAGGATCTGGTCCATAGCGCGCTGAAAATGGGCAGGGGCTGATGTGATGCCGAAGGGAAGCCGACAGTATCTGAACAGGCCTTTTTGTGTTGTTATAGTGAGAAATTCACGGGACTCCTCTTCGACACTCATCTGCAAGTAGGCCTGATTTAGATCTATTTTGCTAAACTTCTGCCCATGACTCAGTCCAGCAAAGAGATCATCGATGTGTGGGAGAGGATATTGTTCAGGAGCGAGCACTGGATTCAGCATCACCTTGAAATCTCCGCAGATACGGATGTCTCCGTTTCTTTTAGACACAGGGACAATAGGCGTAGCCCACTCACTGATAGCAACTGGCTCCAGTACGCCACTGGTGACGAGGGCGTCCAGTTCAGCATCCACCTTCGAGCGTATGGCATACGGCACAGATCTGGCTTTAAGAAATTTTGGCCTCGCATCTGATTTGAGACTAAGCTTAACAGTGGTGTCTCTCATGAGGCCTAGCTCACGTTTGAAGACATCTTGATGCCTCTGTAAAACAGCTGTTAGCTCACTGGAGCTTGGGGACAGCATTTTCACGGTTTGCCAATTTAGTTTCAGGTTCTCTAACCAGACCCGGCCTAAGATGGAGGGACAGTTTCCCTTAGCCACATAGAGGGGGAGTGTCCTCACTTGGTTGTCGCTTTGAACAGTGACGTCAATCATACCAGCCATGGGCACTGGTTCACCGAGGTAAGTTCTAAATTTGGTGTCTGAGGGCCTCAAAGCCAAGTGTCCTAGGTGACTCTTATACACCTTTTCAGAAGTAATGGACGCTTTGGATCCAGTGTCAATCTGCATTTTTATGGGGTGTCCTTCTAGCAGGGGTCTTGCCCAGTAGCCCTCATCATCTGCATCCACTTTATTTATTTTCAGAGTATGTACGCTCACCTCCGACTCTTCATCAGACTCACTAGACCGTTCATCTTGTCTTACTGTGTGAACTGGCCTTTTTTTCTTTTCTTTCCTGTAGTCCTGCCTGTTTTCAAACATTTTGTCATTATTCTCATTTCTGGTCATTTTGCCAGCATTTCTTTTACTTTGGCATGCCCGCTCTATGTGCCCCCGTTTTCCGCAATGGCGGCAATCCATATCCTTACATCTGCACGCCGTTGCTAGGTGACCCATTCTGCCGCAACGGTAACATGGTCCCTGCGCGTTCGCTCTGTCTGAGCTGCTCATTGCATGCACTTTGGTGGTTGCATGTAGCTGTTGAGCTTCTTTTGATGCCATTTCCATAGAAAGACTAATGCTAATGGCTTTGTCCAATGTTAAATTCTTTGTGGTGAGCAACCTCTTTTGTGCTGCTTCATCTTTAAGGCCGCACACTAGCCTGTCTCTCAACGTGTCGTTTAGAACGTTACCGAACTCGCAATGTTCCGCCAATTTTCTCAGTGCCGCCACAAACAAAGACACTGACTCTCCTTCTTCTTGGTCACGTTTATGAAACCTGAACCTCTCAGCGATTAATAATGGCTTTGGTGAAAAATGGTCTGACAAAACTTTTACTATTTCGGCGTATGTCTTTTCCCCAGGCTTTGTGGGTTGAAGCAAGTCATGTAATAGGTTAAAAGTTTTTGGTCCCATCACAGCTAGGAAGGTGGGCACAATTTTGTGATTATCAATGCCGTTGGCTTGGACAAAGTAGTCAAAACGTTCGGAGTATGAGCTCCATTGTTCAACATTGTCGTCAAAAGGGCCAATATTACCGATAACTGCCGCCATCGTTGGTGTTGGTTCCCTTACTTCAGGTCTGCTCGTGTTAGCACTGGCACTGGGCTCCGTGAGCTGCTCAGCATTGGATTGCTCTGGCTCTGGAGCGTGGAATATTTCCTCCTCAGAAGATGAATTAGACAACATAATCTAGCATCCTCCCCTCGTAATAGAAAACCCAGTGGTTGTCACATAACCTGCCGCGTAGATTAGTGATATCCTCGTCGCCACTTGTTATATCCTACATAACTTTAAAGTAGTAATATGGCTCAGGAGGCAGGAGTATGCTCGAATGTGTGCTTTTTACTTAACTTCTCAGCATAATCAAACAATACATCCAGGTTACCCATCATGCCCAGATTAAACTACGGTGTGCATGGGGGACATTCATAACAAAACATGACAAGTTCGGACCAGTTTCTCGAAACACTTCATAATGATAGGCGTAATTGCTACTGGCTGGTAATCGTTAAAGCTGCTAACGGTGTTGTTCTTTGGGAGGGGGACAATTATAGAGGACTTTAAGCAGAGTGGGATGGCAGCCTGAGAGGTACAAAGGGAAGTGTGTTTTTCAATGCCTGATCAATGATGTGCTCCAAGACCTGTTGGGAAGCTATGTCATGGCCTACATAGATGACATCCTGATGTACTCTCCAGTTGAAGAAAGCCATCTTAGACACGTCAAACTGGCACTCGCCCATCTCCTCAAGAATCACCTGTTTGTCAAGGCCGAGAAATGTGAATTCTATACACATCAGAGCTCCTTTTTGGGTATATCATCAGCGCAGAGGGAGTCAGCATGGATCAGTCCAAAGAATCTTCCATCATGTCCTGGCCAGTGCCCACATCAGTCAATGAACTTCAGTGTTTTCTGGGCTTTGCCAACTTCCATAGTCACTTCATTAGGAATTTTAGCACATTTGCTGCACCTTTGACTTCCCTCTTAAAGAAAGCACCCCAACACCTACAGTGGACCCCCACAGCTGAAGAGGCCCTTGAGAAACTCGAGACAGTATTCACCATGGCCCCCATATTTCAACATCCCGACCCATCCAGATCATTCACTGTCGAAGTAGATGCCTCCAAGACTGGCATGGGAGGCATCCTCTCTCAGTGTTTTGGGGAAAAGCCCAGGCTCCACCCAGTGGTGTTCTTTTCTAAGAAGCTCACACCTGCAGAGATGAACTATGCTATTGGAAACAGAGACTTACTAGTCAATAAGTTAGCCTTGGAGGAGTGAAGACACTGGCTGGAGGGGGCCATGCACCCTTTTGTCATCCTCACAGATCATAAAATCCTTGAATATCTCAAGAAAGTGAAACAGCTCAGCCCATGCCAAGCTAGATGGGCATTATTCTTCATGCATTTCTGCTTCATGATATCCTATTATCCTGGCGCTAAGAACACCAAGGTCAATGCCTTGTCCAGGATTCATAGCTCCTCTCATCACAACCCCAAACCACATCCTATCCTAGCACCCAAATGCTTTGTTCAGGCCATCACTTGAGACTTAGACCAAGAAATTAGAGAGTCTGAGCCTCAGACACCTCCAGAGAACTGCCCCTCTGGTCTCTTGTACGTCCCTAACCACTTCAGAGGCAGACTCATCACATGGGCACATGCATCCCTCACCTCTGGTCATCCGAACATCCATCACATACATCAGCTGCTCAAGAAAAAGTACTGGTGGGAAAACATGGTGACGGAGATTAGCCACTTCATTTACTCATGTGCTGAGTGTGCCCAGGTCAAGGTATCATGAACCCCACCTGCTGGAAAGTTATGCCCCCTCCTGATGCCCCAAAGACCCTGGTCCCACTTGGCCATTGACTTCATCACCAACCTGCCACCATCCCAAGGTAACACAACCATCCTGGTCATTATAGACAGATTTTCGAAAGCTCTTAGACTCATCTCACTACCTGGTATCCTGACAGCTTTCCAGACCACAGAGCTAATCTTTCAGCACACACTCAGGTACTTTGGCATCCCAGAGGACATTATCAGTGATCATGGTCCTCAGTTCATTTCCCAACTATGGTCCTGTTTCATGGAATGATTAGGAATCTTGGTAAGCCTCACATTTGGGTACCACCCACAGTCTAACGGTCAGGTAGAACAGGACAACCAGGAAGTGGGGTGTTTTTTGCAGATTTTCTGCATGAGGAACCAGGAGGACTGGGCATGATTCTTCCCATAGGCGAAGTATGCACAGAATTCTCTCAAGCACTCAGCAACACAATTCAGCACATTTCAGTGCATGCTCAGCTACCAAGCTCCCCCCCCCCAAATCCCATGGGATGATGCATCTGCATGGGTACAAGCTGTCGATGAGTGATTCTCACAGAGCCAGCAGATATGGGAGGAGGTTCACCAGTGAATCGAGGTGGTCAACGCCAAATATAAGGAGTGCACTGACAAGCACAGGAGCAAGAGTCCAGAATTTTCCCCTGAAGACTGAGTATTGGTCTCTACTAAGGACCTTAAGGAACCAAACACATGCAAGAAACTTCAAGCATGCTACATTGGACCATACAAAGTTCTCTGGCACATCAACAAAGTCTCTTATCAACTCGAGCTCCCACCTCACAGTCGCATAGCACGCACATTCCATGTCTCATGTTTGAAGCCTGCCATCCAAGGCCCTCTGTGTAAGAACACTCCCACCCAAGAGTTAACCCCCCTAAGTGTAGAAGGGGAACTCATCTACTAGGTAAGCAAAAGTCTTAACTCTAGACATAGAAGAGGACAGCTAGAATACCTGGTATAATGGGAAGGCTATGGATCTGAGGAGCAAAGCTGGGTAGGAGCTAAAGACATTCTGGACCCTTGCCTGACACAGGAGTTCCACAGTCAGTACTCCAGCAAGCCTGCAACCAGTGGAAGAGAGCGTCCAAAGAAGAATATAGCTCCCAGAGGGAGCTCCTTGGGGGGTTCTATCAGTAAAAGCATTGAGAGCACCAGCTCAAAACAGCCTCCAAACATGGCCACTCTAAATTACAATTCCCATGAAACAGCATCCCCCGTCACTGGAGTTCTAACTAGATCAATTGTCTGCAATTTTTCCACAATCACCTCCTGTATATAAGCTCAGCAGTCACAAACACACCTCACAAAGTATTGTTCAGTGTTTCTTTCCTGTCATACCAATCCGTTTACTTTCTGCCTGTCTTCTTGTTATCTCAACTTTGTTTACATTCTCTTTGACCTCGGCTTCTCTCCTCATCTACACTGCTCTGTTTGCCGATTGACCGACCCCTGCATGTTTCTGACTATGATTCTTGCTCTCTGATTTGGCTTTGTTTCCAGTTTGCTTCACCCACTCCCCACATCTGTAAGCACCTGCACTCTGACAACTCAGGGTGACCTAACTCAGTTGCAGTTACATTAAAAGATCAGCAACTGCCCAGATATTATATGGTTCATGACCCAACACATTGAAAAAACAACTGAGGTGGATAAAATTTTAAAAGAAATTTAAGAGTATTTCATTAAAAAAAAAAACATAAGGAATTTCACTGTGTACATGGGGAGCATTTTAACTCAGTCTTCATAAACAGAAAATTTTCTCTCAGAGCGCCAATATTTCAATTTGTTATTGTCAACAGCAACTGAAAGATGCTACAGGTTGTCAGAAGTTACATTAAAACTACAATGACACAGCCATTGATGGTTACACTGTTGTATTTGCAAGGTATTTGCAAGGTATTCCACATCACTGTTGACAAAGTGCTTTACATCAGTACATATAAAATCAATAAGAACACAAGACTAAAAACAGAGCATTAAAACAATAAGAGGTGGATAAAATTTTAAAAGAAAACGGGAAGATTAAAAAGGGGGAAAAAAAACAGAAAGTTGCACCATTAAAGTTGCTTTAGTTGAATAGCATGAAAGAAAGCTAAAATAAATGGGCTGCATTTTTCAGCAGAGGTTATGGGTTAAAAAAATGTAGTTTGGCCCCCACAGGATGTTATAAAACTCCAAATGGCCCTTGATAGGAAAAAAGCTTCCCCACCCATGCTCTAGAGTTTACACAGAATGGTGCAGAAAACAAAAAACAACCACTGAGTGAGTGAACAACAGTTCTGTGGGTGGAAACAAACGCCTTGTTGATGATAAGAGAGGGTCAGAGGGAAATGGACAGGAAGGATATAGTAACTTATAGCAACTGTTTACAACCGTGGTGAGCAGAAAAGCATCTCAGCATGCAACAGCAGAAGAACATGTTGGGTTCCACTCCTGCAGCTAAAAACAGGGATCTTAGAATCAACAACACGTTCCTATTAAAGTGGCCGGTGAGTGTATTTTTTTTTTAACATTGTTACTGTGATTGGCTGTAAAAATTTCCTGCTTCAAATGCAACTCATAACATGACTCATTGCTAATTCGAAATTTTCTTTGGTTTCGAGGATTCGAGCTGTGATGTTGATGTCAAGTTTGAAATGTCAAACAATCGTCTGGTTTCAACTGTTCAGCAAGCGGGTTGACTAATAAAACTGTTTTAATTCATTTTATATGAAACTCTCAGGAATATTTTCTGTAAAACATATTAGTAAATAACCTCACTTTATTTTTTAAAAAGAAAATTAAAAATAAGCGTTGGATAAAAACCCATCTATCTTTATGGAAATAAAGAAACACATTTTGTTGTCTGGTGGTCGAGTGTTTCTGAGATACGTTGCCTTGCACTAATGATCAGGTTCCCTGTGGTGATACACAGACATCATTCATACATACGGTCGCAAAAGCCATAAAAAATCAGATCGGTGCTTTACCATACTCTCTTAAAGGTGCCCTTCCGCCAAAAACGTTTAATACTGGCTCTTTTTCGAATACCATAGTTCACTCCGAGTTGCATATGCATGTTGCATGTGAAAATGTAATTCTACTCCCATCCCCTGTATTAGCTTATAAAAGAAAATAGTTGGAAAAACGAGCAAATCTGAAAAAGCCCGACGAACTTACGTTACTTCAAAAATTAGTATTCGTGGCCTTGCCCACCTTGGCTTGCGACCTCCCACAGGAAGGAAGTTCGGATTTAAGCGCGAGGAGAGAGAACAGAGCCAGTGTTGACAGATTGGGTGGTTTTAAGTGCATTTTGGCAGGTTTTGAACATATTTTGGGCTGGAAAATGTCAGCAGTATCTGGCA
>JAPEKO010000006.1:16507470-16518335 GCA_027576075.1 Cathorops hypophthalmus
GGAAACCGGAGCACCCGGAGGAAACCCACGCGGACACGGGGAGAACATGCAAACTCCACACAGAAAGGCCCTCACCGAGCCCAGGGCTCGAACCCAGGACCTTCGTGCTGCGAGGCGACAGCGCTAACCACTACACCACCATGCCGCCCCGCCCAAAGTAACTGTTGTATTAAATGGCTTTAAACTAAAACATGTTGGAACCAAACAAAATTGGTTGATTCAAAACAATAATTCATGGTTAGACTGTAGCTGCTGTACACCATGTTGACATTTGAATTTATTTTTGCAGCTATTTCTCCACACATTTCATGTTACCATTTTTTGTTAAGGCACTTAGGGTATCTGAGTTAATTACATGAGTTCATTTAAAATTATATCTAAAAGGCAAATTTATTTTAGCTTTTATTTACTAAGTGAGATTTTCAGTTGTTCAAAAAAATTACAGGGTTTTTTTTTTAAGTATTTGGTGGCATTGCCTTTTAATTGCTCAACTTTTAAATGAATGCTTGTGGTAGGCTTACTCAAGCATCAAGTATTTCTAGATAATCCTCCTTCCTTGTGATGCCATTTATTTTGTGAAGTGCACCAGTCCCTTTTCAAAATACCCTCATGACATGATGCTGCCACCCCCATGCTTCACAGCTGAGATGGTGTTCTTTGAAGTAAAGCCTTTTCATCCTTTTTCTTCCATACATATTGCTGACAATTATGGCCAAACAGTTCTATTTGTTTGTTTGTTTGCTTCATTTGACCAGATTGCACTCCTCCAAAAGGCTTGTGGGTCACCTGCAAATTTCAGTCTTGCATTTTTGCTGGTCTTGGATGTCAATAAAAGCGCTGAAAACCTGAGTTTGGCGTAGCCTCAAAACATGGCCACTCTGGACTACACTTCCCAAGAGCCACAGCACCCCCTGTCACTTCTAATCACTTCACCTGCAGCCTATTACCCTGCAATCACCAACTCCATATAAGCTCAGCAGTCACAAGCACTTCTCGTGAAGTATTGTTCTGTGTCCCTTATCTGACTTTACCAAGCATTCTGTTTATTTTCTGACTTCCTGTTAATGACCTCGGTTCCTGATCTCATTCAAATTCGTCTTCACATCTGCCGTACACTGTGCTGTTCACCAATTGATTAACCCATACCTGTTTCCTGACTATGATTTCTGATTCACGTTTTGGCTTTGTCTGCAGTTTGCATTGCATCTGCTCTCCTCTGCAATTGCATCCATTAGTGCCTGCAATCTGACAGGATACTTCACCGTCATGGATGCAGCAGAGGAAGTTAAGCAGACTGCAATCCATGCACAGGGGCATCTGTTAGGAGAGCACCAGCAGATTAGCGATCTAAACACCAGGATGTCACAATTTGCTGCTGTGATGTCGCAGGCCATCCTCACATGCCCCTCATCACCTGCTGGTACAATTCGTAGCATTCTTCTGACTGAAAACTTCTTTGGGGAGGTTTCCAATTGTAAGGGAATCCTTCTCCAATGTTCACTATATTTCTCCTCTCTCACTTGAGTCACAGACGAATACAAGATCTCCCAGTTCATCAGTCTTCTCATCAGTAAGGCTCTTCAGTGGGCAAGTGCTGTCTGGATGCATGGGGAAAACACACTACATCCTATGACCATTTTCTGGAGAAATTCATGAGAGAGTGTTTGATCATCAGCCTGAGGGTACAGAGGTTGGAGAGAGCCTGCTGATAATCTGACAGGGAGAAAGGAGTGTTGGCAAATATGCGCTGGATTTCCGCACCTTGGCCACCGGCAGCGGTTGGAATGAGCCAGTCTTGAAAGCCTCATTTCGACAAAGTCTGCATCCAGAAGTGCTCAGCAAGCTATCATGGTGCAACAAACATCTCTCACTGGATTCTTTTATTGATCCGGCCATCCGCCTGGATCACCTCCTCCGCAAACAACCCTCACTGCAACTACCTCCAACCTCATCTCCCAGCATTAATTTGAAACTCCCATGGAGATCTCCCACACATGATTGCAGAGGTTAGAAAGGGAGCTCTCATGGGGGCTGAGTACTGTAGGGCACATAGAGATCTGATGACCAGTCTCTGCTTCTACTGCAGAGAGACTGGTCATCAGATCTCTAAGTGCCTTACTTGGCCCCCATGAGATCATCAGCCAAGCAAGGCTTCCAGCCCTGTTAATCTGGGGAGTCCAGAAATGTTTCACAGCTTACAATCTTTCCAAGTACCAGTGTTATTAAAGCTACCAAACTCGATCCATGTACTTTCTGCCTTCATTGACACAGGGGCTGAGGGAAACTTCATAAACAGTACTATTATACAGAGGTATCAACTCCCCACCAAAACCCTTCTGAGACCCATCAAAATGAAAGCTATTGACAGGGTCCCCATAGGGGGAAGGACTGGTCTCAACTCGAACAACTCCCCTTGAGATTCAAGTTGGAGCCATCCTCACAGAACAGCTAACTCTCCTTGTCACCCTGACTTCAAATCACGACATCATCCTAAGGTTACCCATGGCTCCAACTACATGACCCGCTAATCTCATGGAAACAATGGAACATTCTTCAGTGGTCACCCTCCTGTTTGCAAAACTGCCTGAAACATCCACAGGTCACACACTCTTCCATCTCGGTAGAGAGCCCTCAGCCTGACTTCCTCGACAATGCCCCAACCTGTTATCTGGATCTAAAGGAGGTATTCAGCAAAGGGAAAGCCTGTGGTCTACCTCCGTATCGTTCCTATGACTGTGCCGTCAACCTCCTCCCAGGTACAACTCCTCCGTGAAACCACATCTACCCTTTGTTGTTAGCAAAACAAGCTGCAATGGAGGAGTACATGCAAGAAGCACTGCAGCAGGGGTACAACTGACACTCTACATCTCCAGTCTCAGCGGGGGTTTTCTTTGTGGAAAAGAAAGGAGGGGGCCTCCAGCCATGTATAGATTATTGAGGCCTGAATAAGATCACTGTAAAATATCCCTATCCATTTCCATTGGTTCCATCAGCTCTAGAGCAACTAGGATCATTCAAAATATTCTCCAAACTCGACCTTTGCAGTGCTTACAACTTGGGCAGGATACGTGAGAGTGATGAGTGGAAGACCGCTTTTAGCACCACGGTGGGTCATTTTAAATATTTGGTCATGCCTTATGGCCTTTCTTGTGCACTCAGTGTCTTCCAGTGCCTCATCAGTGACATGCTCAGGGACATGTTGGGGAGGTTCATAATTGCCTATATCGGTGGCATTCTGATCTATACTCACCAGATGAAAGCACCCATCACGAGCATGTCAGATCTGTCCTCTATCGCCTGCTCCAGCAGCACCTATATGTTAAAACTGAGAAATGTGAGTTTCATGTCTGCCAGATCTTGTTCCTGGGATATGTCATCAGCTTGGAGGAAGTGAGTATGGATCAAGCCAAGATTGCTACTGTAACATCTTGGCCAACTCCCACTTCTGTCAAGGAGCTTCAATGCTTTCTGGAGTTTGCCTACTTCTACCACCGCTTCATCCACGGTTTCAGCTCTGTCACAGCTCCTCTCATTAGTCTTCTGAAGAAGGGACCCCGTCACCTCCACTGGAGTCCAGCACCCGATCAGGCTTTCAGCAAGCTGAAAGAAGCTTTCACCACAGCTCCTATACTTCAACACTTAGATCCTTCTGAGCCATTTGTCATGGAGGTGGACACATCAGAAACAGGAGTCGGGGGGGGGTTCTATCACAGTGCCTTGGAGAATGATTTAAGTTATATCACATTGTCTTCTACTCAAAGAAACTCACACCCACCGAGTGAAACTATGATATTGGGAATTGAGAACTCTTGGCTGTCAAGCTGGTCCTGGAGGAGTGGAGGCACTGGCCGGAGGGCACAGCACACTCATTCACAATCCTGACAGACCACAAGAACCTGGAATATCTGAGGACAGCTAAATGATTAAACCTGCATCAGGCCAGATGGGTATTGTTCTTCACCAGATTCCAGTTTACCATTTCCTATCATCCAGGTTCCATCAAAGCAGACGCTCTCTCCAGAATTCACGCTTCCACACCTCAACCATCAGAACCTACCACAATACTTCCACCTGAATGTTTTCTGCAAGCCGTCACCTGGGATGTCAAGAAAGAAATCAGACAAGCTCAACTCACAAGTCCACCAGAAAACTGCCCTCCAGGTCTTTTGCATGTCCCACCTAGACTTAGAGGTAAACTGATCATCTGGGGACATTCTTCTCCTGCCACTGGACATCCCAGCAGTCAACGAACCTATCAGCTCCTTCAACACAAGTATTGGTGGGAAAACATGATACCTGACATTAACCATTGCAGCTCATCTTGCTCTACCTGTACCCAAGCCAAGATCCCCAGAGTTACTCTGGCTGGTAAACTATATCCCCTCCCAGTACCCCAGCAACCCTGGTTACACATCACCCTTGACTTTCTCACCGACCTCCCACAGTCTCAAGGTTACACAGTCATCTTGATTATAATTGACAGGTTCTCCAAAACCCTCAGACTCATCTCACTACCAGATCTTCCTATAGCATTCGAAACCACCAAACTACTGTTTAACTATTTTTTCTATTATGGGATACCGAAGGACATCATCAGTGATCAGGGTCCCCAGTTCATTTCATGACTCTGGTCAAGGTTCATGGACAGGTTGGGAGTATCTCTTAGTCTCACCTCCGGATATCATTTTCAGTCCAACAGCCAGCCAGAGCAGGCAAATCAAGAAATGAGCTGCTTTCTTTGCATCTACTGCATGCAGAACCTGAAAGAGTGGGCGCGTTTCCTTCCTTGGGCCGAGTATGCACAAAATTCTCTCAAACATTCCACCACTCAGTTAACCCCATTTCAGTGCATACTTGGCTACCAACCCCCACTCTTCCCATGGGATGACATTCCCATACAGATTCCAGCCTTTGACGCATGGTTCCAGAAAAGTCAACAAGTCTGGGAGGAGGTACACCAGAAGATGAAGAAGGTGAATATCAGGTATAAACACTATACTGACAAGCACAAAAGCACCACTCCAGAATATGCCCCAGGTGACAGAGTATGGGTATCTACAAAAAACCTCAGTGCTCCCAACTCTTGCAAGAAGTTACAGGCCAGGTTCATTGGCCCATTCAATGTACTCCACAGAATCAACGAGGTCTCATATAGACTTGAGCTTCCTCCTCACAGCAGAATGGCACCCACCTTTCAAATATCATGCCTCAAACCTGCTATCCAAGGGCCCCTAGCCTGAGACACACCCACCTAAGAAAACCACTTCCCCTTCCCAGACATTGAAAGCAAGCCCATTTATCAAGTGAACAAGATCCTCAAACTCTTGCCACAGACAGGGGCATCTCGAGTACTTGGTTGAGTGGGATGGTTATGGCCCTGAGGAATGCAGTTGGGTCAGTTCCAAGGGCATCTTAGACCCACTCCTCACTCAAGAATTCCACAGCCAACATCCTGAAAAGCCCACACCAAGAAGGAGAGATCGACCAAGGAAAGAGGTTGCTCCCAGAGGGAGCTCCTTGGGGGGGCTGTCAATAACAGCACTGAAAACCTGAGTTCAGAGCAGCCTCCAAACATGGCTACTCCGGACTACACTTCCCAAGAGCCGCGGCATCCCCGGTCACCAGAATTCTAATCACTTCACCTGCAGCCTATTAACCTGCAATTACCAATCCCATATAAGCTCAGCAGTCACAAGTACTTCTCGCAAAGTGTCATTCTGTGTCCCATACATTACTTTTTACCAAGCTTTCTGTTTATCTTCTGACTTTCTGTTAACGACCTTTGTTCCTGATCTCATTTGACTTCGTCTTCTCATCTGCCCTACACTGCACTGTTCACTGATCAGTCAACTCATGCCTGTTTCCTGACTCATGTTTTGGCTTTGTCTGTAGTTTGCATCACACCCGCTCTCCCCTGCAATTGCATCCGTAATTGCCTGTGACCCTGTGATGACCTGGCGACTTGTCCAGGGTGTACCCGCCTTTTGCCCATAGTCAGCTGGGATAGGTTCCAGCTTGCCTGCGACCCTGTAGAAGGATAAAGTGGCTAGAGATGATGAGATGAGATGAGATGAGATGAGATGAGATGAGATGAGATGAGATGAGAAGTGCCTGTGATCTGACACTGGATTAACAGCTTCTTCATTGCATGACAGCTGTTCAGGCCATGGACATGTCAGATCCTCTTAATGGTGGTTGCACATACTTTGGTACCTGATGCCTACAAATCCTTTACCGGTTCCTTTGTTGTTGTCTTGTGGTTCAGTTGAACCCTGAAACTTAATTTGTGAGTCTTTCCAGAATCCTGCAGTGTCTGGCCCCAAGGGGGCAGAAAGTACAAGTTCAAGGTAGGCCCTTAAGTACAGGTGCACTACCAATTAACTCTTAATTATGACAATTATCCAATCAGAACATTCATTACATCCATTTGTGAAATTTTCAAAACTGTTCCAAGAGACAATCAACTTGTGTTTGTAAACTTTTGAGCCACTGGAATTTTGATATAGTGAATTAAAGTTGAAAATTGTTCTGTCTCTAATTGATTATTTTAAAATAACTTCTGATGTGAATAAAGTAGATGCCCAAAGTGACTTGCTTTGGCATATGTAGATCTTTGTTCTGAACTTGTTTATTGCTACACCTCTATTCCATATCTCTCCTTCTTTCTGTAGGGTCACGGTGTTCTCAATGATGGAGACTGTTCAGTGTGTAGTACTGTGGACTACAGACCTCCAGAACCCCCACCTGTGGAAGAGGAGGAAGACGAACCAGAGCCTGATGATCCAGAAGCCTGTTTTACTGAAAGTCTGTTTTATATAATCCCCCCTTTCTTTCTATACTTTAATTACATCTAACATAACATGATTCACAGTAGACCAATTATTACAAAATTAAATCCAGGCAACATCATAGTTTCACTTCTGAAATTTCTTCAAAGGCTTTTCTTTGATAATATTTCTCTTGTTCATCTTGTTCCATGTGATAGACTGTGTGAGACGATGTCCATGTCTGAATGTGGATATCACTCAGGGAAGGGGAAAGATTTGGTGGAATCTGCGTAGAACTTGCTACACCATAGTGGAGCATACTTACTTTGAAAGCTTCATCATCTTCATGATTCTTCTCAGTAGTGGTGCACTGGTATGTCCGAATCCTTAAAATAATAAATATGTTTCTTGCTAAATATAACATTTCTTTAATTCACAATTTATTTAGAATCACCTAGTCATCTTTAATCCCTTACAGTTCAAATATAGCATATTCAGTGACCACCATGAAGTATATAGTAACTACATTGAAATGAATAGGAAAGGCATGCAACAAGGATTGTAACTCGAGTTCTTGGACTTGGACTTTAGCTTGGAATTTAGTGGGATTATAGTGTTTATGCACTGAAATTGTGTGTGTGTGTGTGTGTGTGTGTGTGTGTGTGTGTGTGTAGGATGACTTGGATTTTGACAGAGCTTCAGGGCTCTATTCATTCTTTTGCAGGCACTTTTCAACTTTCTTTTAACAAACTTAACAGGGGAAAAAACACAGTCTCAATAGTTCACAGCTTTAGCCTCATTCAAGTTCAAATTCACGCTCCATGTGTGTCTATGTTGTATGCAGGCTCTGCCAGTTCCATCTCTCTGGCTCACAGCCGCCACTGAAAGAAATACTACTCATAAGTAGGCTGCCAGTAATAACACAATGCGAGAACAATCATGTGTTACCTGTCAGTTCAACCCACATCCTTTCTCCGTCCACAGCCAATGCACAACCACACCCCCTCTGCCACATACCCCCACCAGCCAACTTAGGTTGGGGAGCCGTCTGGCCTGCAGCTGATTCCTTCCCAGAGAGAGAGAGAGAGGAAATTTTCCACAGCCATCTGTGCCCTCTCGCCTGTGGACCCTCTCCAACTAAAGTGGCAGAAGTGCCAGATACCAATGAGTAATCTGTGCATAATGAGTGATCCTTCATGTGCTGGAGCCACTGGTGTGGGGAATGATCATAACAGAGAATAAATGGGCACCCTAGGAGTTAGTATTGTAAAGGTGATGACCGTCCACTTGATGGCCAAGCACAAAAATGCCACTGCCAATTATTAGTATAAAGTGTCATGGAAATATGCAGTGGCATATTCACTGTGCAGGTAGAGTATTTTGTCCATTACACATGTCCATAAACCCAGCTATAAAATGGCTGGGGCTCCAAAAAAAAATGGAAAGGAGGCAAATTGGTTTAACCAATTGATGGCGGCATTGCTTCCAGATATGACATTGCATAATACATCAAAAATAACACAAAGCATCTCTCTCATGGTCTGACGAGGGCCATGTCAGTTCTTTCAACTGGGACCTTAATGAAAGGTAATGGGAACAATGGTGCTTTTGGGTTGGCCAGCAGATTCACCAGCTGTAGCATACACCACACCACATTGCCACAAATTTCCAGCTAATAAACCCAAGCCATTAGACAGTTCAGTGATTTATCCTGTCCCAGTTGCCCCTCCATAGAGTTAGAACTATTGACCTGCATGTAAAAGCATTTACTTGTGCTTATTTGGCTCTCACAATTCAGTAGTCTCTTCTTTTGTGTATGCTGTAGCACTTAGTGTAATTTATCTTTAATTATTGAAAAATAAGGGTTGGTGAGTGCAATTTATGGCTGAATTATTTGACCATCCATGTCTCTCACTTGGTCAAAGGCACGCTGAAGGCACTTGTTGCATATCTATTCCAAAAGGAAGTCAGCAAAGGGAATCCCCATGGAGGGGAGTAGGGGAGCAGAGCCCTTCCCTTCTGCTAAGTCTCTATGAAGCAGAACCAGTGTTGATGGCCCTGCCACTGCCTCCTCAGCCAGAGCAGCACACACTCCACACCTTGGTATGCTGAAGCAGGACCCTTCAAGAATCACAGGTTTAATTAATTTCCTAAACCACAGGTAATTTGTCCCCAGAATGGGTTGTGGTGGGGACTAACCATTATTATCTCAATGCTATGTGTTTGGAATGCCATGGAAATGTATCTGCATCAGCAGATTTTTGTGGTCCTGGAAGTTCCTGGTTTCCCTGCAGTGCCAGCAAATGTGCTCAGGCTTTGTGATGGTCCTCATTGGCACAGACGGTTTTCCCAGTGTAGAGAAAGTAGGGGGGGGGGGATATTGGGGAGGAACAAGAGGGATGGGATTAAAAGTGAGGTGAAAACTGGTTCCAGGTTGGCAGTTTCAAGGCCTGGCCAACTCAATCCCATGGAGCTGGAACAGGAGGGAGAGAAGAAAGTCAGAAAAAATACAGCCATCTGGACCAAGAACCGCAGCAGGTGATCCTGCTCAAGATGGATGGGCTCATCCAGGGACAATATCCAGTGGCTCTGCTATTCCTTTTGAAAAGTTGAGTAATGAACTGCTCCAGTACCAGCAGTCCAATGATCTGCTCTATGGCCGGCTCCTCTGGCAGCAGAGGAGGGGGAAGGTGGTGGTGAATCCTTCAGCTGCTACATATAGAATGATGCGTAGCCAACCTCAGTGAGCTTCAGTGACCCAGAAGCATTGGCAATGCTACTCTGGTGTTCAGTTGACTCACTGTTGTACTATCTTTTCAACACACTGATACTCCAGCTGTGTCTGAAAGCACAGCAAACTGGGTTTCCCCCAACAGCAAGGGGAGGAATCACAAAAACAATTTATCTTCTGGCTATTCCCACACAGATGCAGCACAGGTGAAAAGCTCAGTGAAGACCTCCAGCTTGTCAGGGGAGGCCATCTTCATGAGTGTCATGAGCTGTATAGTGAGAACGGTCACAGCAGGAGATGCGATGGGCTGCAGCAGCTTGTGGAATGCCTGTCAGTCTTCAGCCTGCTTTTGAGAGATAGTTTCAAATTGTGGCTCATTGTGCAGGGTGAGGAGAACTTGGTGTTGGGTTTGGTCAAGGCTGGCAAGAGACTTCATCAAGTGGGACATGTGTGTAGGGAGGGGGACTCAGGTAGACAGACAAATTTTGAGCTTGGTCTCATTTTATTCTTTTGCATGTGCTTTTCACTGCTTTTTTTTCATAAACTTTTAAGAAGAAGAAGCCTTTGTGTCACATGCACACTCAAGCACAATGAAATTTGTCGTCTGCATTTAACCCATCTGAAGCAGTGAATACACATGAACACACATGCACATACACCCAGAGCAGTGGGCAGCCATACTACAGCACCTGGGGAGCAGTCAGGTACCTTGCTCAAGGGCACTTCAGCCCAAGGCCACCCCATGTTAACCTAAGTGCATGTCTTTGAACTGTGGGGGAAATTGGAGAACATGGAGGAAACCCACACAGACACGGGGAGAACCATGCAAACTCCACACAGAAAGGCCCCCCCATCAGCCACTTGGCTCGAACCCAGAACCTCCTTGCTGTGAGGTGACAGTGCTACACCACTACACCACCGTGCCACCTGGAAAACTTACCAGAAAATGAGAAAAAGAACACCGTCTCAATAGTTTGCAGACTTGGCCTCATTCAAATTCAAGTTCACACTCCGTGTGTGTGTGTGTGTGTGTGTGTGTGTGTGTGCAGGCTCTGCCAGCTCCATTTCTGTCTGGTTCACAGCCCTCATTAAAAGAAATAATGCACACAAATAGGCTGATGTAATAAAACACAGGTGAGAACAATCACATGTTAATTGCCACTTTAACCCGCCTCCTGTCCCCATCCACAACCAACGCTCGGCCATTCCCCCTCTGCCACAATTACAGTTTTGGTTCTTGACTGAGGCCCCGTCCACACAAGTACGATTTTGATGGTTCCGCATAAATATTTTATCGTTTCGGCCTCGCATCCAGACGAGTCCGTTTTTCTCGAGGTGTGAAAACGGTATTTTTTGAAAACGCATCC
>JAPEKO010000006.1:18750318-18766584 GCA_027576075.1 Cathorops hypophthalmus
ACTTGGGGCAGGATAAGACACTCGCCCAAAGAATGGTCCAGTTCTATTGGCCAGGGATTCGTGGTGATGTCCGTAGGTGGTGTACGGCGTGCCGCGAATGCCAGTTAGTAAATCCAGCGGCCATTCCAAAACTGCCTTTGCACCCTCTGCCATTAATCGAGACCCCGTTTGAAAGAATTGGGATGGATCTCATCGGGCCATTAGATCGCTCAACACAAGGGTATTGCTTTATTTTAGTTCTGGTGGACTATGCAATGCGATATCCAGAAGCAGTGCCTCTCCACAATATCTCAGCACGTAGTGTTGCGGAAGCACTCTTCCACATCATCTCCTGAGTTGGAATCCTCAAAGATATTCTGACTGATCAAGGCACTACGTTTATGTCACACACACTGCGTGAACTGTATGGGTTACTGGGAATTAAGCCAATCTGCATCAGTGTTTATCACCCACAAATGGACAGCTTAGTAGAACGGTTTAATTGCACCCTCAAAAACATAATTAAAAAATTTGTATGTGAGGATGCATGCAATTGGGATAAATGGCTTGAGCCCCTGCTATTCGCAGTGCTAGAGGTCCCACAAACCTCCACGGGGTTCTCCCCATTCAAATTATTATATGGGCATAAGTCACGTGGCATTCTAGATGTACTGCGGGAAAATTGGGAGGGGGGACCTTTAACGAGCAAAAACGAAATTCAATATGTTATTGACCTGCATGCAAAACTCCATACACTCATACACCTAACCCAGGAGAATTTGCGGCAGACCCAAGAATGGCAAATCCACCTGCACAACAGGGGCAGGCGCCTTAGAAAAGTTCACACCAGGAGATAAAGTACTCGTGCTGCTGCCCACGTCGAGCTCCAAATTGATCACCAAGTGGCAAGGACCCTTTGAGGTCACATGGTGAGTTGGGGATGTCAGCTATGAGGTGAGGCGAATGGACCGGGGTGGGGTGTTACAGATTTACCACCTCAATCTGCTAAAACTTTGGAATGAGGAGGTCCCCATGGCGTTGGTGTTGTTGGTTCCAGAGAAGGCGGAGCTGGGGCTGGAGGTTTAAAAGGGAACATTGACATTGCTTACCACTCTGGTCCCCTGTGGAGACCACCTCTCCTCGTCCCAACTCATGGAGGTTGCCCAGTTGCAAGTAGAATTTTCAGGCATGTTCTTGCCCCTGCCCAGCCGCACCCGCCTCATAGAACACCATATTGAGATGCCCCCGGGGGTGGTAGTGCGTAGTTGCCCTTACAGGCTGCCTGAACACAAGAAAAAGGTGGTTCGGGAAGAACTCGAGGCCATGCTCGATATGGGCATCGTCGAGGAGTCCCACAGTGACTAGAGCAGCCCGGTGGTCTTGGTTCCCAAGGCCGACGGGTTGGTCCGGTTCTGTGTGGACTATAGAAAAATCAACGCGGTGTCTACATTTGATGCGTACCCAATGCCTCATATTGACAAGTTACTTGATCGACTAGGCACTACTCATTTTTATTCAACACTGGATTTTACAAAGGGATATTGGCAGATCCCCTTGACTCCATTATCCCAAGAGAAAACAGTCTTTTCCACACCATTTGGCTTACACCAGTGTGTCACACTTCCTTTTGGGCTGTTTGGGGCACCCGCTACGTTCCAGCAGCTTATGGATAGGGTCCTCCACCCCCACACCACCTATGCGGCTGCATAACTGGACTATATCATAATCTATAGTAATGGCCGTCTGCAGCATTTACAACACCTAAGGGCTGTCCTTAGGTCGCTGAGGCGAGCAGGTCTCACAGCCAACCTGAAGAAGTGTGTGATTGGGCAGGTGGAAGTATGGTATCTGGGCTTCCACTTGGGCAATGGGCAGGTGCATCCCCAAATCAATAAGACAGCAGCGATTGTGGCCTGCCCGAGGCCCAAGACCAAAAAGGGGGTGAGACAGTTCCTGGGGCTGGCTACTATTGTAGGTTTATACCTAATTATTTGGACGTTACCAGCACGCTGACTGATCTCACTAAAAAGGGGGCACCAGATCCAGGCCAGTGGATGGAGCAATGCCAGCGGGCTTTCTCTGAGGTAAAGGCTGCACTGTGTGGGGGGCCACTGTTATACTCCTCTGACATTTCTCTCCCCTTTATGTTGCAAATGGATGCATCGGACAGGGGGCTGGGGGCTGTTCTGTCCCAGGAGGTGGAGGGGGAGGATTGCCCCATGCTGTACAACAGCAGGAAGCTGTCAGTGCATGAGGGGCACTACAGCATGACAGAGAAGGAGTGCCTAGCCATCAAGTGGGCAGTCCTCACCCTCTGCTACTACCTGCTGGGACGCCCTTTCACTCTGTTTGGCCCACACACCCCTCCAGTGGCTCCACCGCATGAAGGATGCTAACGCATGGATCACCCATTGGTATCTGGCACTCCAGCCCTTTAACTTCAAGGCAATCCACAGGCAGGGAACACAGATGGTTGTGGCGGACTTCCTTTCCCATCAAGGGGGGGGAGGCTGCAGGCTGGACGGCTGCCTGGCCTGAGTTGGGCAGTGGGGATATGTGGCAGTGGGGGCATGGTCAAGTGTCAGTGACCGGAGGGCGGAGTCAGGGAAGGTAAGTGGCAGAATCACTGCACAACCTGTTTTGTGTGTCTTCCCCAGTGACTGTGCCCTGTATAAGGAGAGAGAGAGAGAGAGCAGAGGAAGGGAGCTCTCTCCCCAACCAGACAAATTATGTGTGTGTGTGTGTGTGTGTGTGTGTCTCTCTCTCTCTCTCTCTGTCTGTCTCTCTCTCTGTCTGTCTGTGTAACTGGGAGATTGTGAACACTGAAAAGTGTAGAAATAAAGAGTTTGGAAACTCAGTTCTGGCCTGCCGTACTTCTGTACTCCACCCACTCGCTCAAAGTCTTACACAGACGCTCTTATCCAGAGTGATACCCAGAGGGAAAAAACAGAACTGATCTGTATGATATACAGCTATGGGGGAAAAAATAAGAGACCACTTTTAATTGGAACCACGATGAGCTGGATGTCACTTATGTTTAAGAAAACACTTTGAGTAAAAAAAAAAATCAGCAAAGTATAACAAATGAAACTGATGTGATTTGCGAAAAAAAAATGATATATATATCTGTGGGTTTTACCTTCTACGAAGCACATCTTACCAAATTTCCCTATTTCTCTAGAAAAAAAAGTGAGTCATAGACAAAGAAAGCAAAAAAAAAAAGACAAAATTCTAAATTTATTCACTGACCACATGGTGTGAGAATGGACGACAACACTGCAGAAGTTTTTCACTTTATAGATTCAGAAAAAATAAAATTAATTTCATAAACCTGATCATTGATATCGACGAAGGATTCCATCGTGTTTATCTGAACCACACAACCATCGCACTCCGATCAGAAAGCCATCAGAAACCAGAAAAAAAAAACAAAATAGATGGTTGGTTTTGCTTCAGGGTTCAAGGACAGAACAAATGAATTCCATCAATAATAATAATAATAATAATAATAATAATAATAATAATAATAATGGTCTTTGTGATTAATAAGAATTACAACTGGGGTTCACTTACTTTTGCATTTCATCTCATGCCTACTGAACATTAATTTAACAATTCACTGTGTAAGAGCTCAGCTACTGCTCCAACATTGAAAAGGTTCCAATGAAATAAACTTTATCGTGTTTTGCTTCTTCTAAGCTTTCACTGTAAAAAATAATCCGTTAATTTTACGGTGAAAATCTGGCAGCTGAGTTGCCAGTATTTCTCTGTAAATTTTACGGTGAAAGAACGTCCGTTATTTTAACGGTGAAAGTCTGGGAACTGAGTCGCCAGAATTTCTCTGTAAAATTTACGGTGAAAGGACGTCCGTTATTTTAACGGTGAAAATCTGGCAGCTGAGTTGCCAGAATATCTCTGTAAATTTTACGGTGAAAGGACGTCCGTTATTTTAACGGTGAAAATCTGGCAGCTGAGTTGCCAGAATATCTCTGTAAATGTTACGGTGAAAGGACGTACCGTTATTTTAGCGGTGGAAATCTGGCAGCTGAGTCGCCGGAATTTCTCTGTAAATTTTACGGTGAAAATCTGGCGCCCAAGCTGCCACTTTTACTGTAAAAAAATACAGCACAAATCTGCCGCTTGGTTACAGAACTTCACCGTAATTAATACAGTGAAAGCACCAACATTATTAAACTGTGAAAAACTGGCAGCTGAGTTGCCAGAATTTAACTCTGGCAGAATGAATCACTGCGTTGTTTCAAACACATTTAACACATAGGGAAAAACACATTGTTTTTAACATTCAACTTAAAACTTAATAAACCTAATAAATATTTAATCACAATAAACCACACAAATAACCGTGTTTCCCATAAAATGGTTTATTCCTATAATTTACAACTCTCTGTGCCCCCATCAGTTAACATAAGTTGTTTGTTTGCCATTCTGAGCATTTTGTACTAAATTTTCTTGTTCTCGTTAAACAATATGATTGAAATAACTTAACACATGGAAAATCTGGCAAAAGTCCAAAGATTTCAGTCTGTCGTTATAGAACATGCCCCAAAGTCCAAAAACCATCGAAAGGGGTCAAAGGTGTTGCCTTTCTGTGGCATGCAAAGTCAAAAAGGGGGCAGTACTGGTCATCAATAATCCAACCTGGCTTGAAGGAGTGTTGAAGGAAGAACGTATGCTGCTTCAACCTCTGCTGGTTCCACTGCGTGAATCAGGAGCACCAGTGCAAGCACAGAGCTGTGAGAAAAAAAGACAACATTAAGCCATTATAACTAATGAGTACCGACAGAATAAATGATACAATTGATTTGTTACATGAAATTGCCACCACTTCAGTGGGTGCATAGTCCATCAGTTAAAACACACTGCTGTGGTGGAACCTGAAGATGACAACTACAGTACACTGCTCAAATGAATTCTCATTGTTTTCGTGGTCATTCATAGTACATTGTACATTTTCGTGGAGGGAATCAAAACTGTGCATCAACACCTGTAGAATTATGTGCTTAACAAAAAAAAAATAATTCTAGCAGTTGTCCAACAGTGATGTCCGCTGTTCATCCACCTGACATCAACATGGCACAACTGATGGCCCCACACAATTCAACAAGCTTATTTTTTGTCGACTTTCAAGTAAAAAACACTTGGTACAGCTGTAGGGCTGGCTGTGCGCCTTCAGCCTCGGTTCACGTCAAATACGTGAGGCGCACGTTGTAGTCTCTTAACCAGTTTCCCACAAAAACTAAAATAACCTTTCTTGCCTGCCGAAAATGAGTGGTCTTACAACGCCAATCCAAACCATTAAAATTCACTGCTATCATATGTGAAATCCAGAGCACATGCCAAACGGAATCAGGATTTAGCTTGACTTGCTCCATTCACTCCCATTCGAAATTTTGCGAGCTACAGCCCCATGCACCGGAGGTAGAAGGGCGTGACTTAGGTGCCCCATAGACCAAATGACTCAATATCAGATCAAGAAAATGTTTGTAATGCTTGTATTGGCAAGTGCCTAAAACTAGGTTTGAACTGTAGTGAGTTACTCAGATATTGGACGACTTTTGCCTTGACTGACTTGGGTGTTTTTACTTAAAAATAGAAAAAATAAGCTCGTTGAAACCTGTGGGGCCATGTTGGCATCAGGTGGATAGACAGCTGACATCACTGTTGGAAAACTGCTAGAATTTATATTTCTTGTTAAGCACATAATTCTATTTATGCTCATGCACACTTTTGATGCGCACTGAAAATCTACAATGTACTGTAAATAGCCATGAAAATAAAGGGAATGCATTGAATGAAAACTTTTGGCCTATACTTTAATTCCCAGTCAATCATACTACTGTGTAATTAGCCTTTCAAGCTATAAAACACTGACTGTAAATACAACAAGCAACGAGTAGACACCCTACTTTTAAGACCACCTTAGCTTTTAGGGTGTCTTGACAGTTAATAACTGAGACATGGCCTACAATTGATTTATTCCGCAGGCAAGTTCCGCATATCAGTTCTGTTTTCATTCCTTCTGGCTGATAGTTTGGTCACATTTGCATTTTGCCAGTGTCTCACCCAACAGCTACCATTAGGCAGTGTCCATAACCCACTGAAGTAGAGGTAGGACTGGCAAATCTTCAACCAGAAAGGATGAAAGAGAAATGGTCTGTGGACACCATCACAGCAGTTTAACTACTTTTAGGGTGTCTTGATTATTACCTGGTGCCTGTTAAATTTGCGCAACAGAAGGCAAAATGGACCGCTGCTTCCTAACTGGGCAGGCTGATTTCACAGAATTATGATTGACTTTTTTGCATTGCATTGTTTCGGTGTCCCTTGCATCCCCCGCTGAGTGTGTGTGCGCCTCCCATACCTGCTGTCCACTGCTCTTCTGCAGCCTCTCGATCATCTCCTCAAACTGTGCTGCGCTCCTGTACTTCTGTAGCTGCTCCCTCATGCCTCATCGTCTGCGCCCAGGTCGTAGGCTTCTCCGTGTCGAGGAGGAAGGCTATGGCCACGCACAACCTTACACACACACACACACACAGAGAGATAGAAAAGGTGGTCACACACACAAATATGATCACCTTCGCACACATACTGGCACTCGTGTACACACAGACCATTTCCCAATGTCAAGTGTTCTAGCCTTGGTAGTGCGTGAAACGCCCAGTGATTGGATACTCTCCGCAGAGGCTAGAACACTTGACATTGGGAAATGGTGACAGTTGTTGAGCGGTAGAGACAGGTGAAGCTGGCCCCACACAAATGGCGTCAATTTCACACACACATTGTTTGAGCCCACAGCAAGAAGGGACAAAGATATTCCTTGTAGTAATATATCTAATGTGTGAACGCAAACTGCAAAGAACGTTTTTACAATACCTTTGACAGCAGCTTTTTAGCCTGGGGGTTCCCTTGACCATCGCTGGCAGAGGGTACTCAATTCTTCTTAGTGGTCTTCACCTGTGCTGGCCTTTAGTAGTACATACAGGAACATGAACAGGTTAACATCACAAAGACTAGACAAGAATTACATTAAAACTGACTGCTCATGCAACCATACATTTTATTTGAAACCCTTCATTCACAAAATTCTGCTCATATGCTAGCTAGCCAACTCTGGATTTATCTAGCAACCTCTAGTTGACAATTGCATTGTCTTAATAATGAAATGGGAAATAAATGCCTTACCAACATGGTGGGCCTTTGAAGCCTCCTGTGTGCTCTGAATATGATGGGATCATAACCGATCATTTTCATGTCTCTCAATACCATGGCTACATTTTGAACAATCTTAACAATGGACTGGGAGCCAAACATTGTTCATTCATTAGTATTTTATTAACACACATGCCTTCACTGACTTAAGAGACAAACCACAAATGCAACATGAATAGGACATAGTGAAGTCATCAATGAAAAAAAAATCACGCTCTTACTATCTGAATTATTAATTCACCTTGCCTTGTTTGCTGGTAGTGACAATTCACTACCCCAAACAAAAGAAAGGGCAATGCAATATTTGGGAAAATGCAATACCAACTTCACAGCAATGCAATCTTTTTCCCCCTCAAATTTAACTGAACCCCTCCCCTCCCCCAACTGCATGCACAGAAACTAGCAACTTAGCCAATGTAACTATTTTGCACTTGCAGCAATCAAATCTGAGCAAAGAAAAAAAAACTACACATTTACTCCAAACAAAATAAAAACTTAATTCACACACGCGCGTGCTCACACACACACACACACACACACACGCTCACATTTTGCAGCCATCCTAGAATGTTTTCCTTCGCCTAAGATGTACTCTCTCTCTCTCCCAGTATCACTGTTAGAACTCTCTCTGATGTTTGGGAGCTACCACGTTTTCAACATTACACCTTCATTCTGAACTCGTTAACAGATTTGAACAATATTTTCCATCAACAAAAACTTTAACGTTAAACAACAGCTGGCCTAGGCATTTCTTTGAAACGTGTTGAGACTATTTCCACTCGTAGTCAGCCAGGTCTGATATCAGGGTCAGAACTCTGGGGTTGACGGGGAGCAGCTTCTTCTGCTTCTTCAACTCAACCTTTGTTCCCCGTTCGGGGTTTATGGCGAAGAAGCATCTTAAGTAAAACAAATAGGTTTTACCTAACTTTACAGCGTAAATAATAAAAGGATAGAGTGTGACCACCTATTGTTACGATGTAAAATGAGAAACTTACCTTTGTAGAAACTCAAGGGTGGAGCGGAGCTCCACTGGGTAATGGATGTTGAAAACGTAGTAGCTCCCAAACATCAGGCAGACAGCCATCATGAAGGTGGTGATGTGGTCATTGACCACCTCCTGGTCAATGGACAGCATGAATGTCTTGGCTGCAAAACACGAGGACCCTAAAACGACAGACACAAAGAACAAAACAAACAGCCAATAACAAAAGAGTTAATGTGGTTCGCATTAAGAAACCTGTAATGCCTCCAACATGATGGCAGCAGGCTGAACAACCTCCATACCTGGCACACATTAGAGACACATTTACCCCCCCCCAGTCATTTCAGTACAGTACACCTTGAGGGTTTAGGCAAACTTACCACACACAATGATGCAGGGGTTTGGTGGAAGCTTCTGTCGGTCAATCTCCTGGGCCAGACAAGTGTCATCAACGAAATGGAAAAGGCTTTCGTCCTTCTCAGCGAAATGGGTCATCAGAAGGATAATCATTTCAATGATCTCTGTGCAACTGCCTGATGGCTCTTTTGCAGCATGGCACTTCATCAGCGCATCCTGAACCTTTTTGTTTTTTGGTGCAATCACATGTCTGAGGAATTCCAGAAGACGTCTGCCCTTTCTTTCCACATTTCCAATGAAGGTGCCGATGAGACTAAGACCAGTCAATTCTTCAAAGTGTGCAGCCATGCCAGGCTCTTTAAACAGAAAAGGCCACTCTTGGCGAAGATGCTTTAAGGTCACTCCCTTGTTGATGTCTCCTCTTTGGGAGAAGTAAGTTGCCACAACCAACTTTTTGATCTCCTCTGCATTGTAATCCATGTCCTCGTGCATCTTCTTCATTTGTTCCTTCTTCATCTTCTGACTCTCCACAGTTTCAGCCACCGGCATAAACTTTGGATCCCACTTCACGCACCCGTACGTGTCCTGCACAGTTGCTCGTTGGCTTGGTGCGAGTTCATCTGTGTCTTCTTCGTCAGTGTCTTGTTTACGTCTTTTTATTTTTGGCGTGTCTGGTCTTCTTACATTCTCCACACGAGTCTGTAGCTGCTTGGCAATCGAGTCATACCCAGAACCAACGACATCACCATCGATAACATCTTGGAGAGACTTTGGGTACTTTGCCACCATCCTCTTGGCAATCTGCGTCATGTTCTGTTTGGTAGGATTGTTGCACACCTTAATTACAGCCGCTACGACAACCCTGATCATTTCACGTCTATGTTTTGGAGAAGGCCTTTTCTGTCTTTCCAGACATTGCATGAGCTCTTCAGAGAGTTTAGCCCAAGGAATTTCAAACTTATCAATCCAGTTGACTGAAGAGGATGGTGTGTTGCATGATGAGGACAAAGATGTCACAGAGGAAGTGGGCGATGGGGAGCAAGACACCACGTGCGTCAAGTTATGGCTGGGCGGTGGAGATGCACACACTGAGGACAAAGGTGATGTGACAGACTCTGTAATTAGACAAGGGAAACATTTGTCCACTTTTCAACACAAAATGATGCTGGTTTTGTGAAGTCAATGGTCAGGAAAGTTAGATTTAATTCTTACCATTTCTAGCCCAGGTAACAAGTCTCCTGGCTTGAATTGGTTTTAGTGTGGGCACCAAATCATCTTCAGTGACATAGCGGAGGTCATCCAAAGTCTCTACACCCACCGCTTTGAGAGCATCCATCACTGAACTTAGGATGTCTTCAGAGTAATTTGGAAATACTGTAGTAATGGTCCTTCTGATTATTTCAGTCTGAGATTCTGCCATTTCTGTAACAAACAAACAATTTGGACTGTGTTACATTCACAATTCTATGCAAACAATCATTATTAAATGCAAACAAGCATCTTGCATTTGCTTTTAACTTAATCAAAACTGTATCTAAGTGCTTTAGCAAAACCATATATGCTTTTTTGGCATGAGCAATTTTTTCATGAAACAGCAAAAATATGACAGAAGCTGTTTTTTACGTTTGGTAAAAATGGCAAGAATATTGACCATCATCCTGTTATTTGAATCAGCTCTGATTGGTACATCAATACAATTTCTGTTTCACATTCATACTGACAATATGCTGTGCCTCAATGGGACAATCTGGTGTCCATCTTTAATGTAGGATGACAATGGCCAAGGATCAAGAAGGTCATTAATGTGAAAGCATTGCAATTTTTCACTTTGGTTTTTCACAGAGTACATGTGGTAATGTGGTAAATATTCTGTGGCATATAGCCTCAACAGAAAATGAACAGCAGTGTCATCCTTCACTATGACCTGAATGAGTTCACCAAATTGAACCAAATCATCATTCCTAGTAACAACAAATTGACCCCTCTTGTAAGTTATCCCTTTGTACTGAACATCTGCTGTGATCTTAGCATTGGTCTCTGTGAAACCAAACTGCACCACTGCACTGTTAATTTGTTCAGTGTAAAGCTCTGAACAAAATGGCGAACAGTCCTTCATTTGCAGATCTTGAGGACCAACAGATCCAGCTGTAAGGAAAGCCTGGAACAACTGATGTTGGTTTGAAAGGGTAAGAGGCAGGTTTTTGAAATTCTTTAGTTGTCTTGCACATCTTTTGAAGTAGCTATGCTTACTTTCAAAGCGCATAGCCCAGACCTTAATCAATGGGCCAAAATTTAGCATCAATCCTGGATAGTGGCGCAAGTAGTGATGTTTGGGTCTCAAGTTGGATTCAGGAAATAGTGTGTCCCGAGAGTCCAGGTATTCCTGAATTAGAGCATCAAGGTAAGCAATCTGCGATTTTGAGATGCTCTGAGCACATGTGAAGTCAACTATGTCCTTCAATTGTAGGGTCAATTGCCACACTTCGTCCTGTGGATCTTGAACTCTGTCTCCAATGATCAGCGGCAAAAATCTCAAAAAGTTCCAATTCTGTATGGCATGACCGGACAGTTTCTGCGTTTTAGGATTGACTTCACATGGCTTGGGGGAGGCATCTGTGTTTTTGAATTGGAACTGTTTAATCCGCCTGTTCAATTGAGGGTATGTGAACCATTTTCTTTTTTTCACAAAGTACTTCACATACAGTCCCACATCATAGGAGAGGACACCCTCAAAGACATCATGTCCAAGACAAGGAGGCAAGCCAGGAAGACACACATTATAGTGTTGCAAAGAATTGAAAACTGACCTGAATTTTATCCCTTGCACTTCCACGTTACCGTTCATCTGAATCTGGTCCACCGCAGACGAATAATTTTCAGGCGTTCGTAGCACAGCAGACAAAGTGCAGTCAGTCTGAAATTCAGAGCGAGATATTAGACAGTATCTGCAAAAATATTCTGATGAGCTAAAGTTTTCAGTGAATCCGCCAATGCAATGTGAACCAAGATTGTCTCCAACAATGCAGTAGAGAGTTCCTTTCAGAACAGATTCATCAGCTGTTATCCAACTCTCCTCTAACATTTTCAAGTCAGATACCAACTCAGAGAAAACTTTGGAATGGCCAAATACTGTAAAATCTTTTTCCCTACAGAGTAGCACCAGCTGCATGTGGTCAACTGTTGATCGCATATGGGGAGGCAAATTTAGTAGGGAGAAATACACAGCCAGAAGTTTGTGTTTTCTTTTAGCTGCTCCCAAAGGGTTCACCACCTCAAACGCGTCTTCGTACAAAACCAACTTAAGACAAGCTGGAAAATCCTGAAAGAAAGTGTTCGATTTAAACACCTTGCCATCACAGCAATCCCTGAGAATATCTGGAGAATTTCCTGGAGGATTTTCTGACAGGAGTCCCTTCCAAAACCCTGATTTGAGCATATTCTTTAGTGTCTCCAAGATTGGAACATAGTAGGCAAATCGCTTCTCTCGGTTTTCATCTCTGCCCAAAAACAGTTGCTTGGGCTCCACAAAGTTAAACATTTCTCTAAAACACTTAGTCCTAGAGTAGGCAGTTCTCAGTGGGCCAGTGTGACAAGCTGAGAACAAGTCTGATTCTTTCACAGCATCACATACTTTTCCTCTGATTTCGTCTGATACCAGTGTTTGCAGAAGTCCATTTAGCCTGCTCAATGTATGTGTCTGCCCCAACTCATGAACATTCTGCATCTCTTCCACTATGATCTGGATAGTAGAGGTTGGAACTAAATATTGCCCTTGTAACTTAGCGTAGAACAGACACACATTTCTGAGATACAGATCCTCAAAACCACTGTGTTCAACAATGTCTTCATTATCCGACAGACAGCCTGGTTGCTCTGTAGTTACAGTGGTGCTTGTGGAGGGGCAGGAGTCAACAAAACGTCTTGACCTACCGCTGCCACATGAGCTGTTGATGACATTGACAGGGCAATCCCTGTGCCTTCTAGACATATGGGCAGTGAAGGTAGATTTCACAGTGAACACCATTTCACATCCTGCCACAGGGCAGTTCACTGGACACCCCCCATCTATGTGCTCCTTTAGATGTGCAACCAACCCTTTCACTCCATCACACTGGCACTCACAAAGTGAAACTGTGCATTTCAAGGATTCCATAGTGAAGCTTTGTGAAGACACTGATCTGCCAGTATGATGGCGATAGTAGTGAGCTTTTAAGGCAGCATACTTGGCAAAGACACGCTTACAACCAACTTCTACACATTTGAAAACTGTGCAGGGTTCATTGCGATGCAGTTGGCAATGCAAAACATATGCCTTCACTGACTTAAGAGACAAGCCACAAATGCAACATGAATAGGACATAGTGAAGTCATCAATGGAAAAAATCACGCTCTTATTATCTGAATTATTAATTCACCTTGCCTTGTTTGCTGGCATTATCATGGTTATTCTCGTATTACAACCCATATGGGGGGGTTACAATTCACTCTCAAAACGAAATAAAAAGTAATGTAATATTTGGGAAAATGCAATAGTAACTTCACAGCAATGCAATCATTTTTGGCTCTAATTTAACTGAGGGGTGGGTGGGGGAGGTTACAAATCACTACCCCAAACAAAAGAAAAGCCAATGCAGTATTTGGGAAAATACAATACAAACTTCACAGCAATGCAATCTTTTTCCCCCTCAAATTTAACTGCACCCCTCCCCCAACCGCATGCACAGAAACTAGCAACTTAGCCAATGTAACTATTTGCACTTGCAGCAATCAAATCTGAATCAAAATAATAAAAAAAAAAACTATACATTTACTCCAAACAAAATAAAAACGTCAGCAAATGTCGGACAGATTGAACAATTCCACAACAATAAAAATCTGTTTTTACCTCACATAACTTACTACACATTCAGATGAAACACTTCTAGTAGGTTTGAGGCTAGAAAGCGCGGGAGAAACGAGCTCGTTCGAGACTTGAGTAGAAGGTGTTACGTCATTAGAAGGGCGGAGATTGGGTAACCATATGCAGAGCCAGTGAAAGGTTGCCAGATAAGACTTGTGATTTCCAGCGGAGGGATGATCAAACCCTGCCTGGAAGCACTAAATGCCGCCCAATTTGAATTAAATTCTATTGATTTCTAAGCCCATAAATTTGCAGAAAACCTGCCCAGATGCCCTTTTTTTTTTAACCCATAAACTGCCATCCTAAGCAGCCCGTTGGGCGGGAAACAGCTCAATTTGGCAACACCCGAGTATGTGCAGAGGCTGTCTGGGAAGATGAATAGATTAAAAAATCATTGATTCAATCGGCCTGCAAATAGGCCTATTTGGCCAGGATGTTCCTAAACATAGGTCTACCACTGTCCATGAGGCTGATCAGATGCCTAAAGGATGACACATCCATCTGTTCATCCATCCACAGCTCTTTCACACACTCAGTAATTGATGATTAATCTGAGTAGGCCTAGGCCTATATTTTGTGTGTGTGTGTGTGTGTGTGTGTTTTAATTAAACTGTTGTGTTCCTTGTTTTATAGGCTAGCTTATAGGGTCTTATTGACTTTTTCAAGTCAAGTCAGCTTTTATTGTCACTTTCTTCATATGCACAAGTCATACAAGGAAAATGAAATTACGTTTCTCTCTACCATGCCAGGACATAGACATACACAGGACTGACATTTACAGCCTGACATTAAAGTGCAAGACAGGACAGGTAACAGTGATGAACTAGCAACAATAAGTGATTAATAATAAATACAAATGAACATTTAACATTTAACATGTAGAAAAAAAGATAAGATAAAAATAAAATGGAAAGACACTACAATAATAAGACAATAGTAATAGTAACAGTAGCAATAGTAACAGTAATAATAGTTATATACGAAAGTGGTGAGATTTGGAGTAGCAGCATTGTAAGCGGCATAGTGCAGTTCAAAAGGAAAAGGGTAATGTGGTTCTTTTTCAATGGGGGGGGCAACAAGCAGCACTGGTGCATTGTACAACAAGCAGCGCTGGTGCGGGTCCATGCAGTTCTTGTTAGTGGAGTAGTGCAGGTAAGGTGCAGTACCATAGGTGCTGTCTGTGTGCGTGTGTGCTCTTGTGGGGTAGTGCAGGTGCAGTCACATAGTGCAGTTCCATAGGTGCTGGTGTGTGTGTGTGTGGGGGGGGGGTGGGGGGGGTCAGTCATTCTGTGTGTGTGTGTGTGTGTAAGATGTGGGGGTGGTCAGTGCTGGGAGAGAGGGAGGGAGGGGAGGGAGTTCCAGCATCCTGATGGCCTGGTGTATGAAACTTTTCGTGAGTCTGGTGGTTCTGGACCCGAGGCTCTTGTACCTCTTTCCAACGGGCAGGAGGCTGATCAGGTTGTGTGCTGGGTGGGTCTCATCTCTCACGATTGTGAGGGCTTTGCGGGTGAGGTGGGTGGTGTAGATGTCTTGCAGGGAGAGGAGGGGTGCATTGATGATCTTCCCAGCTGAATTCACTATACGCTGCACAGCTTTCCTGTTGTAGTGCAGCTCCCGCCCCACAGTGATGCAGCTGGTAAGGATGCTCTCAATGGTCCCTCTGTAGAAGGTGGTCATGATGGCTGGTGGGGCACTGGCGTGCCTCAGTTTGCGCAGGAAGTAGAGGCGTTGCTGGGCTTTCTTGGCCAGTGATGCTGTGTTGGTGGTCCAGGAGAGGTCTTCACTGATGTGCACTCCAAGGAATTTTGTGCTGCTCACTCTCTCCACAGCAGCACCATGGATGGTCAGTGGCAGGTGTTGTCTGTGGCCTCTCTAGAAGTTGACAACGATCTCCTTTGTCTTGCTGACGTTCAGCAGGAGGTTGTTGTCGCTGCACCATCTGTCCACCTCTGTCCAGTGCGTCTTGTCTCCGTTCTGTATTAATTTTGTAAGAAAACTGTAATTTATACTGTTCAGGGTGGTAATTCTCTGTATACCATTTTAAAAACTGTTTTCCTCTGTGAAATCAGATATAGGGTCTCATTGACTTTTTAAAGGTAAATTTTGTATTTATTATGGAGGAAAACTGTAGCATAATTTATACTGTTCAGGGTGGTATATTCTTTAACAGTGTTCTACCGTTTCAAAAAATGTGTTCAACCTTTTTTCGATTTACAGTTTTGGACTGTTGCAGTTTCACAGTTTTCCACTGTGAAATCTACGGATACAAACTGTACAGATAGGTCTTATGACTTTTTAAAGGATAAATGTTGTATTTATTATGGAAGAAAACTGTAATTTATACTGTTCAGGGTGGTATATTCTTTAACAGTGTTCTACCGTTTCAAAAACTGTGTCCAACCATTTTTCAATTTACAGTTTTGGACTGTTGCAGTTTCACAGTTTTCCACTGTGAAATCAACGGATATAAGCTATAAAAAATAGCTTATAAGTCTTATGACTTTTTGAAGGATAAATTTTGTATTTTTTATGGAAGAAAACTGTAATTTATACTGTTCAGGGTGGTATATTATTTTACAGTGTTCTACCGTTTCAAAAACTGAGTTCAACCTTTTTTCGATTTACAGTTTTGGACTGTTGCATTTTCACAGTTTTCCACCGTGAAATCAACGGATATTTTTTACAGTGTATAGCCAATGTTTCATACGGGAGTGTTTTCATATTGCCAATGTGTTTCATATGGGAGTGTTTTCATATAGCCAATGTTTCATACGGGAGTGTTTTCATATAGCCAATGTTTCATACGGGAGTGTTTTCA